>LR750429.1:168005-329750 GCA_902729485.2 Mus minutoides
CAGCCCTAGGAGCAACAGGAAGGGTCTGCCCGTAGCTATCATGAGGCAGTTGAGCTCACAGTTCTGTGTGTCCTGCTGGGGGCACAGTGCATGGTGTGTTGGTGGAAATAGGCCAGAGCTGCTCAGAGACTGCAGGGCTGGGGATGGAGAGGAGCCGCGCCAGGTTGGGATGAGGCAGGGCAAAGAGGCCAAGAGTTGGGTAGCATCTGAGCTGAGCCATGATTGATTCAGTCCATGTCTGTTTTGGATCCATATCCCTATATGTGACTTTCTAACTTTGTAATGAAGCTTTAAATCCCCTGCTTTCTAACTAGGAGCTGGGTTCGGCGGAAAGCCAGATCTGAGTCACTCAGACTGACTTTGAGTCCTGGTGGCCACCTAACAACCACTTGACCTTCCCGAGCAATTACATCAAAAAGATAATAAGCTCTTCCACATGTGGCTGACAGGAATAAGTGAGATATGTAACCACATTTACCCACCCCGCCCTCCAAAGGTGAATGCCAAGGAATGAAAAATGCTTGATGAAGCAGGAAGACGGGGTTCGTCAGGATGATGTGAAGGCACCATTTGTTAATAGTGCTGGCATTATTTTAAGAGCCTTCTTGCCATTTGGTTGTTCCTACAAACTGGGTTAGTATTTCATCCTCACCTGAGAGTTGAGAGCTCTGAGGCTGTATCGGCTACAGAAGTTTTGTTAGTTCTGTCCACCTGGCTCCACAGCTCTTACTATGCTAGGATGTCAGCAATGGCACCTCAGAGCTCTGCAGGCCTCCATCTCTGGAAGAACCCCATCCTCAGAAGAAAAGGCGGGAGATGGCTGAAACTGGAGAAGAAAGGTCACGTGAGCACAGAACAGCCGTACCTGCCCAGGGTTACTAACTCGTGTGTGGCCGGGTTGGGACTCAAACTTTTCTCCCTTTGACTTTTGTGTTTACACTGATCGAGAATCCTTTGAAAAAATGGTTTCTGCTAAAATCTGTTAGTGTGGGACAGACACAAGGATGTTAGTCACGTTGCCAGAGGAACTCTGGTCAGAAGGGCAGATCTAGCCCAGAGCCACATAGCTCACTTCTGAGGGCTTCACGTGAGCTGGAAATGTAGTGAGGTGTCTGTTTTCTGGACCCCTTGGAACTGGGGTTTGATTTGCAATTCCTCCTGAGAGTCTAGAAGCACCAGGGGAAACACGAGGTGCCAGGGTGTCCATGGAGGTCACACCTGGGAGGAAGTTAATGGGCTCCGTCCCGGCCCCTGTGATAGAATGTCAGAGACCTCCTTCCAGCACTAGTTGGCTCCCTGGACATTGGAAGCAGCCCAGTTTTAGAGTGTAAGCAAGATGAGAGGCAGAGTATTGCCCAGTGGCCTCCTGGGATAACGTGGTTCCTCAGCTGGGGATGCCTGTGATCATGCCCTTGGCAAACAGCTGTCAGAGGAATTAAATCCCCGAAGGCCCCAGAGCAGCTGTAGAGGTAAATACCCACAGTCACCTGCAATGGCTTACCTGTGGTCAAGAGACATTTTTGACTCTCGAGGGCCTGAGTCGATCTCATTTCATACTAGGGATAAGGAACACACAGACAGAAGTAAATATTTAGAGGTATTGGTCTTCTCTGTTGCTATTTTTTCTGTTTCATTTATTCTTGGCCTACAGGCCCTTTAGGATGATGGAATCATTTCCTAAAGGCTTGCTGGCATCATTTGACCTACTCACTAAGAAGGATTTGATTGACTTCCTTGCCAACAAGGATTACCATGCCAGCAGAAGAAAGAAAGCAAGACTTTGTGAACGACTTTAACCGACCATGAAGAAGACCATTTATTTTAATTTGGTATATTGCTCACAAAGTTCAAGGTTTTCAGGCTGGTCTTGTTTTATATGTGCTTCTTAAAATTCCTATGTCAAGAACTTTAGATGACTATTAGAGATCCTTTGATTGCTAATAAGGAAGGTCAAGGTTGAACAAAGTGGTCAAGATCATCCAGCGTTGCTTGTTACTGAAGTGACAGCTGGTGGCTTTCTTCCCACCACATAGAAATGACCTTATTGAGTTTAAAAGTCCCCATTAGGCGGCAAAAAAAAAGAATTTAAAAGAATATTCTAAGTGTTAGTTTTGTAGAAAAAGAGCATTCTTGTTCTATTGTATTGAGATGCCCTTTTCCAGAGCTTTGTTTAAGAAGTACCGTGTATGCCAGGCGAATAAGCAGAAGACCTTAAGTTGAATAGTGGGGGAGATCACCCCATAAAACATGAAAATTTCTGATGCTGATGCTATGTGGCCAAATGTAATAGGGCTTTGTTCCAGCCTTCCCCAGAAGCACCAGTAGGACACTCGTGCTATGTCCAGTGGTCACTCACATCATAGCAGATACAGCTGTGAGTTGGCGAGCCTCACTGACAGCTGCAACAAAGGGCAGAGGGAGGGACAAGTCTGTGAGGTGTGAGCTGTACGTGACCATGTCCTCCTCAACCTGAGCGCTCCTCACTGTGTCTGTGTGCTTCTGGATGACAGCTCTCCGAAGGCGAGAGAGCTTGCAACTCTGGTGGGATAGCATCAAGTGGCAGCTGTCGTCAGCGTATGTGTAGACTGCTGTGTCACTGTGAAATCACATGTTAGAGCTACCCCGTGAGGTAGCCCAGTGACTGTCCCCATATTAGACAAGACAAAAATAGCCTGCTCAAGGGAAGAGAGTGTGAAGGGGTGGGGGGATTGTTGACCCAGTGTGGGACCTGGGTGCTGAGCTAAGTAGGGTCATGTGATTATATTCACACATCAAAGTGAAAAATTTGTTGCTTAAACCCAAGAATCGGAACTACAGGACTGATGCTTTTCTTCAGTCCCAAGTCTTTTTAAAAGGTAAAACATGGCTTTATTTCTCCTTCCTCGTTAAGCCCTGAGGTTCCATGGCCTCAGACCACCAGGTCTAAGCATGAGAGTGAGCTATGCTGCTTCTTGGCCTGTATGCCTTTGGCCAAGCTACTCTCCAGCCCACAGTGCCTCCTATTAAATAGCCCTGCTTGTAACATTTCTGTGCATGGTCCACAGAAAGAATGCTGTAGGTGCCTAGTGCGGTGCCTGGTACCTAGTAAGGGCTCTCAGTCAGTGCTCAGCGATGGTGACGAGGAGGGCAGGGAAGGGCTTGGTATGGTGATTAATGCTACGTTGGTTTTCAGTGGCCTTGAAGTTTTAAAACATGGAATTTTATGTCCACCTGAACTCTTGGGGTGCTGAGTGACATCCCAGATGAACACAGCCTCTCCTGCTACACACACGCTCTGTGGCTTCCTGAGCAGTAGTTTCCAGGAAGAGCAGCAGCTTTTGGGCCTCGCTCGTCATCTGTTTCCTATTTGCTCCACATACTCCAGTTTAAACTTTCAAGGTCATTCCACCCCCTCAAAGACTGGAAGCAGCTGGACCTATGGCTCACTCTGACTCCGTGTCTTCTGAAGGTCAGCGTATCCCAGAGCCTCTCTAGAGTAAGCCCTTTGAGTCATCATCTGAAGATATATAAATATGCACACCCCAGCAGAATCAAGTACTTCAATGTGTTAAAACTGTGTATCTGTGTGTGTGTGTGTGTGTGTGTGTGTGTGTAGTTGCATGTATCATGCCAAGCATGTGGAGATCAGAGGACAACTAGTGGGAGTTCTCTTTCTACCACATGAGTCCTAGAAACCCAACTCAGGTTGTTAAGTTAGGCGGCAAGCGCTTTACCTTCCAATCCATCTTGCTGACCTCAAATACTTTTTCTTTTCTTTTTTTGGGGGGGTGGGTGGGTGGGGAGGGGGAATTCTCCTGTATCTCATGACCTTAAACTTACTACTTAGCAGGGATGACCTTGAACTTCTGATCATCCTGCCTCAACCTCCCAAGTGCTAGGACTATAGGTACTTGCCGTGGCCGTTTATATGATACTAGCAATTGAAACCCAGATTTCATCCATGGTAAGCAAGCGCTCTGCCAACTGAACTGCAGTAGAACCACGTACCTATGTCCCTCTGTCACTTGGCCAGATGCATCTGTCTGTGTTTCCTGTAACAGGGAGAGGAAGGCACAGGAGGTACTCAGTGCCGAAAGCTCATCCTTCACTTGATCATGGGTAGGATATACTTCCCAGCGAAGCTGGTGCTCGGTTCCCCTTGGTCTCCCTTGAGAAGCTCCTCCTTGTAGCTGACTTTCTTTCTCCAGTACCTTCTATGGGGAACTGGACAAAAGCCACAGGAGGCTTCTGTTCTTTTCATTTTAATTGAGAATTTGTGAAAACCACAACCCCCTCTCCCCAAGTGATATTTGGAGTTTGGACTTTAGAAGTATCATTTAGAAATATATTTACAAATAGCACTGATGCGAGATGATTTCATTCTAGACTAAGATTAAAGACTTATTTATCATCTAGAAGCAAAACCCTGTTTACAGATCATTATCCTTTCCCCAGCAAATGGCGTTGTTGTGTGACCCAACAACTGAGTTCAGTCTTTTTTTTTTTCAACTTTAATTAGATATTTTCTTCATTTACATTTCAAGTGTTATCCAGAAAGTTCCCTATATCCTCCCCCCTCCCGGCCCTGCTCCCCTACCCACCCACTCCCACCCCTTGGCCCCGGCGTTCCCCTGTATTGGGGCATATAAAGTCTGCATAACCAAGGGGCCTCTCTTCCCACTGATGGCCAACTAGGCCATCCTCTTCTATATANGAACCGCCAGACTGATTTCCAGAGTGGTTGAACCAGCTTGCATTCCCACCAACAATGGAGGAGTGTTCCCCTTTCTCCACATCCACGCCAGCAACTGTTGTCACCTGAATTTTTGATCTTAGCCATTCTTACTGGTGTGAGGTGGAATCTCAGGGTTGTTTTGATCTGCATTTCCCTGATGATTAAGGATGTTGAGCATATTTTCAAGTGCTTCTCAGCCATTCGGTATTCCTCAGTTGAGAATTCTTTGTTTAACTCTGTGCCCCACTTTTTAATGAGGATATTTGATTTTTTGGTGTCCACCTTCTTGAGTTCTTTATATATATTGGATATCAGTCCCCTATCTGATTTAGGATTGGTAAAGATCAGAACGCATACACAGATGGGAGGAGAGAATCAACTCCACAGTGTTGTGCTCTGACATCTGATGGTGTACTGTGCCAAAGGTCCTTTTCATCATGTGGGCATGAACACACAACAAAAACAACATTTTAAAAGTCACTACTTTTTTGAATTGGTTGTATTTTGTTTTTCAAGATAGGGTTTTTCAAGAAGGGCTGGCCTTGAGCTCAGAGATCCCCTTCCTTCTGACTCCCAAGTGCTGAGATTAAAGGCACTGCTTCTAAAAAGTCATTACGTAAACGCCAAGAAGGCTTTGAATGGGAGCAAAATAATTTCCTTATTTTAATCCTGGGCCCTGCTTATAAAAGTAGCTCTAGGCTAAGAAGAATCTAGTCTGAATTGAGCTAATAGCTCATTTGTTGATGTATGTACCTCATATTACTGCTAAGCCATGGCTCCCTCCACCGTCGCCATCTCCCAACCTTTAGCTTCTGATTCGTGAGGATGAGGAAGCTCCGGGAATTCGTTTGCTTTTCCTTCTGCAGATCCCCTTATAGGCTTTATTTAAAGGTCTGGGCTGGAGCATAACAGAAATGTTTTCTCGGTAAATGGAATTTCAAGGCACAGCTTTCTTGGCTCTGATCAGGCAGTCAGGCCCTTTGTCAACACGGTGTTAGGATTTGGTAGTGGGCACTACAGTAGGTGTATCTTTCTGATTGTTCCTGACCCATAGCCAGAGGCCGTACCGGAAGGAAAAGGACAAAGCTATGGCAAACAGCAAATTACCAAACTTGCCTCACTTTCTAGGCCATGGGAGGAAGGGCATCTTGATTTGGTGGAAGACAGTTTTCATCTGTCTTTTTTTGCAGAATCAGATTCCAAAAGGTGGAAGAAATTATATGAGATTTGAAAAAAGTAAGAATATACTTTCTCAGAAGTATCTTCTCGATGAATATGTGTCCCCTCCCCCTTATAGCTTCTAGGAGCAGGCAGTGGGGCTGGGGGCATGAGCCACTACCCCCAACATGCACACATGTGTTGGTAGATCACGAGTGACAGGACAGGTTTTGGGGTGCAAGCCCACTGCTGGGCACCCAGACTTTCAGATAGAGAGGAATGGAACTGGAGACACTTTCAGATTCTAGGCAGACACTTCCAGGATGTCTCTCTCCTTGATATTTTTGCCAGAGGCAAACACATGTCCACAGTCAGAAGCCCTTTTGAGATACTGAGATAAGACTTGGTGTGTTCGTCTCCCCTGCCCCCCTTCTCCCATTCACACCTCGTCTGGAACAAGAAGGTAGATACAGACGATATAATAAGGTTATATTTAATTACTGTGAGGGTCAGCACACAAACTTCACACTCTACATTCCTAACTGTGATCCTAAGCCCATCTTCCCAAAGCTGCTCACCCATGTGGCATAGCTTAGCTGAAGGTCAAATCCAGTCTGTAAGAGAAGGTCTCTCTGGTTCAAGAGTCAGGATCCTGAGGAGACTGTCCAGCCGCAGGGCGGGTCAAGGTGGTGTCTCTTTAGATGCGCAGAGCAGAGCACCGCTCTTGGCCTCAGCTTATATACTGTCCAGTGGGGTTCTAAGACCGTGTCGTCTGGTTATCTTGAGTGCACGTGTCACTAGGTTCTGGTTATCAGGTTCAGCCTTGGGTGTAGTGGGGTTCCAGACTAAGCTATTTTTACATGCCTAAAAGGGATTTTATTTATTTTTTACTATGCTCATTGCACAACTCCTCCCTCTCAGTTCTTCCTAAACGTAGTTCAATTCAACCATTTTAAGTGAAACTGAAAAACAAATTAAAACTCCCCACAGCAGAATAGTCTCTCTGGCAAGGAAAGGAAATTATCAACTAAACTTCCTCAAGGATCCCAGGTAGCAGAATCCTAAACCAGCCTCTCTCAGAGTCTTGGCAGAAAACCAGCCTCGCTTCTCCTTGCTTCTTAGAACACACCCCACCCCTAGTATATTTCTGTGTGTGTGTGTGTGTGTGTGTGTGTGTGTGTGTGTGTGTGTGTGTGTGAAAAAGCCCCATCCGGCTTTCTGTGTGTACCAGGGATCTGAACGCTGTCCCTCATGCTTATGGGCCAAGTACTTTATCCAGTGGGCTATCTCTGCAGCCTAAGGTTATGGTTCTTTCTGCTCTGTCTTTAAAAAAAAATCAGAATCTCTTTGTTCTTATTCTTCTTGTGATTGACATCTTGGTTTTGCTTGTGAGAGAGAAATAAAATCAATGTGCTGGCGTGTCCTATCTTTAATTGATTCTTTCTGCAGGTGAAACGCGGCAGCCAGCCGTGCAGGACAAGGGAGCATAATTCATACCTTTGTGACTCTGTCCAGGTTCTGAGAAACTATTCAAACTCAGTTCTGCCCGTGTTTGCCAGTTGAGGTCCAGCCAACCCCTGCACTTGTCTTTCCTTCCCAGAGGGCATGACAAGGAAAGAGGGGGAGAAGAGTTCAAAGAACTAAAAACAGAGATTTCATTAGGGGAGCATTTGGGGGTCAGGTAAACATGGCTTTCGAGTTTCGTTGAAGAATTCCAGAAAGCCGAGGGCAAAGTCTCCGGAAGGGTTGTAGCATGGTGGGAAGTTCTTCTTTAAAAGAATGTCAGAAAATGCAATATAATACCTCTTAGGGAACAGGAACTATTAAAGTAGAAAAGGATATAACATTCCCCTCCAGATTTTTTTCTTTATTTGAGAAATTTGGAAGACCCAGAGAAGATGTCTCTAGTGAGCAGAACACACTTCTTTGTTGCACACTCGCCTCTTGCTTCCCAGCGGCTGTGGTGTCATTGAGTTTGTGAACTTGGATTTTCAGTGCAGATACACCGCAGACCTGTCTTGGAGCCAACAGCATGTGCACCCTTGGGAATCCAGACACCTTCTGTGGACCTGCCATTGAGGGCATAGGCTACCTCCTGGCTGTCTATCAAGAGAGCCGGGGTTAAGGCTCTCTTTCCCTTTCTCTGGAAAGCATCTTCCAGGGGTCTTTCAGGTGCGTGGCTTCTGACACCATTCCACCTAACTCCATCTGGAAATCTCCTTCTCATTTCACTTTTTAAAAAAAGCTGAAACAGTCTTCACTGATGCCAAAAAGAAATGGAACCATGAGTTAAGCAACTTATGGAAATTGTGGAATTTCTGTCGAGGAGATCTTCAAAGTGGAACATAAAAATTAGGTTACTTAAGTAAGTCTGCTTGGAGGGTGACCAAAATGGTCTTTTGCAGTGTTCCAGATTTATTAACCACTCAGGTTAGTACTCATATATCACAAGATCAGAAGAATAGTCAGTCATTTGTTTGCGGCCATTGATGTTAAATGCTGAGTTCTGTGGTGACTCCTGCCTTATATGGTAGTACTGCGTTTGCAGGTTGAAGGGTAAATGGGAGGGATTAGAGATGTTCTCCTTGAGAAGACAGCACGTGCTCTCTTCAGAGGATGGAGTGAAGAAGGCAATTGACTGGCTAAAAGCCCAGAGAAGCCACAAAAAGGCCACGATTCAGTGTAGAAACACGATCCACTCGCAACTGTTGTACCACAAGGATATTTAGATCTGGGCTACTGAACACTCTTGACTCTAAAGAGTTAAGCAGATTATCTGGAACAAGCCAGTAAAATCATCTGGCTCCAGTATGAGCCTAGAATGATAAAAATTGAAAAGTCAAAGAAAAGGTTCTTTGTGGAATGCCAAACCACAATGAACATAGTTTTTAGTGACTTGCTGAATTCCCCCTGTGCCCAGGGCCATTGGCTTCTCCTTCTGCAAATTACATCCAGATCTTCCTCCTACCACATAGTGGCAGGCCCATCTGCCTGCCTCCCACTGACCTTAAAGAGACAAACTTCCAGGGCTAGTGAACACACCAAAGAACATGGAGGTTTTCTTAGCCGTGGAAACAGGAAGCGGTGGAAGGTTCGTAGCAGAGAGGAATTCAAGTGGTAAAAGCCCCAGGTTTTATTTTTATGTGTGTTGGTAATTTTGAGAACTTCATGAGTTTTTCCACATTCCATTTTAGGGTAAATGTTTGGATTTTATTTGTTTATTTTTAATTCTTTCAAAAAATTATTTTATGTGCACGAGTGTTTTGCATGAAGGTATGTATGCTACCATACATATGTCTGATGCCCACAGACATCAAAAGAGAGTGTTGGATCCCCTAGAATTGGAGCTATGCTATGGACGGGTGTGAGCTGCCGTGTAGGTGCTGAGAGTGGAACGGTGGTCCTCTGCAGGAGCAGCAGGTGCCTTTAACCACTGAGCCACCTCTCCTGATTCTCGTATATTATTTTTGAGACTAGCTCTCTTATACTTGAAGCTAGCCTGAGGATTTCTGTCCTCCTGCCTCAGGCTCCTCAGAGGTGAGATTGCAGGTGTATTCAGGTCCACCCAGAAAGATTTAGGAACTTAACTTAGGTTAAATGTCTACTGCCACCCTCTCCCGAACTGGCTCCGTTGAGGCGCTGTGTTTGCAGGACTTCCTTGGGATCCACAAATCCTTTTTCCTTGGGGTTTACGGCCCCTGTGCATGTTGCCAAGGCTGGTCTTGAACTTCTGGTCTTAGCATTCCTGTTCAGCCTTTGAGTATCTGGGGCTTTGGGCCTGTGTCTCTGAACACCCCCCCACCCCCCGTTCTTTGCCTTTTCTTTTTTCTTGGGCAGGCAGACATCATTGAGAGAACTCTTAAGCTTCAACATTTGGCTTTAGTGTTGGTTTCTTTCTTTTAGCTTTTTAAGGAGCATACTCATTAAAATGAAGCCATGAGTTTAGTTCTTTCTCCCTTGAAACTTTCCTTTGTTTGGAGTTAGTTCTGCCATGAGTGAGGCTTCTCAGGATGTCTGTTTACTTATGACAGGCCCTTGATCTCATGTGTAACCCTAATACAGGACGCAAATGATGTGGTACCATTGGTTGGTTTGTCCTCAGGTCCCTTATGCCCCAGAGTTCCCAAGACACATCAGAGCCCACCAGGCCCCGAGGAACCTGCTTTGTAATATGATACCAGAAACACAGAATTAGAAGGGACGTGGTTATTGTCTGCCTCAGCCAAGATTATGTGGTGGTTGTTAAGCTACAGTTGTATCGAGGAGGCCAGGCTGGATTTGAATTCATGATGTTTCTGCCTTAGTTGTTCTAATATTGGGATAGTGTGTGTATGCCATCACACCTGACCCACCAGAAGGCTTTTTCTCACCTCATCTCCCTGGACTGGAATTGGCTCTCTGAGGGATGCTGTCCACAGTGGCAGCTCGCTGAGTGCGTTGTTGTTTTGGGTTACACAGAACATGCTGAGGTTTGAGCCGTGTCAAAGTGACGTAGTGGCTGAGGACAGTAGTGGGAAGAATTGTTCCATTCTAGTGAGAAAGGCCTTCCTTCACCTTAACAAATGCTCTGGAGCAAACACTGAGGCGAGCAGAACGGTCTTGGAGGAAAGATTGTTCAGAGACTTCAGTGAAGCATCTGCAGCCCTCTGGCCTTGAAGAAGCTTCTAGAGAAAGAGGCCTAAACCAGTTGTAGGTAGTTGTCTACCATTGACTATAACTGGATTTACTCAAAGACATTAGCTATTAATTAGTAAACTAAAAGTTGCTTCCTATCATTCTGTCTTCTTATTACCATTGGATGAGGAATGCATCTAAGACCTTGTTCAAGAATTTGGAGCTCGCTAATGCATTTGAGAATGGAGACGATCAGGCCAAGCTCAGAGTTCAGCCACTGTGTGGGCCAGTCAGCTGGGTGGGGTTCTGAGGCCAGACTGTACTCATAACCCTGACTGATTGCTTCTTACTGTGCCATGGTGGGTTGGTCTTAAAGAGCTTAGAGAGAGAGCACGGAAGACTGGGCCAACTCAGCTTTCCTTCCTGGGACCACGGAGGGCCTTCTTCCTAACAGAGGAAGGCGGGGCCCTCTCATCTTGGTGTAGGGGACACCCTGCCTACCTCTTTGACATCGAGATACTCACTGTTACTGGGTCTCCTCCGTTTGAATGTGAAATTTCACCCTCTGAGTTGAATAGAGCAGTTTCAGTGACTAGCACTTCATAGCTCTCCCACACTGGGGGGAATTAGGAGAGAGCGGAGAATGAGAAAACCCTGCTTCTGTTTTTACTTCACTCTGTTTTGTTGTTCTAGTTTATCAATTTTTTTTTCTTTTGGTTTTTCGAGACAGGGTTTCTCTGTGTAGCCCTGGCTGTCTTGGAACTCACTTTGTAGACCAGGCTGACCTCGAACTCAGAAATCCGCCTGCCTCTGCCTCCCAAGTACTGGGATTAAAGGCGTGTGCCACCACTGCCCAGCTAGTTTCTCAATTGTTAAATGTCACTGTATAATTTAAATTTGAAACATCTGTTTTTTTATAGCAGCATACAATGTTTAATTTTTTAAAAAATATTTTAATTAATTTTATTTTATATGTGTGTGTGTGTGTGTGTGTGTGTGTGTGTGTGAATGTTTTGCCTACATATATGTCTGTGTTCCATACATTCCTGGTGGCTGTGGAGGCCAGAAGAGATAGGTATCTGAGCCCCTGGAACTGGAGTTACAGACAGTTATGGGCTGCCATGTGTGTGGTAGGAGATGAACCCTGGTCCTCTGGAAAGACAGCCAGTGTGTTTAACCACTGAGCCATCTCTCTAGCTCCAGCACACAGGAATTTTATGAAGTTTTTTTGTGGGGAGCACAAAAAGTGAGATGGCAGTGCCCAAACTTCCCTTACACAATGGTTTGGTGTGAGCAGGTCTTTACTGCTAACCACGGGGAAGTTCCCTGCTTCTGAGCAGAAACTGTAATTACTGTATGGGGCCTCAGCAGGGCTCCATCCTTGGCCAGGAGTCATCTGGATTCAGTTATTTATATTGTATTATATTATGTTTTCTTCTGTGAGAAATAAGAAAGACAAGTAGCTGGAAATGAGCCATCTCAGGCACTTTTTTTTTAAATGAGAAAAGTATTGGTTTCTTTTATACAAAATGCAAATGTTACAGAATTCTAAAGCTTGCTCACCCCTGAGCCTTCCTCCCACCCCCTTCCCCTGCCCCAACCATCTCCTAGACAGTCCTCAGCCAATTGTAAAACTGACCACAAAAATCAGGATTTCGTTGCATTAATTAGTTCTAGGCAGTGGCTTCCAAAGTGTCGAACTGTGAATATTTTCTTCAAAATTATAAATGGAAGTCTGATACTGGGAGTGGGAGAGATAAAAGCAAAACTGCCCTGGCTCTCACTTGGAAACAGCTCTACTTCCCTCTCTCAGACTCCGGCTGTCCACGGAGGACCCTCTCTGCAGGGCCCCTGGGGTGGTGGTGGGGCTTTGGCAATGGCATTGAGCAGCTTGGCTATGATAAGTGGGATTTCTCTTTGTGTTTTCTGTCTTCCATCACTGAGGTTGACTGTTTTGGTCGGTGTTGATGGTGTTTCAAGCTACATAGTTCGTTGCAAAATTAAACCCTCACCATCCCAGTCAACCAGTGCCTTTTCTGTCTTGCATTTTTTGACCTGTATGTTCAGCTCAGCCTCTGACTTTAGTTCCAGGACCACACCTGTCAACCCCTTTCAGTCTCGGTGAGGAAGCGTTTCATCTCACAGACTTGATTTGTAATTGCTAATGATAGTTTCTGCTCCTGTCAATGGTAGATGTTCATGTTCATGGACCTTGTAGTAATGAGCATGTTGGTTTTTATAAAAACCCATTTAAAAACCAAGTTCTGCCTATTTTCATTTCTCCGCAAAGCAATTAAAAGTAATACTGGATGATTTTTATACTGTCAATAATCTTGAAGTATTTCTTAAGTTTTGAATGGATTAGAGTAACCCAGAGCTCTACAAAAGAAGACCACAGCCTTGGATGAATGAATGTCCCTGAATTCTCATCCCGTGGCATGAAGAGTGGGCTTTCTCACTAATGAGACGTGTTCATATGTCCTGAAGCAGTTTGTGAATACTGGATATGTAGAGTTATTTGGCTAAACTTTGAAGAGATGAGAGCAGATCCCTGACCTGGGCCCACCCATTTAATGACCATATCCTATGAGGTTGATACTGTTGTTATTGCTAGGCAACTCTGCCCATACTTACCTCACCCTTACTCATGACTCCTGTTACACTGTCAGGAAGGGATGGGACCAGGGGGCCTGAACATTTGAAGGGGAGAAGTTGACTTTTAGCCTATGCTCCTGACCTAAGATAAAGATGGGGGAACCTTGAAAAAGGGGTGGGAGGACATGCTATATCTACATTAAATGAAGGGTTAGGAGCTTAGGGGTGAGGTTGTCACCACAATTGGGAAGACATTGGTGTTTTGTACAGTTTCCTCCGAGATTGAGACATTCCATCCTGCAGGAAGTTCCTTAAGCAGGAAGGTAAATAATTCAAAATAACTTCAGGAAGTTCCTGAAGCTGACCAGATTCACTGGGCCCCTCCCTGACAGAGTAAACAATATGAGTGGTAGTCTTTCTGATACCAAGAGCTGAGTTTCAGAGCACAGAGGGGAAAAGCTGTAGAGGACTCAGACCAGAACCACTTCCTGGAAGAAGCAGAAACCAGCTGAGGCACCTAGAAAGGACAGTCTCCAACCTGTGACCTGCCTTCAGGCTATGCAGTATGGTCCAGCTCCCAGCTTTGTGAGCTGTCACCCAGGCTAGAGTGGGCCTTGGTGATGCATGTGTATTGTTGGAGTCATTTCTGCTCCTATAAGTAACCCCTCACCCATATGTAACCCCAGTAAACCTCATGGTTCACCAGATTGGACGTTGGTGGCATCTGGACTTTGGTCTCTCACGGGGTACTTATCTGGGGTGAGGGGATGTGTATGTTGCGTCTCCCTAAGAAAAGTTTTATCACACAACAGTTGGACTCTCCAAGAAGTTCTGGCAACTTTCATGTGCCCCTTGGGTATAGTTTTGATTGTAGCTTGCTTCCTATGTTTTTTTCTGATTTGACACATGATCCTACCCACTCTTCCATGGAAGTCTATAATTACAGTGGTTTACTGGTGACAATTCTGTTATGTGATGTTGTTTTTAGTTTTAAATAACAAATCCGGCTCTGTGGCATGATAACTCTTGGTTAGACTGGCAAAGTCGTTCCAGGAGATTTTGCGAGTAAAGTTCTCATTGCATTGTGTCTTTTAAAGGGTGACAGCTCTGCCTTGTTTTGTCCCTGGTGTACCTTTACATGAAGTAACCCCATCGAAAGGGCTCCATGGCTGAGACTGGTTTTTTTTAGTATTTATTAATAAAGTATACTTATTGAACATTATGGATAAAAAGGCACCGTCATAGGCTTTATGAACTGTTTAATAGTTCAGAGGCCCTTTTTTCTGTTACAAAGCAGGGTTTTGTTGACAACAGTGTTTCACAAATCACAGGGCAGTCTTCTGTTCTCTTTGTAGGCACTTCTGATGCTTGTGCCTCTCTTGTGCTGGGATTACAGTTGTGTGTTGCCATACACTGTTTATGTGGTGCTGGGGACCAAACCTAGACCTTTGTGTGTGCTAGGCAAGCCCTCTGCCCTTGCCCCTACCTGAGCGTATTTTCTGAGCCATATGCTTCTGAAAGTGGTGAAAGCATTTGCCTAGAGCTCAAGAGCAAGTGCGGGGCAAAGGGGTCGGTTCATCCACAGGGTCGTGCGAAGGCTGCTCTTCTCAGAGCGTGCATTCACTCCAGTGTGATGTCACATCCATCACCGGCTTATCTATGTCAACGTTTTAGAAAAGCTTGAAGTTGTTGATTGGGTAGGCTACTTAGCATCTAAATATACCTAGAAGAGACAGCATTGACTTCTGGACAGTGCCCTGCAGGAGCAGCCACCACATCTCTGTCCCCACGAGGTCCTCAGAGAGGACAAGGCAGAAGGCCACAGAGTATAGAGGATGGTTGGTCTGAGCACTAAGAGAAAAGCCATTTCATGGGTAGAGCAAAATGTCTTGTCTCCATGTCTTTGAGTTTGGCAGGGAATATGTCCCCAGTTGGTACTTTTAGACTAATGGGCAGGTGAATACATGTGTGCATATGGAGGACACACACATGAAACAATGAAATAGATAATGAAAACTTTAACCCCATAAAGGCTGGTAATCCAAACATACCCGTCCTTTAGAAACATGCCTACCCTTTTCACTATTACAGCTAGTCTTGCCAGTGGGTAGTGATCCTACCCCCAACAGCCCCCACAGACACCACCTACGGTTTTTTCTTTCCTTTAGTTTCTTTTCTTCTTTAACCCCTTTGTTCGAGTTTCTCTTGTTTTGTTTTGTGTGTCTGTGGGTGGTTGATGTTCAGTGTCTTCATCAATTGTCTTCTTTATTTCTGAGACAGAGTCTCTCATTGAACAGGGAGCTGCAGTTGTTCTAACTGGCTAGCCAGTAGGCCCTTTTAAAGTTTTAGAATTACAGGCATCCACTCATAGCCATTCTATGTGGGTGCTGGGAATCAAACTCTGGTCCTCATGTTTGCATCACAAGTACTTTTACCAAGGGACTACTTCCCCATCCCTCTTTGGTTTCTTTCCCTTATTTTCAGAAGATGAAGTAGAAGACATCTCCCAAATGTGAGCTGGTGTGTCTCTTGGTTCATCACAGTGGTGATACCCTGGAGTGAGCTTTCCCTAGGGAAAGATCTTGAACAGACTTCCAGGAGGAGCCCTGCAGGCTGCATGAACCATTAGTAAGGTTACAACCCTTAGAGATGTGCAAAGGTCTCTGCAATGCAGTTCATAGATTACATATGTTTTTCCTGGACTCGCATGGTAGCCATCCTGGAGGTACCATCTCTACTTGTGGAATCTATGCCTTGGCCTGTGTGTGTGTGTTCATAAGTACATTGTTTTGGAAATCATTTTAATGGGTAAATATTCTCTTATTTCCACTTTCACTCTTGGCATCTGTTTTAGAGAGCACTGGTTTGTTATTACTTAAAGCTTATGCCTACGTTTGGAATGCAGACTGCCCTGCCGGGGGAATGTTAAGCAGAGAAAACGCTCTGTAGCCTGTGGGTACTCACAGCCCTTGTTACTACTCAGCCCTGTGAGCCTGTGAGCATCCACAGTCAGAGTTACTCACCGTGGCCACCTGTCAGCCTTGGTCTGTTCTCCCGGTGTGTAGCAGTCACCTGTCAGCCTGTTGCAACTTGTGTCTGTCCAGTTGAAATCACCAGTTTGGAACAAGTAGTAGGAGTGTTGAGTGAGATGTACGAGTTGTTGTTTTTGGTTGGTGGTGGACAGTAATCAAAACAGCTTGCATTTGTGAAACGGTTATATATTTATAGTCAAGGCATCTCTAGATGTCGGTATCTCTAGACGAAGGCTCTCAGAATTACTGTGCACACTGGCCTGTTACTCACCAAGCTGGTGCCTGTCCCTCACTGCCCTGACCCAAACTAAAAATTGTTGTATGATGGAATTCAGGGAGGCTGGTCCAGGTAGACACTGGTGTTTTGGAAACATACCCATTTTAAGGTTGTCCTTGAATTATGCAATATAACCCCCCCCCCAACTCCCACTGCCTACGCCTTTCTTTTCTCTTCATTCTACAGTCTCGGCCCCCTCATTTTCTCCCCTCACAACCCCCTGCTTCTCCTGCCCTGCTGGCTCCTCTGTGGAAAGCCTGGAGGGATTCTTCCTGCAGTCGTCCATTTTTTAAAATTCCTGCTTCTTGATCACAAATTTAAATATTTTTATTAATGTTTTAATTTAATGCTCTGCCTGCATGCACTGTCTTGTATTTGGGAGACAGAGAGATGAGACGTGAGTTAGAATTATTTTATTCTCAGGGATTTATAACTAAATACCAGGAAAGGAGTCACAGCCATGTGTGTACACATGATTTACCTACAGGTAAATGACAGCAACCGCGGTGTGATGCCCAAACCCAATGTGTACACCACAGTTTAATTGAGTCTCCCTCGGTGCTGGCGCAGGGGTAGGCTGTTCTGGGGTATCCAGATACAAAATGGCGGACATACTCCATGCTGACATTTTCATGTGGGAGCCAGGAGTTTTCCAGTCCCTAAGAATAAAAGGAAGTGTTCCTGATTTTCAGATTTGACCCGGAGTCCACGAGGTCTAGAAATTGAGTCACACAGCGCTGAGCCTGGGTGGCAGGGCAGCCAGCCCTGTGAAGGTTCCCAGTCCCAGCATTTCACTTCACTTGAGTGAGCACAGCCAGCCCTTGGCAGCCTGCCCCCTGCTGGGTTTGGTGGACAGGTCCCTGACACTTGACACTTTGATGCCTTTTCATGAAAATCCTGCAGGTTTCAGCATCCCCCTCTCCCCCAGTGACTGGCCCACTTCTTCTGTTTTTGAATGCTTCTTACCAACACAAGTGCCAGGTTGTTGTAGACAGGCAGAGAGAGAACAGACTCCGGTGACTCCTGCTACTCTCATAACTACCAGGCTGATCTGTAAGCCACAGTTTATGCTTTGGACGCAGAACTGGGGCACGGCTCTCTGTGTTTGTTTTGCTGAGTTGCCCTTAAAACGTGGAGAAACTTCTCCAAGCCTTTGTTTTACCAACAAAGCCCAGTAAAGTAGACTTGGTTAATTATCCCTGGAGTTGACTGGTATAAACAGAACTTTAAAGAACCTTCCCGCTGGGAATAAAATGAGCCCTTCTTTGTAAGGGAGAAAGGGAGGTCGCTAGAGTACTGCAGCACTGCTCATGCGTTAGTGTTAGCTACTCATTTAGGATTCACCTCCAGCTTTAGGCCCACCATGTGTGGTGGTTCAAAGTATCACATCCCGAGTGTTGAAGAATCAGCTGACTTAAAATTGTCTAGGCTGGAAGTTCTAGTTTGGGGATTGGGGTGGTGGTGGTGGTGGTGGTGGGTGGTGGGTGGATCAGTGGGCAAAGCTCATGCCATGCCAGTGTGAGAACCTGACTTCACACCCCTAGAACCCATGGAAAGCCAGGCATGGCAGTGCACATCTATAATCCTGCATCCCTTTGGGACATGGTGGTGGAGACATTGTACAGGTCGGCTAGTGGACACGAACTGTGTCAGGATGGAAGATGGGGACCAACCTGTGAAGTTGTTTTGGGTCTTGCACACAGGTCTTGTGGCACATGCATAAGCACACACACAGGCATACACACAGGCACACACACACACACACACACACACAGAGGCATGCTCGTACACACAGAGATTTAAATGTAAGGAGGATATACTATTTCAAAGCACAGATTGTTGTGTGTAATGATTATATGACTCAGTTTAAACTGCTCAGCTTCCTATCCCGAGAAGTGAGAATAATAAATGAGCTATGTCTCCATCCACGCTCCAGTCCTCTTTTATGCATAGCGTGGCTCATTAGAGAAACTGCACTGGACTTTGCTCTGAAGATTGCCTGGGGAGCTCCCGCCCACCCTTGCTCAGGTGTCAGGAAAAGGCTCCCTGTTCAAGGACAATTACTCAGACTCTCCCTCTCTGCGGCTTTTGTGATCATGAACAGCTGGGTCCTAACCGCCTCTGAGACAAACCGACCAGACTGCTGTGGGCAGTTCTGTTTCTTACTGAGTTCCTTTTTCACTAGGCTGAAATGAATCTTTGTAACTGCCCGAAATGTATCCTTGTAACTAACTGCCCAGGCGGTTTTCACTCTTTGGTTCTACTTTTACAGAGTAACGTGAAGCAGTTCAGATTGGGGCATTTCAAGTAACTGAGAAAGGGGCCTTACGGCTGTTTCCTGTTTCTCACTATTCACTGCGGCCAGTGAAACCGGTGCCTGTCACAGGAATGCTGTGCATGGGCACAAAGGACAGCTGTTGTTTCTCCCTCCTGATGCCCGGAAGTAGAACAGGGAGCCATAGATGGAGATGAATGGAAGTACCAACCTTTTACTGCTTAATGTGAATAGCCGCCATGGTTTTCATGGTACTCATGATGCCTTCTGGGATAAACAGTGCCTACATTTATTGGACTATAAATAGTTTAAATGGTCAACCAGACCAATAACATGTAAAAATGTAGGTGAAAGAATGATCACTAATGAAGACGGATATTTTCACTTTTTTTTCTTATGCACCTGTGTTTTAACAGCCATTTAGTATAAGACCGTTGCATATGGGACAGTGACAAACTTGGTGACATAGCAGAGGGTTTATTGGTGTGAGGGTTTCAGGGGGGTCTTCCCAGTGAGCAAAGGCATCAAGCAATCACCAGACAGAGTTACGTCTTCATTCATAGAATCTGTACCAAAAGGTGAGCTGCTGGAGAGCCAGCACAGGCCACAGCATAAGTGCCCTGCCAGCTGGCTGACTTGTTGCCAGTCCGCAGTGTAACTTGGAGGACTGGGAGGTACGACTCAGAATTGCATTTCCCTTCTCTTTAAAGAGGCTAAACTTCCCTCCTCTTGCCTGTGCAGAGTCTTAGGATTAGATGTCTTAAGACGTCTGGAGCTGAGTCTTCATGCTGCTGCGTCAGAGTCGTGTAGTTTTCAGAAGGTTCTGGAAGCATTGCCATTCCGCTCCGTGTCATGAAGATAGAGGTTGTACTAGTGCATCTTGCTGGGCACTTGTGAGAAGCAAAGGAGTTAATTCTTATGGAGGACATAGAACAGCCTGGCAGTTAATGCCTAGTTACTCATTACCTTTTGTGAATTTTTGAAGGCTATGTGACAGTCTGTTTTTAGTGTCTTGTGTGTTTTTCTGTTTTTGTTGTTTAAAGAACATATTGTTCAACAATAAAAATAGTACCTCAAGGGGTTAACACAATGACTTGTCAGTGAGAAGTACTGCTGTTCTCTCGCAGAGGAACTGAGTTTAGCTCCCAGCACCCACATCAGGCTCACAGCCTCCTGTAACTCCAGCTTCAGGGGATCTAGTGCCCTCTTCTGGCTTCAAGAGGCAGTGCATTCAATGCGCAAAAACTTACATATAGCTTAAAATAATTTTAAAAGGGAGAGCTTCACTTAGAAATGTAGCCATTAAATAATCACATGGCATATATTTTCACACACACACACACACATACACACACACACACACACACACACACACACACATACACACACACACACACACACACACACTACACATACTCTTTAAGATCAGCATCTTAGTAACCAAGCAAACCTAGAGAATTAATTCTCTTGACTAATCCCTCTGATCCTCCTGACTGTTTTAAAGAACAATATTACTTTATCAAGAAGGTTTAGTCATGACTCTGATTACTTACTTACTCCTGATTGCCTTTTGTCTGTCTTTAGCAGCCTTGTGAGTTCAGCAAGCCCTGGGGGGGGGGGGAGATCAGGGTTCTAGCTTGCCTTCTCTACTACTGTTGTAGTCTTGAAACTTTGTCCAGAGCTTGGCTAGTTTCATATATATATATATATATATATATATATATATATATATATATATATGAAGGAATTCAAGCAATGTATTTGACTTTCAGTGGTTCTAAGATTGTTGTACCTCCGTGTCTCATTTAGACTTTAAAGAGTATAAAATGTTGATGAAGACCTCTACTTATCAAAGGCCCATTCATAATAACCCTCGTGGTTTGTTTCACAGACGGCATATTCAGATAAACGTGCTGGCGATGACTTACCGTGACTTCCCCTACTAAAGTGGCGGGGAATGCTTAGAATGTAGCTGGCAATTAGCTTACAAAGAGCCATTGAGTAAAGAAAAAAAAAAAGCTTTAAACCTATTACGGCTAAGGTCTTTATAGATACAAATTTCTTTTATGTGTTTATTGTTTTAATATGTGAACCCGAGATTATTTTGTATTTTCAAATTCATTTCTTAGCCAAAATTAGTTTATCTCCTTGTTAAACAAGATTTATTTGTAATTTGTGCATGTGACTGTTTTGCTTGTATGTATCTGCACTACAAGCCTGTAGATGCCTCTTCCAAAGGCACTGCACCCCTTGGAACAGTTGTGAGCTGCCTTGTGGGTGCTGGGAATCAAACCGTGATCCTCTAGAAGAGCAATCAGTGCACTTCACTACTGAATCAGTTTTCCAGCCTGCTATAGTGATTTTATCTTTTTAAGAGCAAAAGACCTTTTTGTTACTGCTGGCTCTGCAGTCTCAGGAGCAGTTTGGATGAGCATGGGCTCTGCTGATATCAGTCTACGTCAGGATATAAGCATGGGTATTTATAGCTCTACTAGTATAGATATTCATTGTCAACACCACTTGAAATTTGGATTATAGAATATGGGCATATGCACTTCCTCTTTCCCTGTTTAGCGATACAATTGAGGTTGTTGAATATTTTGTTTGATTCTTACATGGAATTTAGTATATTTCTTCACTAGTAGCTAGATATTAAATACTTCTTGAACTCTAAATTCTTAATTTCTAAATATTTATTTTATGCTATGTTATAGTCTTTCATAGCTTTTATAAATTCTCCATGAAGAAATACCTTTTAAATATGCGAAGAGAAGAGGTTAATGTTACATGCTAGCCATTTGATTTTTCAGGATTTTGCATTAAAAAATGTCAGGTTTCTGTCAAGGGATATAATGCATGTGCTCTGCAAAGTAGAAAGGAAACTTTCAAGAATAAACCCAAACATGCCAGGACATAATTCCTTAACCCTGGGCCTGTGTGATCCAAGAAAGCTCTCTGCTTTAACTGATTCCTCATTTGTTAGTGGGCATGGGAGGTTGTAATATGGTAACAGTATAAGAGGTATAATTCACTTTCAAGGCATATGGTCTATGATACTTTATTTTAAAAAATTGTTCCATTTATGTTTAATGTTTCCAATCCTTGCTAAACAGTTATCTGACGATCTATGAGTTCTGAGTGCATTTCTAGGCACATCATTTTCTAAAAGTTACATAAAAGATATTGAAATGACTAGAAGAAATACTTGGTTTCTGAATCTGAATAATTCCTCCCAATGTTTTTGCTGTGGTGGTTTTAGTGTTCATTTTTCCATTTTCCTAATTTTTAAAAAATATACTTTTGAATTTAGCTTGCTGGTTAGGATAGGCACCTCACAATTTCATAATCCTTAGTTTCTTTTCGGACTTCCTTGTCTTAATATATAAAGTGGTCCCCTGTGCACATGCATTTTGGAGTTGGTCCCTTTGTGAGGAGAAGGGAAGGGCGATGTGAATCGGTGCACAGTGGACTGCACGTTCATCCCCCACTGCCCTCTCCCCACCTGTGGGTTGGACCTTGGGTTAATGCTTTACTCTTCTTAGGATGAAGTATCTGTGATCTAAGTTGCACCATTGATGTGGAAATCAGTATTTGAAGAAGCATCACACATTTCAGTGAGATAATACACTTACGTGATGGTTTTCATGGTACTGTAAACAAATATCTAATGTTTTGCTCAATTGATTCTGTTTGTCTCTTTAGGTGGTGCTTTTCTGAAGTTGTTCATGGAAACTTCTCAGCATTGCTGCCAAGATAGATAGGTAAGAAAGCGCAATCCCTCACTGTTTGCCTCTCTTTGTCCTGTTTGTTTTGTTTTTCAAAGCAGAATCTTGTTATACAGCCTGTGTAGCCTTGAAACTCACAGCAATCCCCTTGCCCCAGCTCTCTGTGTGCTGCTATGACAGGTGGGGACCGTTGTGTCCAGCTTGATGTTGTTATTGTGGGAAGCATTTTTGAGAAAGGATAGCTTTTTACATTTTGGGACCTTGCTTGGTATCTCATTGGTTCTATTGCTGTGATAAAATACCACGACCAAGATGACTTATGAAAGAAAGATTTTAATTGGTTTACAGTTTCAGAGAGTTAGCGCCCATGATGGTGCAGTAAAGTATATAACTGCAGCAGCAACTGAGAGCTCACATTCTCATCTGCAAGTGGGAGGCAGAGAGATAACTGGGCCTGGTGTGAGCTTTGAAACCTCAAAGCTGGCCCATAGTGACACCACAAGGCTACATACACCTCCTAATCCTTCCCAAACAGTTCCACCAACTAGGGACCAAGCATTAAAAACAATACTTGGATACCTCCGGTAAAAGTAAGTTTGGTGGTGTGGTCACCATTCGGGATCAAACGATCTGAGTTACATGGTGGTTAACCCATTGTAGTTAATAATAGAGTTTCTCAAGTATGATCACAGTCTATTTACCGTAACTGAAATTATGAATTACAAAAAGAAGTCAAGACTAGATGAAACAAGACAACGACGAGTCCAAGAATTTGAGAGCTCTGCATTGTAGAATAGTCTTCCCCTTTTAGGCTCTCTGTAGACCATTTTAAGTCCTATGTCATTTGTCTCAGAATGGGGAAGTAGACGTGGCCAATTTAAATAACCCAGATTTATTGCTTGATGATCACTCTTACAGAGGGATTGCCAGAAAGAAAGTTGGAAACGATTCAGTCACAGGTGATTAATGATTGAGTAGATTTTAATTTACAAAGGTCACCTTTGGAAAATATTAGTAGCAGGGGTTGGATACCCCCCTGCAGCATGCATTAGGAAAATCAAGGCTATAGGTAGTTGATTATCTGTCACTAAAAATCGATCGTTCTGTTTTTCAAAAGAGAGAGGCCTGTTCACCTCTGTCCTCTCAGGGCCCAGTGAGTGTTACGACCTTGGCAGTGAGCTTAGATCACAGGAACCAGGGTCCAGTGTAGGTTCTAGTCCAGCCTAGACTGTCCAGTAGGGTCTGCTGCATGCAGAGGGTTTATGCAGGGCATTCCTACAAATACCATCCTCTCTGTAGAAAAGCCATTGGTTTGGTTTACAGGTTTTGAAAAAGGACGTATTTTTCCTGTGATCTGTCTTGTGCTACTGACAACTCGAGCATTACTAGGCTCTAGCAACAGCACTGTTTGGGAGGCTTGGACTAGTTTTAATGAGAATCACAAACATTTGTGAGTTATAAATGAATGATTAGAGCAGCAACCTTCTCATGGGAAGGCAAGGGCTGGTTTGAAACAGATGGTGTCCTGGGCAGGGTAAATGTTTGCACCTTATCACACTGCTAATCTTTAAGTATTTGTTCCATATTTATTTAGTGGAGATGGGAGAAGCTGATTTTTCTATTAATAAAAAATATTTAACCAGACACAGTAGATACCTGTAATCATAGGTAGAGGAAGGAAAAATAAAAAGATCAAGTTCATCCTTGACTACAGTGAGTTAGAGGTTAGCCTGGGCTACTTAAGAGCCTGTCTCAAAAATATGTATGTGCATATATGTATAGTATACAGACATAGGTACATATGAGTGTTATATATGCATACATATGAATACACATACATACACATTACACACGCACATTTGTGTGTGTGTGTGTGTGTGTGTGTGTGTGTGTTTGTATGTATGTATACACTTTCTGGGCTTAAATCCCTGCTTATTAGACATGTAACTTTGAGTTCTTGACTCCTTGTCTGGCACCCTTTCCTGTGTGTTAAAGAGACTTATTGCACAGAATGTTTTGAACTGGGTGTTTATAAACCTTGTTTAGAATTTGGCTAGTGATACCATTTTAGACCTGGGATGCCAAGTGCTGTGAACCAGGTGATGGGGTTGGGAGGGGGTTGTCAGTGAGATCTGTGCTTGCTCATATCATCCGGGGAAGATATGCTCAACAGGAAGATATGCTCAACCCTGTGCTGTGAGTAACCAGGGTTTTCACTCTCTTCAGAGGAACCATCTGCTTAAGTTCCCAGGACTGGGAGCCACACCACGCTGCCTACCATGCAGGAAGTCATGTGAGAACCCAGGCTAAGGGCCCCACATTTTCCATGCGTTCTGTTGGCGGTTCAGTTTCCCCATTGTGGGATGTCACCCCGGATCACTGCTGGGCTGGCTTGTTTAATCCTGCTCTGGGGAGAATCCAGTTCCTTTTTGCAGTGCCTTGAGGAGCCAAGTCATGTTTGGCCTTGTGATTGATCTCCTATAAAAGCCACATAAAACCAGCTCTCTCTGGGTAGTTCATGTTAGTTTCAGTTGTGGATTCATCTGAGACCAGCAGTGCCATCTCGATCAGGTCAGACGGAACTACGGATGTCTGAATTGAGTGTGGTCCTACTTCCTGTTCCTGTTACCTACATTCTCTCTATACAGTAGCAGGCTTCTCTTGAGCAAAAGGAACAGCTGTAGTTTGAGGCAACTCTAGGCATCAGCTGACCTCAACAGAAATCTCCTGCACTGGACACACATGGGCTGGGAGCCAGGTGGCTCTGTGCCTGAGGCAGGTTTTGGAGCCTCCTGTACTCCACCTCTGTTCCTGGGGATGGCTTCTTCCTTCTCTGGTTTAGGTAGTTGAGGGAAATAAAGACAGAGGCATGTGTATCAGTCAACCAGTGTCCCCTTTCTGGCTCTCTGACACCAGGTCCTGTGGAGGGTTGCTTGGATGTGCCGGCTGAGAACCAATTCTCTCAGGCTTTCGCTGACACTCTTTGGACAAATGTCTCACCTCTCATACCTCCTTGGTAGAGAGGCAAGGTGTCCCTGCTCTGCTCTGGGAATTGTGGGATGGCTTTAAAGAGGGCAAGTTCAAGTATGTGGTTAACATTCAGCGGGCTTCTATTGGCAGCCCTTGAGAAAAAAAAAGGAAAAAAAAAAAAAGACTTTTTGGGCTTGAATCCCTTCTTATAATTAGGTGTGTAACTTTGTCCGGGTTCTTGACACCTTGTCTGGCTTTCCCTGTTGTCTCAGGCTGCTAAGAAGGCAGTGTGGAACAACTGTATGTGTACCTAGTAGGGTATAGGGAACTAACACCTGGTGAATCTTAAGAACTACGCTCATAACTACAACACAGCACAGGAAGGAGAGGTGCCATTACTGAAAAGTGCCCACAGTTTAAAGTCCCTTGAGTATGAATCTGGCTTCCTGTGCTGCCTGTGGTACCAGGATATGCTCCCCTGGTCTAGGGAAATTAATCTGGATTGGTGGAGAGTGATCAGTGGTCTCTGGAGACGGTACAAGGAGGCTTGGTCTTCCTGGGTTTTCTTCTAGGTTGGAACAGAGTGGACCAGCTGAGTGAAAGCGCTCAGTTTGGTGCTGGCTGATGTGGTAGCCATACCCCAACACAGCAGCTGAGCTCTTAAATGGCCAGTGCCACAAAGGCACTGAATTTTTAACTATTCCATTTCCATCATTTAAAAAGCTAGCACTGAGAGTTCACTTACTGGGAAACCTTTCAGTGCCTTTAGAACAACTTGGGTGAGCGGATCTGGCTTCTCAACTGTGAACTTCATGATGAACATTTCCTTAGCTGGGTAGGTGGTTTCTCCTTGGGTACCTTAGCTGTTCTACGCTCAGTGTTCTAAACCTGCAGTTTCTCGGTGTAGGACTCATTTCCGTGACCAATCTGGAAGGAGTTAAAGGGAGTAGAGAAGGGTTTATTTGGTGAGTGTGACAGCTTCCTTCCTTTACTAAGTGTGAATTGAACCAAATATATATATCACTTTTTATGCTAATGATAGTCATCTTCATGGCTTGAGGAAAATCATCAAAATCACAAAATACATAAAAGTTTTAGAGTTCTGATTTCTATTTCTTTTGATTATTTTTTTATGTATGGGTTTTTTATCCTTTTTTTTTTTACTGTGAGTAGGTCTGTGCCCTGTGCATGTGCCTGGTTCCCAGAGAGACTGGAAGTGGGCATCAGGACCCCTAGAGCTGGAGTTACAGACATTATTGAGCTATACTCTGTGCTCTGGGTCTCCATCTGATGAAGTGTTCTTGAGGCGATTTTACCCTCCCCTGATGGGATTATTTATAGGGATGCTGTAGGTATTAACAGAAGGGTAACAAAGCATGATTTCATTGTGGTTACATACTGAATTCATTCATATATTATATATATATACATACATACATACATACATATCACTGTCTGCAGGTGTTGCAGCATGCAAATGCAAATTTGGCTTTAGGTGATACATTTGCTGTCACACATCCACATGAAAGACCACCCCTCATGTTCATTGCTGGAAACTGTCCCTCCTTCTATTCAGTGTCTCTCTCTCTCTCTCTCTCTCTCTCTCTCTCTCTCTCTCTCTCTCTCTTTCCCCTGTTTCTTTCCTTTTTCTTTTTTGACCCAGGGTTTTATGTAGCCCTGGCTGGCCTAGAAATGACTATGTAGACCATGTTGGCCTCATACTCAAAGAGATCCACCCGCCTCTGCCTCCCAAAGTGCTAGAATTAAAATCATGTACCACCGCATCCAGTCCTAGATGATGGACTTTTTCAGTTGCTCTGTGAACTGAAAAACTCTGTTAGTTACTTTCCATCATTCTAACCAAACCACCGAGGGGACCAACCTACAGGAACAAAGGCTCCTGATTCCAGTCCAGTGTGACGGGGGAGACCCGACAGTATTCATGTCCCAGAAGTGTGAGGCATAAGCTGGTGCACAGCATAGAAAACAAGGCGGAGGGCAGGCTGGAGCCCAGGTCAGCCATGTCCTTCAGAGGACCGCCTTAGCAAGCTCCCTTCACCCGGTCCCACCTCCTAATGACACTGTAGCTGTCCAGGTGGTGCTGTCCGTTGAGGACCAGGCACTCACACGTGACCCTGTTAGGGTCAGATCCAAACCATAACAGAAGGAAATAACCAGACTGAGCTGAATGAATATGCACAGGGACAGTATAGAATCTTCCTCATAGTGACCGTAAAACATATGAATACTTTATAGGAAATGAATTTGTGTGGCCAAATTCTTAATTTGTGGCCATGGACTAGAAAGACACAGTGTAGGATGGAGTATCTGTATATACTTCTACTTCTTTTTCTTTAAAGCAGTCGTGTTCTTATACCAAACCACAGTAACCCCCATTCCCCACTACAGAGGGCGATGGCGTGTGTCAGAAGTTCCTAGACCCCCCTCCACAGATCCCCTCTCTGCTCTTTGAAAATTTGTCATGATTTCCTAAGTAAAACTGACTTCTTCTGAATTGAGTATTGATCTCACCTGCATCTCCATTTGAGCCGGTTCCATCACCATGGTAACATTTTTATAATCTTCCGTTCCCTTGGGCTCTATGCTGGATAAACCACTAGCCGTTCAGTGGTACTGCCTTTCCAGGTATGTCCAGCCCTAGTGTCCCCCAAGCCACAGGCCAGCCACTCACCACGTGTCAGACACTCTAGGAAAAGCTCTTCAGGCCAGTTGGCGGTGTGGGGTGCATTGTTAGTTTTATCTGATCTTGATACACATTACTCGACTTGCTGCCAAAGCCTGCCCGGCATCCAACACTCGCAGTCTAACATTAGCCCTGCTCAGGCTGTCTCAGCTCACCGTGTTAGGAATCCAGCATGATTCCTCTGAAAGAGCTGGTCCCCCTGCTGCTTGTGGAACTCGGGGATACGGTCTATCCTCACCCTGTGTTGCTGGCCCACTAGGGTGAAGTCCAGTCCATTTCCCCGTCTTATTTCCGGAGCACCAGTGGATTAGAAAAGTTGTGCGGTGGTGCTCCCATGGTTCCACAGGCTCCTCACTGTTGCGTCAGACTCACCAGTTTGGGGTCCTTCACCTCCTCTGTGAGGTATTTTGAAGGTTCCATCTGGACATTAGTAAGCATGTACGGAGGAGTTATTGCAGAGAAAGTCACATGGCCAACCACACACACACATGCACTGTTCTCTAGCAACTGTGATTTTTTCTGTGTAGGGTGGTGGCATTTTTTTTATACCATTTCTACATCTCATGGTAAAGATAGATTTAACCTGCCTGAGGGCCACCCGTCAGTGTCCTTTGGTGCCACAGAACACTGAGGTACACTCTTAAAGCCAAGCAGCCACCTTGCACTGTTACTAATGCGGTGGGGCTAGCCGGAGAGATTTGCGTGTGTCCCTCCCCGGCTTTCCAGATAGCCCGTGCGCATGCAGTAAAGCAAGAACCGAGTTCCTAAGAGTGTGTCTCTTCTTTTTAATGTTTTGTTTTGATTTTTAGTTGTGTGTACATGTGTGTGGGAGTGTGCACACGAGGGCAGTGCCCACCGGGATCCACCCAAGAGGATGTCAGAATCCCTGAGCTGCAGTTGCATGCACTTGTGTGAGGGTGAGGGGACCAAACTCAGGTCCTCTGATGAACAGAGACCTTGCCTAACTACCAAGCCATCCACCTCTCCATTCCTGATGTCTCTTTTTCAACAGTCTCTTTGTAACCGTGTTGGATAATTTTTTTGTCAACTTGACACAAGATAATAGAGAGGGAAGCGACCTCAATTAAAGTGCTTTCATAGGATGTCGGCAAGGCTAGAGGGCATGTTTTTAATAGGTAATCCCTCACTCTGGGTGGGGGTATCCCTGGGCTGGGGGTCCTGGGTTCTATATAAAGCAGGCTGAGCAAGCGAGGCGCAGCAATCCAGTGAGCAGCACTCCTCCACAGCCTCCGCCTCAGCTCCTGCCTCCAGGTTCCTACCCTGTTGGAGTTCCTGCCCAGACTCCCATCAGTGGTGGACTACAGTATGGAAGAATAAGCCAGATCAAGCCTATTTCTCCCCATGTTGCTCTTGGCCATGGCGTTTCATCATAGCGGTAATAACCCTAACTAAGGTAGCCACACAGTTGACCCTTTGGTCTGCTACAACTTTACAATTGGTTACTTTTTTTTCTTTACATTGTTTCTTCCTACCACAAAAGCTCTTCATTAAAAAACAAAACAAAACAAAAAACAAAACACCCCCCAAAAATATTAGTTTACTATTCCATCCTATAGATTTAAATCTATTTGAACTTCATTTTGACATTTGCAACATTTCTGCCTGTTTAACCCTCAATTATAAACTTTGAATATCCTTTTAAAAATAGAATTGTTCCATTATAAAGATGTTTCCAGGAAAGCTAGGCCTTAGTATACACTAATCAATAAGACATTGGATAGAAGGAGAGAATGCTATTTTGTTTTAATTTTTTCACGTGTCTGTTTTCAATAAACCATGTTCTAAATAGGCAGCACCTAGGTCTGGCCCATAAGCCATACTCAGCAACCTCCCATTGGGTAACAGATGGAAGGGAGGTGGGAGATGGTGGAGAGAAGAGATGGTAGCCACCATTAATGTGGCTCCCCTTCCTGTACCTGGCTTCCTGGGTTACAGTTTCCATCCTCTTGCAAACTTTTTTTTTTAAATGAAGTTGATGTTTTGTTTGTTTTCCATGAACGATTGACAACTTGTATTTTCTCTTTTGTAAATGGTGTTTTTTCAGCCATGTGCCGTTGTCATGTATGATAGTGACAACTGTGACATGACCTCACCACATTTTCCTAGAGCATATAGCTTGGCTTGTGTTACCTGCTCAGTATCTGTTAATTGCATATAAAATTATCCTATATTTGGAGCACTTGTGTGGACAGGATAAAGAGAGCAGAGTAGAAGTTCTTGGTTGTAGCTGCTAGCATTTGGAAGGTCAGCCCGACCCAGGAAGCACCCCTGTCCTGTTCCATCCCACAGACACCCCCCGCCCCCGGTCATCTGCCCTATATTTATAGCTTCTTCTGTTTCTAGGGCAGATGGGATGTAATTGAACAAATATAACATGTTATCTCTCCATAAGGAAATGTTCATGTTCATAGACGGTCTAAGCACTTACCTGCTTTCCCCGATATGTCTGTCTTCAATCTGCTTGGGTAATTCCCTTACTCCTTCCTTACCCATTGTTTCTGGTAGTTATGTCCCCTTCTTTCTGTGGTCCCTTCCACTCTCTGATGTAGCCCACCCTGTGGCTGCCAACTACAGACTGGCTCTTCCCACACCAAATCTCTTTTCTGGACTCCAGACCTAGAAAGCCAACTGTCTGTCTGTCTGTCTGTCTGTGCTCCCAGTGTCCCACTGCCCCTTCTAATGCCCATGCCCTCGAATGTACCTTCTCCTTTCTACCTGTAATCCCATTAGTCCAGCCTGATTCGTTTCCAGAGTGAATGAGTGAAAGTATGTTTTCCTAACTAGACGCATTCTAACAAAACGGGTAAATCAGATGTCATCAAAACACATTAAAGTTGGAAATTTGCAAGGTGTGCTGTTTCAGTGGAATCTATGAATTTGTTGTATGTATGTATGTGCACATGGAAGACAGTTTGATGTTGGATATCTCCCCGATCTTTTTCTACTTTTTTTTTTGAGACAGGGTTTCTCATTGAGCTAACTGATTTGGGTACACTGAATGATTTCTACTCTTCATGGGTTCTCTGTCTATGTGTCCTCGTTGCTAGGCTTATAGGCACACTATGGCACAGCCAGCTTTATATTTGCGCATTGGCAATCAGATCAGATCAGACTCAGGTCTTCATGCTGAGTGGCAAGTACTTCATAGACTGAGTCACCCTGCCCTGGGCCCAATGTACAAAATCTTTATATAAAACAAATCCTCAATCACTAATTTACCATTTATAGAAACTTGAATTTTTTTTTAAAGCAACTTGCTTAGTTTAAAACAGAAAACACCCTGAATTCTTTCTGGTGTACATTAGTGAGGAAAGAGTCCCTCACAGCATTTTCTGATTAGGGCTTTTGCCTTGAGGCCTTAACATTTTTTTCTTTGGGTCTTAATTATTTCCATATTCCAGTATGTATTGTTTTGGTCATATTGGAATTATCCCTTATTAGCTAGTTTTTTTTCAATTTACCTCCCAGGGATCTCAGGCAAGAAATACAAATATTTTCATAAGATTCTTTGAGGGAATAAAATTAATAGTTTTGAGAATGAAAATATGGTGACTTGTCTCCTAAGGATTGGAAGGCTTTATTAAGATAGCAAGATATTCTTCCCCAGGGTGAAGGTTTTTGTATTTTTTCAAAGGGCTTAATGGAAATATGGAAAGAGTAAGTGGGAATTTAATACCATGAAGTTGGAAACAGCCCTTGAAATCCAGTCTGTTTTAGAACACACATAACAAGTTCATTCGCAGAGATTTGAGACGTCTCCTCTCTCTTCCCAAGGCTGTCAGGATCATTGTAACAGTGACACAGAAAGGTCCCTGTGTGGGGACATGGCATGGCAGTTTCCATGCATGGGACTATTTTCTGTGCCTCAGAGTGGCTGGGCATCCTTTAGGGTGCCTTCTTGAGTTCCTTAATTCAAAGTCTACTTGTCCTGAAGTGAGGAAGGATGCTGCGGGGAGATTCAGCCATTCCCAAATGACTGTGCCTTACTAGCACAAGGGACCCAGCAGAGACTAACACACAGAACCTCTGGGGGGGGGGGGGGGAAACAAGGCTCCTCGGGGGTTGTGTGTTTCCTCAGTCCTAATCAGCCTTCAGAGATATAATGAGACCCACACGGAAATTACAACATTTTCCCGAGGACTCAGATCAGGAAGAAAACAAAAATCTGTCGGAAATGTGTGGCCAGCCAAGTCTGAACACAAACTTGATTACTTGGGGGATTTCCTAGGGAAGCAGAGAAGGTAGAGTCCAGTGCAGTGAGCGTGTCTCCAAAGAGATCCTCTGTGCCATATTTTTTCTGTTCCTTGCTGTTACACTAATGTGAAGGCTTTTCAGATGCATCTTAGTGTAGACGGTGTCTCCCAGGAGCCTGTCTGGCTGATTCCTTCCTGTCATTTAGAGGATAAAGGTAAGACTGAGGGTGAAGAGAGATATCTAGTCATTTTAGCCTGATGTGTGACCCTGGGGCTATGTCCTTGTCCTTAAAGACCTCCTGGTTTAGCCCAGGGCTGGTGAGCTGGGGTATCACTGTGGCAAACCAATCACCATGGAGACATAGGAGGGAAGAATGAACTCCCACCGGCTGAGAAAGGCACCCCAGACCTGTGACATACAAATTGGGCCGTGAAGATTTTGCTAGAGGATGGCGGGCAGAGATGAGTGTAGGCAGATGTAGAGGGTTGGGAGCTCTGTGTGTGATCAGGAAGCAGTGGTTTGGAGATACTTCGACAGGAGGTGTAGGGAGGCGGGTGAAGTCAGTTGTGACTGTCCTGAGCACCATGTGCCTGCTCCACCCTCTCCCCTGTGCACACGTCCGTGTAAATATGCGTACTGCCTATGCCTGAACTGTTTGTGTTGACTGATAGCCCAAGTCTCCGGCAAACATTCCGCTGTTGCTGGGACAACTTAGATACATGGTGGTCATGGTGCTTAGCATGCCCTTGTGGGGTTTCTGGGAAAGCTTTGGGTAGTGATACTCAGGCTTTGTAGCTGGTGGTTGGTGAGTGATCTGTGTGGCTGTGGGTGCTTCCTTGAAGGCATGATAATGAAGACGGTCAATATTACATATAAACTATCATAGTGTCCATTTCCCGTGTGATTTCTGTCTCTCCAAGTCTTAGCTGTTTGGTATTTTGTTAGTATTCGTCTATATTTAAAGATCTACATTTTCTAAAAATCATGTGTATGTATATCTCCTTGCATGAGTTTATACATACCAAAGCATAAAGGGACTGGGGGAAGCTGTTAGGTCCTGTGAGACTGGGATTACAAGCTGCCGTGAACCACCTGATACAGGTGCTAGGAACCGAACTGGAGACCTCTGCAAGAGCAGTGTACTGTGCACTTTTAATGGCAGAGCCATCTCTCCAGCCCCATATTTAGCTATCTTTAATAGCACATAGATTAACTGCTGATTTTTCTTAACTCCTTGACAGTAGCTGCCTCTCACTCACGCTGGATGTCGGGCCATTGGCCATGCTCGTGGGTCATGCCTGCTCTTAGAGTCTCATAGGCATGGACTGAGGGAAGTATCAGAACTATACACCGACATCCAAGCTTCCCCAAACTTCACTACGCAGCTGAACCCCTTTCCTCGAGCATCACATCCTTCCATGTCTGACAAAATACCTAACTACCTAGGGTTAGAAACTCAATGTGTGGTGTCCAGGCTGTGGGGCCATTGCTCAGAATGGTGAGGAGCAGGAGTTGGACCTCCCGAGATGGTAGATCAAGTCCTATCATGACAACACTTGGGCTGACGGAACTCAAGCTACACAGATGAAACCACCCATAAGGTCTGCGTATCTAGCCCAGTGGCAGAGGGCTTGCTTAGCATACACTACTCCCCAGGCTCTGTCCAAGAACCACAACAAACAAAAGACTACAGGCAAGATTTTGCCTTTGTCCAGTCTCACAAAGGCCCTCAAGAGGCTTCTGTGGAACCAGGAGACACCTTGCTCACTTCCTAGTCCCGACCAGTGCGCTCAGGGCTTCCCCTCTCGGGAGTCCCTGCTTCCTCTTGTAGCATTTGTAGAGTGCACCGCCCTCCCCCCAACCCCGCCCCCTGGAATTCCCCGTTCCTCTCTAGATTCACTTTTATTCCAGCTTTTGAAATCGCAATTTGGGATATGCTTCCATGATGGTTGCACAACATAAAAAGATTTAATATTTTACACCAAGAATAAATATGTGAGAAAATGCCTTGAGCAGTTGAGTAACGTGACCACTGACTCCCGCGTCTTTCAGTGAATCACTGTCAGTTACTGAATGAACGAGAATAGTTCATTGTAATAAATTGCTCCAGCAGCCAGATGAGACGAGGTCCCTCCTCTGTACCGTTCTCAGTCATTCTCTCCAATATAAGAGCAAGCGCCAAGGTAAACAGGGTACTTCCTCAGCCTTGGGTTTGGCACCCAATAATTCAGTGTGCTTTTTGGCTGAGTACAGACAGCCTCCTCCGTGCACAGGGACATGGCCCTTGAATTTGAGGTAACTGCCCTTCGGTGTCCTGGTCTTGGGTGTTCGTGTAGTAACCGCCCAGATCTTGGTTTGATGCAGTCCTCTCCCATGGTCATTATTTCTTCCATCAGCATGTTGGCTATTGCAAAGAACCAATAGAGAAAGCTGGTACTGAGGATGTGCAAGAAATTTTTTTTTCAAGTGGGAGGCAAAGTGTATGGGAGATCCGGGCTGTCAGAAAACACGCTGGTGAGAAATCCAGCGGTCCCTAGTGGTTGGCCAGCCTTTTTGTCACTGGGTTCCTGTTAGTTGTACAATTGTCACTGGATTTTTAAACTTAGAAATTTAACCACAGTGAATTTTAATATCCATTGTCTAAGAACCAATACTTCTATTAGTATTCCAACATATTATACCTAAAAGAAAAGGCCTTGAATCTTTGTGGATTCAAATTTAGGAACATTTTTCTTCATTATCTGAGTACCCAAGAGAGCTGTGTGGTGATCTGGGTGGAGAATTCCAGTTGAAGATTTGCCAGATTCTGGGTCTCCTCATTGAGTTAGAAGTTACTTTAGACACATGAGTGATTGTGAAGATGTTTCCTAAGAGAGCAAGACCAAGTCAGCCAAACTAGAACTGCTCTAAGAGTCTAGGATTCCGGAGCAAGCTTTTCATATCTGTTAATGACTGAACAGAGTGGCAGGTTTATTTCTTAGTGCAGGACTCTGCAGAGAATTCAGCATGTATGTGGTGGCTCATATACAGGACTCAGTTTTTGTCCTGAGATCCCTTTGGTCTCAGAGGGATATTGGCCACATCCCTGTAACTCATGTCATTTGGACACAGTTGGGGAATACTGCCATGGGTTGATTTAAAATGGCCACAGAGTCTTTTTCAGCTCTTCCTGTCTCGCACTAGCTCATCTTATGTCTCCCAAACTTGAGTCTGGGCCATCCATGTAACTTCACGGATACAATGTAACACAAGTGTTGTATGAATTTCAGAGTCTCACTCTTGATGGCATTGGTGACCTCTACTTCTGCCCTCTTGAAATGTAGCTGAGACCTACATTTCTCTTGAAAAAGAAGCTGGCCTAGTCTCAGGATGAGGCATATCAATGAACAGAACACCCATGGATATAGGATTGGGGCTTCTGTGGGCAGGCTAGCATGGAGAGCCTACCTGATGGTAGAGGCCAAGCAAGTCCAGATAAGGCCAGCAGCCAAGCCAGAGAATCATGATAAATCATTGCTGTCTAAAGCCACTGAGGCTGGACGTACCTTGGTACACAACAGTAGTTAATGAATAATTTACCATAAGCAATAACACCCACCAGGAGCTCTGAAACCAGACAGAAGGGGAAAAGAATACAATTCAAAAATCTTATGTGATACTTTCTAGACGTCTCTGGTTTTAAACTAGATTTCTAGACAGGGGATTTTCCAGAAATCTAAGTCGAGTGAATTGTTAACAAGAATATAATATGTTTGGCATGTGCAAAAATTAAAAAGTGGTTAAACTCAAGAATGAGTGACCCAGCTATGCTGAGCTCATATTGCCTGGGAAAGGTGGAAGGGGGCTTCCCAAGACTGACAGCTATCTGTGAAGGTAACTAGTCTCATTTACAGCTTATTCCTACAGTTCGATAATCAGATTTCAAGGGACATCCGACCCACTGAAATCCACCCACCCACTGTCCGACTGTAGCATATGAGACTTTCCCAGTGTTTCCCATGGAAAGCAGGAGTCATTGTTCCTGACTCCTAAGGAGCACAGCTGATTAGCAGATGTCTCCAGGAGGGCTGTTTCCAGTAGGCACCCAATGAGATGGAGAGGTAAGAGAGGGCGTGAATGGGTAGGCAGGCCTGGCTAATGATGGTCTGGGCCAGCAGCCCTAGGTCCTCAGTCAGGACCTCTCCTAGTTTTCTCAATGCCTGGGGCCAGGTGGAGCTGGATAATTTGGAAGTCAGGCTGTAGCTGAGTCTCCTCAGCCAGAGATTCATAACAGTTACATCCAGGCAGTCAGGCCAGAGGAGTTGTCCTCAGACCAAGCTTGTCTAGAGTAAGTAGGGAAGAAGCAAGCACGATCCAGGAATCATGACAGTTGGAACTGGAAAAGACCCACTTGGTCTTGGACTGACGTCTTTTGTCATGGCCAGACCATCCCTCCTGGGACCCCCCTGTAGTGCTTTGTAAAAATCTGCTTCCAAATGACTCAGGCTGGGAGTCTTCCAGCTGTCCCTGGGGAGAAAGAGCAGCCTTTTCTGAGAAGGAAATCTTTGCCTTGGGATTGGTTGGGATATTTTGTCTGTTGGCTCCAGCCCCATCATTCTTGGCTGGTCTCCCTCAGACCACCCTGAACAAGCCCTCTCTACCTCTTAGGTTCCCACACTTAAACTCCTGTCATGCTTCCGCTGAGCCGCAATTAAGGAGGAGCGGGGGCCTGCTTCCTGGCCTGGTGTTTTCTGGAGCAGTGACTTTCTCCAGCTGCTGCAGCTTGCTGTCCCCTGGTCTGAACTGCTGTCTTATTTTCAGTCTCCATTATACCTGTGGAGACCGAGCTGTGTAGGCACATCACCGGCATCATAAGGGGTGACTATTCTACCAGGAAATACATTTTTATTGAATATCGTTTGGGTGTGTGTGTGTGTGTGTGTGCGTGTGTGTGTGTGTGTATGTGAGTTTTTAATAGATTGGGTTGACCGTGGTTTATATGCCATTACTTAGAGTGACAAGGGACAGCCAGTGGAATCAGGCTCCTCAGAAGCTAATAGTCATGACATTTTATGTCATACACACAGGTGACAGAGCCATTAAACACTGGTCCTAGGGTCCTAGGGTACTTGCTGGACCTTGGTAGAACTCAGTGTGTAGTCAGTGACAAGACTAGTGTATCTGCTCAGCTCAGCCATGTTGGCAATGTTTAGGAGGTAGAGTGTTGTAGTTTGTGGGTCTCTGGCGTGTGTCACCTGAGAAGCAGGGACTCTTCCCATTGCAAGCTGGGTGGAGTTTACAGGCCCTGGGATTCAAGTTGGATAACAGATTGAAATCTGTGTTTTTCTGAGCATGTTCTACAGAATGTTCCAGGTTACAGGGCCATGTTTAAGGGGTGCATGCAAATGAGTTTGGGGGAAGAGGCTCCTTTGCAACCCCCCTGCTTTTAAATTGGTCCGGCTCTGCTTTCATCTTTTTATGTACAAAACAGGACTTGCTCGTCAGATTCTGTTTTATAAATACTGTTCCGTGCTTAGAAGGGAAGTTAGCAAACCGCAGGTTCAGAGGCCTGACTTCTAGTAAAAACAAACAGAGAGAGAGAGACCTCTTCAGCCCGGCAGCTAACGATTGCGGTCCTGAGATCCACATAGATCAATCCGCAGACATTTGGGAGCAGCAGATGCAAAGGACTAAACGGATGCATGTTCCTGTGTAACGACTCTGTCACTGGGAACCTCTCAGCCAGTGTAAACAGGGCATGCAGACGCCCACCTCTAAGTGCCAGGAGAAAGGAGGCGGCTATTCTGGCCCAGTGTGCAGGTGCCTCTTGTGTCCCTATGCAAACACCAGTGGTGAGGTGTTCGAGAATCTTGTGACAAACAGTGCCATTTGCTGAGCTTTCTGTGTGCTGGGCGCCGTGCCTCCGATGCCGTGCGTATCTTAGGAAATGAAGGTTCTGTGTCAGGCAGGGAGGTTGAATAATTTGCCAAGGCTGTGCAGATAACAGTGATGGTGCTGAGGGTGGGTGCTTTGGCCTGATCTTTCCCTCTTAAACGGTCTACTGTATTGCATCTGTTAGCTCTCATGTTTAAAAAAAACATTTCCATTCATTCTTTGATAATTTCATAATGTATATACCATGTGTTTTGATATGTCACCATCTTACCATTCTCCCCTAAATCTTCTCAATCCATCCCCTCTGCCCCACCCACTCCCAAGTTTGTGTTCTCTTTCTTTCAGAATAACTCATTAAGTCTAATATGACCTTGCATACGTTCCTTTCGTTATTCGTTGGGAGGGGGCAGGCATCCACTGGAACAATGTCAACCTAAGCGCCACACCCTTAGAGAAAACTGCCTCTTCTTAGTGTGTCCTCAGCCAGGAGGTGGGGCTCGTGATAACCCCCACACCCCTCTCCATCTTGGAGTGTTGACTAACTTGAACTTACTTAGGTCTTGTATAGCCAGCCAGTGCTCCGGGGTCAAGAGTACAGTGCTCCCTCAGTGCCCGGAGGCATTGCAGTCCTCCCCAATTTTTGGCTCTTAAATTTTCCCCTCCCTTCTTCCTCAGTAGTCCCTGAGCCTTGAGAGGGAGGGGCATGCTAGAAACACTGCACTTGTGACTGAACGCTATATATGCATGTGTTCATTGTATGTTAGTTTTTTAATTAGTATAAAATTTTTCATATAATATATTTTTATCATATTCTCTGTCCTCCCCAAACTCCTCCCAGGTCCTCCCCCTACTCATTACTCACCCAACTTCATGTCTTTCTCTCTCAAAATGTAAAAAGAGGTGGCTGGTGAGATGGTTCAGCAGTTAAGAGCACTGACTGCTCTTCCAAAGGTCCCGAGTTCAAATCCCAGCAACCACATGGTGGCTCACAACCATCCGTAATAAGATTTGACGCCCACTTCTGGTGTGTCTGAAGACAACTACAGTGTACTTACATATAATAAATAGACCTTTAAAAAAAAGAAAAAAGAAAAACAAGAAAACAAAACAACATTGAAAACACAAAACAATAACAACAACAACAACAAAACCCATGGAGTCCGTTGAGTTAGCTGACTGCTCCTGAGCGTGAGGCCTGCCTTAGCGTGGCATTGTATGCACAGTGTTATCCCATTGGAGAAAACTGATTTTCCCTCTCCCAGGCGGTATCACTTACAGGTAGCTTCTTGGCCAGGGGTAGGTAGGCCTTTGTGCCCACTTCTTCTTCCCTGTGTTGGGATTTTGTCTGGCTTGAACTTGAGAGCTCTTGCGCATGTACTCATAGTCTCTGAATTTCTATGTGCAGCAGCCCTGCCCTGCTTGGAAGACACTGTTTCCCCTGGAGTTACTCCCCACCTGGGGCCCTTACAGTATTTCTGGTTCTTCTGCACAGACCCTGAGCCTTTCGGGAAGAGTTTGATAACAGATATCCCATGTAGGACTGAGTGCTCCCAAGTCTCTCCTGTCCAGCTCTGGATCTCTGTTAATTACCGTCTACTGCAGGAAGCTCCTGGGAGGAAGGCAGAGCTATACACTGAGTACCCCATTAGCAGAGAGAAGGACTTCATGAACCAGTAGCATCCTCAGTAAGATAAACAATTAATAAATGGGATTTCATAAAGTTGAAAAGCTTTGTACAAAAAAAACCCCAACACCATTATTCATGCAAAGCATCTGATAGCAAATCTTTTCTAAGTATAGAGGGTTACCAGCTAGAACAGCAGTTCTCAACCTGTGATTATGACTTAGGGGGTCACATAGCAGATAGCTTGCTTATCAGATATTTACATTGGAATTCATAGCGGTAACAAAATCATAGTTATGAAGTAGCAACAAAATATCTTTATGGGGAGAGGTCATCACAACATAAACGGTATTGAAGGGTTGCAGCTTTAGGGAGGTTGAGAGCCACTGCTCTAGAATATATAAAGAATCTTAAAAACCTGAACATCAGGAAAACATCCCAGTGAGTGAGTTCTCAAAGGGTTAAATGAAAATGGCTGAGAAACACCTTAAGAAAATGTTCAACAACCTTAGTCATCAGGGAAGTGCAATTTAAAGTTCTCTGAGACGTCACCTTACCCTAGTCAAAATGGCAGAGATTAACAGTACACGTGGCAGCATTGCTAGGGAGGGCGCAGGAATGGGGACACCCATGCATCGCTGAAGTCACGGGGCGTCCTTCAGAAGTCTCAAGATCCTGCTCTACCACTTCTGTACATACACACAGAAGGAGGCCATCTTACTGCAGAGATCTGCTCATCTGTGTTGACTTATGTTCTAACCTCTCATTCTTAGCGTGGACACACACATACACACCTTCTCTTATGATTTTGATAAGCCCCTAAGAATATCAAGTCTGAAACAAGTATCCTTCTTGCCATACCCCATACACATAGATTGCTCATACAGAGCTGAGATGCCCTTCTGCGTGTAAATGGTCTTTACAGATAGAAGAGCGAATGAGAGAGGGAGGCAGCTGGCTAGCATTGCAGGATAGACTCTCAACCAGTGTGCAGCTCTGAGAGTGCGTGCCTCTGTCTGACATCAGGGATCTCATCCTCCCGGCACCTTCACTGGCACAGTAGAAGTGAGGACTTTTGATGCCTCCACAGCAGATATTGTCAAGGTAGATGAACATAACTTGAATATAGGTTTTAATTTTGAAACCTGGGTGTCCTTTCTCCCACCTCTACCTCAGCTCCTCCGGTTCATTCTCTCACATGGACCTCAGCGAACACTGATGTGTAAGGATGCACGTGTTTTTCAGAGTCTGCTCATGACCGACTTGAGGCCCTTCCATTCTGCAATTGTGTTTCCTTGGTCCGTTGCCTCTGCTGGAGCAAAGCAGGTCTCCTAAGTCGTGAATTCAACAGGTTTCGGGTTTGTTTTTATAGGTGTGTTTGGAAACGTTGGGGCTATTTGAGAAACTATTTACAGAACACCCAGGTGGCTCCAATGATCGGCCAGCACACACCAGGCCCCATTTTTTTTTAACAAGATGGAAATGTGTAGTGTAGTGTAGTGAGTTTCTCTTGGGAGAGAGAAGGCCCTGGGGAAATGTGAACTAACGTGGGTACTTGGGAAGTGGTGATTAATAACCAACTCTTTAAGCCCACAAGGACCTTATTTGCCAGGCAGAAATGTCACGAACAGGGCCCTGGAGGCTTGAAAGTGTTCTTCTTCCTTCCCAAGTGCCTGTCTTACCTCCTGCAAGTGATCTTTCATTGAAAGATTTGTCAGTAGTTTCAATATGGACTTTCACAGAGAAACCCATGCACAGGAAATCCCATTCTTGATTCTGTAGTGGACGGGGGCAGCTGCTGAGCTGGGCTGGTAGGTAAGGAGTCATTGTGAAGTGTTGCTAGGCAGCTGCCTAAGGGTTTATGTTCGATTCACAGAAGGGAGATCACACGCATGTATACACGCACATGGATGAACACACGTGGGTGTGTGGACACATGTATGTTCTCTGTCTGTCTGCCTGTCTCTGTCTCTTGTCTCCATTTCCCTCTCCCTCCTTCCCTTCCTCTCTCTTTCTTCCTCCCTCCCTCCAGGCAGTCACAAACCCAGAGGCCAGAGAGCTTGTATGTTTCTCCCACATTGCCAGGACAAGCAGCCTGTCAGTTCTTTCTCCTAGAGACTTGGAATTCCTAGCAGGGAATGTTTGACTCATTGTCCCTAAGAAATGAGAGTTAGCGGGAGGGAGCAGCCATGCACAGAGAGGAAATGAGTCCTCTCTCCACTTGGGATTGCAATGCAGATGAATTCCATATTTTTGTTAGGGAATTTTTTTTTTCTTCTTCAAGAGGAAAGAGTGGCTAAGTGACTGACCTAGTTTCTGGAAAGCAGACTGACACATAGCTACGGCCTGTTGAGACGGTCAGTTAGTGGCTTTTTGTTTTTAGTTCTAGTGTGTGTGTGCATGCAAAGCGCATGCACATGTGTGTTTAAGGAAACAGCCCAGAACTTACTGGGGTACCTCTCTGTCTCTGGCTTGGCTTTCCTGCTAAGGTGATCAGACTGGCTGCTTCCAAACTGCTGTGGTCAGCAGAGCTGTGGACTTCTGCTCTGTCTGTGTAGATTCCCTCACGTGAGGTCTCACACAAACGCACCAAGCTTTTCTCCCGCTAGCAATTGCAACAGATGTGTGTAGTGCCACATGTCCCTGTTAAAACAATCCCCAGCTTTATATACTCTCCCACATTCCCTACTGTGTAAGCCCAGGAATGGGTAAGGCTGGTGCTATCCTGTTTAAAATAGACTGTTTGTGATGTTTCAAGATAAAGACTGTGAACTCTTTTCCCTCCCACCTACCATTCAGCCACACTCGTAGCTGTATGAGGATATGGTGTATAGAATAGGACCATATTATGGCTGCCCTCATAAGTTTAGTACCCATAGCTCCCTGAGCTGGTGAGTCAGGCCTCTTTATCCTGTCTAGGTACTAAAGAGCAGTCAGCAGTTGTCTGGTGCCCTCCTCAACATTCTTCCCAAGAAGCAGAGAAGAACCTGCTCACCCGCCTGCCTGCCTGCCCGCCCATCCACCCGTCCACCCTGCCTGCTTCTCCCACCTGGTCCTCTAGAACTAGCATTCTGAGCCTCTTCCATCTCTCATTGTGACCCTGACCTTCCAGGTGTATATATCTGAAGGTGACCCGACTAATTGAAGACTGCCTGGGCCTTGCTGTTCCCTGGAACTCCTGTCCCCACAGTAGCTGCCTGGGACATCCCAGCTCTGTGCCTGCACCCACGGGGGCTTTGCTTCCTGAGTCTGAGGATTGGTTCTCTGGGAGGGGTTGGGGGCAGTCTCTTCTACCGAATTTCCATCCTCAAAGAGGACACATACCCTCGGAGTTCTGTGGATGCGTGCGTGCTTCTTTCCCCCACACACCCCGTGCAAGCTGCACAGAGCTCTAGGAGACTCTAAAGCGCTGTTACTGGGTGCTCATAGGTCTCATGGAAATAGTAGGTGAGACCAGAGGGCTTGACCATTGAGGGGTATGTACACTGCTGTGAGGTGAGGGAGAAGGGGCCTGCTCTGAAGTGCCCTGGACTGTAGAAAGGAGTGGTGGTATTAGATAAAGACCAGATCCTCTTCAGGAGAGCGGTAATATTGATGGACATGGCTGTGAGCTAGATCTCAAAAGGCAGTTAGGGAATTAGACAGGGAAAATGGAGCTGGAAGAGGTACCCGTATGAACAGAGCAGAGGATGGGCCCAGCATCCTGGAGCTTTGCTGGGGAGCAGTAAGTAGGATCAGGTATGGTCAGGACGCACACAGAATAGCATGGCCAAGAGGAGCCATGTAGGGCTCACTGGACATCCCAGCAACCAACTCACAAATGCCTTTTGCTTGGTGATAAGACCGGGGCATCTGTAAGTAGCAGTGGACCAGTGGACGTGTCTGACCCAGTTCTTGAGAGCCGCAGCACATTTCCTGCTCAGAAACTAGAGCCTCCCAAAGAGCCTCCCCCCATGTGGGGTGGTAATGGGAGGCCTGTTAGAGACTGCTGCCTTCTCTCTTAAGGCTGCATCAGAGCCATCCCCGTAGAGCAGAACTTATTTCAGAAGAGTCTGCAAGTAATTAGACACAAGCTTAATGACAGTAGTTGTTTAGAACAATCCAAAAGTGGCAGGGTTACTTACTTTCTGCAACTTCAGGATTCTGGGATTACATGGTAGCTGCCCTCTTTTTCCAACACAGGAATATATTTTTAAAAGAAAGGTGCTTTAAAACACACACACACACACACACACACAGAGTAGTCTGTTTTTTTTCCGCGTGTGTGCTAGGCAGGCAGGAGGTGTGAGGGACTGTGGCCCTGGGTCCTGCTTTCCAAGATTTTTTTTTCTTTGTTGGGGAACAAGGGTGCTAGGATCAAATCCAGGGCTCCATGCACGGAAGACAAACACTGCACTACTGAGCCGTGTTCCCGGCCAATGAAAGGTGTTGGTTTTGTTTTTGATGGGTTTTTAGCTTAGTCATTTGTGTGTTTATTTCCTATTTCCCTTCCCTGTGTCACTGGGTCCCCTACTCTTAGATAGCTTGGGACCCGTTTTAGTTACTTTATCAGGGACCAGGTCTTTTAAACCTCATTGCAGGAGTACCTTAAGGGACCCCCTCCTTCCCAGAACTTTGTCCCTAGAGTGGCAAGGAGCCTCAGAAAGAGTGGACAGGCCGCAGCAGAGTATACACGGTATGGCTTCTCAAATGTGACTTTCATTGGAAATGGGAGGCCGTGGGGGCTCCAGAGAAAGTCAGGGAGTAAAGGGGGAACTTGGGCCCTGGCCCTAGTGAATGTGCTCTGGTTCGGTAATCAAGGAATACCAGGCGCACAGTCTTCCTCGGGCTTCCCACCCCTTCCACCCACCCAGAGACCCAGCTGATTGCTCGTTTTTTTGTTGTTGTTGTTGGTTTTTTTCAGGGCAGGTCCTGGGAACTGGCACACATGAGATTGAAGTGAAGCGGGGATGCAGGGGTGGCTGAGAGGCAAAGATTGCAGACTCAGGGTGATTTATCAAGCAGGTCATTAAGGGACAGGCTCCCAGCTTCCTCTAAGTGGGAGGCAAAGAGTCTTCTGTCCCTTTGTTCTTCCTGCCAATATTGGTGCTGTTTTCCTTCATGGGGACCTCAGGCTCTGCCCAGACGCTCCCTCCATCGATAGCTCTGTTTGCCACTGCTAGAGGTCAGCATTGCTCCTTCCTTACCAAGGCTGCAGGAGCATCACAGGCATCAGGAGCTTTCTTGTTGCCAAGGGCTAAGGATGCAGAGTAAAAGGGTGGAGTCTGCCTGGCAGACCTGCCATGCATCATGGGAAGTCAGCCCTGCAAAACCCCTTTAATCAGGCCGTGTCCAGCCCACAGAGGAAGAGCTTGTTTGGGGTGTAGCTTACTTTTAAAATGCTGTGATTAGAGACCATGACCAAGGTAACTTACAAAAGAAAACATTTCAATGAGGGCTTGCTCACAGTTTCAGTGGGTGAATCCATGACCATTACGGCAGGAGAGGGGCAGCAGGCAGGAAGCAGGCAGGCAGGCAGGCAGGCAGGCAGGCAGGGCGCTGGAGCAGTAGCTGAGAACTTCCCCATTGGCACAACCATGAAGGTGGGGTTGGGGGAATGAGCCAGAGTGCTAACTAGGAGTAGTTTTGAAACTTCAAAGTGACAGTAGTGAGTGAATGCTTAAAGTGATGCCCCAGATAAAAACACTCCCAGAGACCTCGAGGCTCAGAGATGGCAGACACAACATGGTTCTGAACGGCTCCTGCTGCTGACCACCAGGCCCTCTGCAGTTTGAGAGGACAGCTGAATCCAGAGCTGTCGCTTGTTGAAATCCTTGTTGAAATCGGTGACTGATATTTTGGAACGGAGAGGAGGAACTTGCTTGGAAGCTGTCGAGCTTGGGAAGACACATCGTGTTTCTTCTGTCTGTTTCACAGTGTTGGCAGATAAAATTCTGCAGCCTCAGGATCACCAGTTAAATCCTTTTAAAGGAAACAAACAAGAGAGTGACCCAGTTCAGTCCCTCTTCATTTATAACACTGTGCATGGGCCACACAGTACCAGGATGTCTGGAAGTGTCCCATTCCATGGCTTAGTTAACGTAAAAACATGCCTTTTAGCACACAGGCAGCGGCCATTGGCGTGGGTCATGCTTGTCCATTGCTTAGCATTTGCTGGAATAAAATGAATGCAAAGTGGGGGAGGGAGGGTAAAGAAGGAAAGCGTGTGTGTATGGGGGGGGGGGTCATCTGTGCAGTTTGAAGACCACCTGTCTTAATCAGCTTTGAGCCACTCAGCTTTTCTGGAGAGTCACACAGTCTGTGTGACATACTAGGAGATCATTCACTACTGAGCTGTGTGGTCCCGACCGAGTGCCCTGTGAGATCAGAGAAAGGGGAGGTTTGCGTGGGCTGACACAGAATGAAAAGTACTTATGAACTTTGAAGAGAGACAGACGAAAACTTAAAAAAAAAATAACAACAGTGATGTGTTTGGCCAGTTCTTACAGAAGCTCGATGAGTGGGGTCGGGCTGGGGAGGGTGGAGGAGAACGCCGAGCACGGATGTGACAGCTGTGTGCTTTTATGCCTTACTCCGGCCTCCATCTCAGGGGCTGATGCGCACGGCCTGGTCCAAGCCCACCACAGGCTAAAGTACCTTATTATGTGACCCAGTATTGAACATATGGCAGGCCTTTTCCAGGGGGGTTGAAGGTGGTAGTCAGAGGAGATAGAAAGTGGGTCAGATAATGAATAGATTCTGAGTGCCACCTGTGTTAATGAGTACCACCATCCCTGGGGCTTTCTGCATACTCGCCATGTGTCAAGCCCTTAACTTCTATTTCCTACCACACGGCAGTGAAGAAATAGGTTAACTGCTTCAGGGGTATCTCTCTCTTGTTGTTGTTGTTGTTACTATAAAAATGTGCTCTAGGATTGGTGATGTAGCTCAGTGGTCAGGTACTTAACTAACATACTTCAAGGCTCTGGATTCAATCCCTAGCATTGTAAAGAAAGAAAGAAACAAACAAACAAACAAAGAAATGAAGAAATAAGATAGATAAATCAAATGAACAAATAAAGTTTCTAGTCTGCGTAACAGATAAAAATGTTTCCAAATCTCTGAAGACTAGCAAGTTCATGCTAGGTGGTAGCTTGGATACCTGCCTGTGGCTGCTTCTTGCTTTCCAGAGGGGACCTTGCTGTTATATCCTTGTTTGGTGGAAGGTGGAGGTGAAGGGAGCTCCTTCCCACCTGGAGCCCTTTACTTTTTTCTTTTTCTTTTCATTAGTTTATTCACCTTACATCCTAATTACAGCTCCCCCTCCCATCCTCCCAAAGGCCCGTCCCCATGCCCTCCTCCTTTTCTTCTCTGAGAAGGGGAGGCCCCCTCCTGGATATTACCCAACCCTGTCACATCAGGTCACTGCAGGATTAGGTGAATCCTCTCCCATCGAGGTCAGACAAGTCAGCTAAGTTAGGGGAATGGGAGGCACAGGCAGCAACAGATTCAAGGACAGCCCCTGCTCCAGTTGTTGAGGGACCCTTATGAAGACCAAGCTGCACATCCGCTACCTATGAGCAGAGGGCCTAGGTAGGTCCAGCCCGTGCTCGCTTTTTGGTTGCTGATTCAGCCTCTGGGAGACTCCAAGGGTCCAGGTTAGTTGACTCTTTTGGTATTCCTGTGGAGTCCTTATCCCCTTCAGATCTGCCTGGAGCCATTTTACAATAGGACTAATCCACATCTGAAGGCAGAGTCCTGTATGGTCACCCCCACCCCCAGCCCCCAGTTCTGTTTTTCTCTCTATTGTGGAAGACTTCATAGACCTACCCGTCACCCCTGTATAGGGGCCATGGTAATTGTCTATCATTACAGCCTTAGTACAAGTGCTGCAGAGCCAAGTGCCAGCCCTGCTTCTTGCTTCTGTTGCCTTGGGGATGGTTGCACCATTAATAAGGAGGGGATGCCATCACTCAAACCATGGGAGGGGCTGAGTGGCAGGAAGACAGACCTGGAGCAGGCTGAGGGTGGGTAGCTCCTGCTCTGAAGGACTATGTTTTCTGGGGGTGTGCTTGGGAAGACCCTAAGTCTCAGGTTGGGGCTGTATGGAGAATGGATGGCTTTTCCTCTTCCCAAATGTGTCCTCTCAAGCAGGGGTGACCTCTGCCAGGGCAGGTATGGCTGCTGAGAGAGGAGGTGATGGCACCTTGGTGAGCAACTATATAGTCTCCTGTGAGGCAGTCATACACAGTTAGGCAAACCAAGTAGAACAGGCCGTATAAGGCAGATAAGATTGGGGGGCAGCTGGGATAAACTGGAGAGCCTGTGCCTTGTCCACAATGGAGCCACTAGTGTCACGTGTAAATGTGGGTTTGGTATGGCAAGTGGAAGGCTATTTTTCACCCTGAAATCTGAATTTTCATATTGCCTTCTGGTTTTGAATGTTTGCTACTAATTTAAGCTGTTTTAGTGGGTCACTGATGTCGGAGCCTCTGACCTGGAACTTCTGGAGAAGTTGAAGTAGACACTGGGATATAAAGGTTGGATAGCTCCAAGCAGTAGCCCAGGATAGCAGGTGCATGTTGCTTTGTGGAGCCACATCCTTCACAGCAGCCTGGGTGTGTGTGTGTGTGTGTGTGTGTGTGTGTGTGTGTGTGTGTGTGTATACCGTGGACTTGCCTCCATATGCATGCAGAGGGAAGAAGATATTAACTCCAGTTATTCATGCGTAGGTGCTATCCACATTGAGTTTTTGAGGTAGGTTCTCATTGGCTAGGTGTTCACAGGTAAAGTTAGGTGGATTATCGAGCAAACGTCAGGGTAGGTTGTAGGGATCAAGCCTGGTCCTCACGCTTCCCCAGTGAGTACTTTATAGACTGCTTATGTCTCTGGCCCATCAGCCCACATCTTGGTGTGCAAACGAAATTGCCTCAGGAGCTTGAAAATGTGGACCCTGAGTCCGGAGTTTGGGGTGGGTTTGGTGTACTGCAGGATTCTTAGAGCTGTTACAAGATGTTACAAGAATGTCAGTTAGCCCAGGGCTGTGTTTTCTTTAGTTGGTCAAGCTCAGGGAGGAAGTACTGTGATGGAGTAGTGCCCTCTACCGTGAGGAAAGAAACAGACTCTAGTGCCACCATCTCTGCTGGTGAGGTGAGATCCCCTTAACACACAGAATTCGAGAATGCAAGGTGAGAAGTCTTTAAACTTTACCTCCACTGGGTTCACATTTAAAACAAACAAACAAACAAAACAAAACAAAGCAAACACAGACATCATCATCTGGGAAATTGAGTCTATACTCTTAGGCCTTCCACTTGGGTGGGATCAAGGGACGATTAACTGACTGGCTATCCCTTTTTCTGCTGTATTGTGGGCTGAGAATGTGTGTTGCAAATGTTGGCGCTCTGTTACTTGCACGTGGCCTTGGCATCCCTTCAGCATGGGGTCTGTGGTGGAGGGAAGGGTGGGTGCTGAGGAAATGCTTTGGGTAGAAATCTTGTTGTTTCCATTCTCTAAGAGCCCTGTTCCTCATCCCCTGCTTGCGCTCAGAAGCCCTTGGAGTTGTGGGCCAGGAAATAATATGATCTTTCTAACTGGGCAAGTAGGAGGAGAAAGGACCCTGCGAGCCAGGATGGGCCGGCAATTGATGCCTGAAAATAGGTCGTTTTTCTTATGAATAAACATTTTGGGCGGGGCTTTAAAAAAATCCTTCCTCATTTTAAATCCTCCTAGACCAACATGGCCTTGAAAGTTAAGGAAGGAGGCAGAGTGGTCCAGGCAAAGCCAGGTGGGTGTAATGGCAGTCAGATTGAGATTACCAAGTCAGCAGACTCTTTGGAGAAAGCTACATGGCCTCCAAGGGAGGGTGACCTCAAGTCTGGCCAAGGTCTATGTGTAGGAGATGATTGGGACACGGGCAGTGTGGTCCAGTGAATGTGAAGGGCAGATCCTGATTCAGCTGTTCTGGGCTGGGGTCTGGTCCAAGGCAATGGCCAGGGGACCACATCTGTGAGTTAGTGCTCTCTGCTTCTATGAAACATTCTGATGCTGTGTGGCAGTAATGACACTTTTATAATGTTGAGTGTTGTATATTATATTATTATATTATATTATATTATTGGCAAATATGTTCATTTGGACAGAATCTGAACATTGAAAATATAATGACCAACTAAAGAAAACACAGCCCTGGGCTAACTGACATTCTTGTAACATCTTGTAACATTATGGAGTAGATATTACCAAAATTCTAAGAACAAAGGGTTCGCTCAGACCAGACATTAAAACAATGAGATTAAAATTTCCTTTGATCGTTTTTTAAAGCTTTCTTGGGGATATAGATAGATTGCTGCTTGAGGAATTGAAAAAGCACACCCCCCCACGCCCGGAGGCCAGAGTTCACGCTGGGTTCTAAGATCCCTTGATTGACAGAGAAGCTGGATCTTGTGCTGTTTAAATGTTTCCAAGTTATTCTGGGGCAAGCGTTACAGGGATAAAGCATCTCTGAGAGTTGATTCTCTGGCGGGGGGGTGGGGTATGTTTTATCCTTTGAGTGAAGAACTAGGTGTGAATGGTAATGGCAACCGCTGGTCACTGTGTCCTGGCAAAGTGCCACTGTGACGTGCCACTCCTCTCCCACTGAGTTCTCCCCTTCCCTCCTCCCCCCTCCCCCAACCCCCACCCTCTCTACCCACGTGCACATTTTGATTCTTTCTGTCCTCCATGTTGTCAGCTATGGTCTCCAGGTTGTTTTCAAAGCCTGAAAAGGTTTCTGATGAACTTGAGTTTGAGTGGACGCCTGTCTGGGTGATCTCATAGAGGAAGCCCAGCCAGCTACATTTTTGCAGATCTATGACATCCTGGAAGGATTCTTGCACCTCTAGGGAGAAATGCTTAGGTCCCTCTGAGGGGGTGAGTAACCAGCCTGATTTTACCACTCTGACACCAGAATGTTCCTGCCTGTGATTCTAATTGTACCAAAGATATTTATCATGCTATGTCAGACTTGGATGCTACCTGTCTTGTGCACATGTAGTATCGGGAATGTGGAGGAACTTGCAGACAACCTGGCCCTGAAGCGTGGGCTCCTGCAGAGATGCAGCCTTGCAATCAACACAATAATAACAATAAGTCTAGCTGGTTCTCAAGAGATCCAGACGCAACTAAAGCCCCCAGCTTGGCACAGGAGCAAGGCTACATACAGCCTCCAAAACTTGAAAGGAAGGTCTGGGGCCTGGGAGGTGTCAGCAGAGTAGGGAGGCAGAGTTTGAAGCCGGTGAGCAGAGCTGGGGAGGTGAGAGCTGGAGTTGCTATCGCGAGCTTGCCGTTCAGTCTGGTGCCTCTCCTCAGCCTTGGCTGTGCTGGTTCTGTGTGGCTGCAGTTGGGAAAGGGCTTACAGGGTCATCCTCTTCCCCTTCCCCTACATTTGACCACCAGAGACAGTGCCCCGCTCCCTCTGGGAGGCACTGTGAAGAAGAGACAGGATGGAGGGAGTGGAGTGGGAAAGGAGGTTCAAATGGGTTTCCCCAGAGTCGGCCATGTCTTTTTCTTCGATGGTTATTGGTGTGGGGTATGAGTAGGTGGAAGGGTGGAGCTCATCGGCTCATGCCAAATGTGACATGTGGTGGCGTGCATCAGTGTGGGACTACCTCCATGGCATCTTGGCAGGCCGCCGTTCCCTACTGTGTCTCCCTGTGTCTGGACCCTGGGCTGTGTCCCTGAGAGTTCAGATGAAACCTCACTTCCTTTTGTGAGATCCAAACCATAGAAAGAGAATGGTAGCTGCTCTGGGACGTGACACGGTGGGCTGTGCTCCTCCTCCCAGGGGCTCTAATAGACTCACAGACTCACTCAGCTTGCAGTGAGATAGATTCCTCAGGAGACTGTCACCTGTGTGGCCTCTGTGATTGTAACAGTGTTTGTCCTTGGGCCTTACCCTACTCTTCTCTTGCCCGTGTGTGACAGGAATAGAGAGGGTTCCCAACTCTGCCTTGTGGATAGTGGAAGTACTTCATGGCACCATTGACTGCTCATGAATTCTCCCACAGCCTGGGCAGAGGAGGCCCTAGGCCTCAGATAGCCACCTGGAGGCTAACGCTTAGGCCATTGATTGCCCTAAACATCTGAATCCATTTTAGTGACATGAAATATAGGGAAGACAGGGCCCCATCTAGAGTTCTGCCTTTCCATTTCTAGTTTGCCTTGAATGGTAAGGGTGCTCAGGAAAGGAAAACAGCAGCAGTCACCAAGAGGTGGGGCGAGTCACCGCAGTCACCAAGAGGTGGGGCGAGTCACCGCCGTGGAGGGGTGAGGTTCCAGAGCATGGAATCACAGAGTCATGGCCATTAGAGCTGTTAGGCCCCAACAACGCCCTTTCTGATGGATGGTCTCCTCGTCCATGGGGCAACTCCCTGAGCAGTCTGACTGGGGACCTCCTGCTAGTCTCTGGGTTTCTAGTCTGGCCCTCCCTCCTCCATATATAGCTATTCTCCGGGATGCTTCTGGCTTCCATTGGTAGCCAGGGAGTTCCTGCTGAGCCCAGGCCTGAGGAAACTAGCCCCTACAATCTTTGACCGGACAGCCCTTGGTGACTGTGACAGATCCCAGAGTGCTTTGAGTCAGGCATCTGTCTCCACTCATGCATTTTAGGCCAGGGAGCCATGTGCATGGGTCCCTATACCCCAGTTCTTTATCCCATGAGTGGGTTGACCACGGTTCCCATCTGTCATCCTTAGAATGATCCCCACTCTCCTGACTCCCCAAAAGGCCCTGGCGACTCCCCGCTAGAGCGTTTCTTGACCCATCTCCACTGGCCAGGGGACAGATAGCTACATGGATTCAGTCTCTTTCGTTTGTTCTTTCTTTTAAAGCCGTGTTTTAAAATCAGAAGGTCTGGGGAGAAGTGAGGGACCCGAGGCCTTAAGTTTCCAAGAAGGCTGCTCGCGCTCTGGGAGTAAAAAGAAACGTTTTCAGGAGTTGGTAAGGGCTTGGCAGAGTCCTTCGCCTCTTTTCAGAGACGATCCTGCAGATCATGGTTTGGGCCCCGGGGTTATTCCTTAGCCTGCGTGAGAGAGAGAATGACAGGCAATGCTTGCTTTCCTTCTGCTGGAGAAGGGGCTCTGCCCTCCATTCCGGAGGCTCTGTTCAAGCACCCCCATTGTCCTGGTCACAGAGGGCCCCCTCTCCTTCTGTGAACAGATGCCAGGGGCTCCAGGTTTGCTCACCTTTTCCCTCACACCCTGTGCCCCACCCCTTAACCCCAGAGTCCACAGCACAGAGCAAACTGCTGCTTGTTGCTTATGATTTGTGTCTGTCACAGGCGTTCTCAGGAAGCGCACCAGGCAGCACTTGGTACCCATGGCTTGAGTTACTCTGGTAAGGAGTAGAACAGAGCTTCGCAGCAGAGGGCAGTGTTCACTCCCATGAAGATCTTACTCTTGAGCTGCTCCTCTGGTACAGGAAAGTATCAGCAATAGGAAAGATGTCTCCTAGATTCTTTATCTTGACTTAGACCTAAGTGCTTGCTCTGGTAGAGATGTGGGCCTTAAGGTGCTGAGGAGGCAGAGGGCTTCCATCAGCTTTGCTCATGGGTACAGCTCTGAGGGGGCTTGAAGAGGATACAGGAGGCAAGCCCCCGGGATCAGCTGACACAGCATCCAGTCTGCACCAGGATGGATGGCTGGTACCTTGACATGAAGTGATGTGCCCACCTGTCTGTATGTAGCAGGCATTAGTGTTCCTTGTCACTGGCCAGGGGACATTTCTAATCACTGGCCTGCCTTGAGTTTTGTCCCTGTCACCGTTTGGGAAGGAGATGAGATGAACATGGTGGTAACACATTGACTTGGTTTCCATTAGAAAAATTGGAAGAGAAGCTTTAAAGACAGCACTAGCTCTAGAAGAGCGCATTTAGCTAACAGGGTGAGTTTTATCATTGTGCTTTGATAATTATGTATCCATTAAGAACTGCCTTTATCAATTATTAACTATAACCTGGATGCAGTGCTTTAAGCAATTTAAGGTTGTATTGTTTTCAGTTAACCAGAAATCCTGATGTATCTGGACCAAGACCTTAGTTCTGTAATGTCACCAAGGTCCCAGGGGGCTTGTATCTCTAAAATACCCAGCATAGCTAGCACGGGGCTTTTATTTTCTGAGTCTGAGATGGGCAGTGGGGCCATTGTGGTCCCTGGAGAAAAAGGCCAGTGTCAGCACTGGCTCATGTCATTGAGATTTCCCAGAGGCCCTTTGTTAGCTCTTCCATTGAAGTCCCATGGACTGCCCACCTGCAGAGCACCTCCAGAGAGCTCAGCTGGGCCATGTCTCCCTAAAACCAAAGCCAAGACAAAGTAAGGCCTCAAATCCAAAGGGCACCCGAAATCCCCAGCATTTGTTGTCTTCAGGACAAATGTTAGAGGCTGAGGTAAAAGCAAACATTGAGAATCCCTGTCTTGATTTAAAACGTTGACATTTTGTTTATTGTTGAAATTTTAATTTTAATTTTAATTTTTAGGAATAATGAATTTTGAGATTTTTCATGATGTTTTGTACCCCCTGACATTTGTACCACTAAGTTAATTCACTTAGCATTCTTAGCCGTAGGTTCTTGTGGCAAAGAAGGGGAGAATAATCAGATGAGAATCCACGAGTCTATGCCAAGAAGTGTCACCTTGATTCACCAAGTCCTTACTCATGGTTGGTTGTAAAATGGGTGACCATAAGGCTGAGAGAACACCATTGGCAGGCTGGCAACTTTAGGACATTGTTTTTAAGAACCAATCAGACACAATCACGGCCCTTCAAGAGTAGACCTCATTCTTACACGGCCCTCGTCAAAAGCTATGAGGAATACACCCCAAGGTTCCAAACGAATGTCTGAAGGCTCAGATCGAACCAAAACCTACATGGAACTCTGTGTTTTCTTCTGTGTACAGACATATGATGTAATTGCTTTACAAATCAGGTACAGGGAAAAGTTAATAGTAATGAATAATCAAATAGAACAGTTAGAGGGACATCGTAATGAAAATCACGTGTGCATTCGGTCTCTTTTTCTCTCAATATTACATTGTATACATATCAGAAAAGCACCACATACAGTGTATATACACCAAAGGAAGACCCACTTCCTGGTGGGGACAGAGTAGGGTGGTACACCATTCCATCTACTTGGGATTATTGCTGGAACTTTCCATGTAAGACTTTCAGACTATGACCACAGTTAGCTGAAAGCAAACTCCATGCTAAGGAAAGGTCTGTGTTTGCCCATGGAATTCTAGGCAGATGCTGCACTGTCGGCGACCAAGGGTGAGTTTGTGTGGTCTAAGTCCTGTGGTCAGTTTGAGGTTCGTGCTATAAAAGTAACAGTAAAGTCTGACGTAGGAGCTTCAGGGTGAGTAGCCATGGAGTAGGAAACTTGTAGGGGCGACCCTAACTCAGAACACCTGCCTAGTTGTGGTAGAACTGAGAGCAGATAATCTTACGACATCAGAGAGCCGTGTTAGGAAATGAATAGCATAAAAATGGAGTGGGCAGGGAGGTGTCCGTCTGCCTCCCCGTGCCACACACACATGGACTCCTTAGAATGGGTAATCAGGGCAGCCTTGGCTTCCTGTGCCCCTTCTTAGAAGTTATGCCCATTTACTGAACACGTCGAAGAACCAAAATAGCTACCAAAAGACACCAAAAATAGCCTCCGATAGGATTATTAGAGACTGGGTATGGATTTTTTTTCATAACCTTTAATTCAGAGAAACATACGTTTTACAATTCCAAAACGTTTCTAAATTATTGCTAAAATTGTTTCTAGTTCTGGCAACCTTGTCTTCTGTGCTGTTTAGTTTTATGTTGGATTGCCCTTGAATAGTATATTAAAAATAGCATGTGTGATGACTTAAGCTGTTCTGGGGAAAGTGACTCTCACTTGAATCAGTTATACGTGTTTTCTTTTCTTCACTAGTAAATTTTGTGTGTTTTGTTCGTCTGTTTATTTTTATTTTTAACACTTTTTTTTAATTTTGGGAAAGAAATCACTATGGGGTCCCAGTTGGCCTGAAACTCACCGAAACTTGCCTGCCTCTGCCTCTGCCTCTGCCTCTGCCTCTGCCTCTGCCTCTGCCTCTGCCTCTGCCTCTGCCTCTGCCTCTGCCTCTGCCTCTGCCTCTGCCTCTGCCTCTGCCTCTGCCTCTGCCTCTGCCTCTGCAGTGCTGGGATTAAAGATGTGCCCCCACCTCATCTGGCCTAACTTTTGTTGTAACGTCTTAAATCAAATTGTTCAGTGAGCTAGTATTGAAATGAATGACTAGAGGTTTTGGAAGAGCTGCTACATTCACAAGGTTGGGTTTTGCAAAGACGTCCAGAGATCAACATTTTGTGGCTATGACTCACACTGCGATGCTTTTATAAACCCTTGCATTTTGCAAATTCATGATTCATGCTGTCAGATGATCTCTCTTCCTGGGACTCTAATTGCAAAAGTTCAATTGTTTCACAAGTTCTTTCATCTGAGTCTTCATGTTCGGACCTTCTCTTTCCAAGAGCTTTTCCTGCACGGCCTAACTTCATGCTGACCTAACCTCCATTGCCGTAGAGATGGGAGAGCCCTCCAGAGACTCCCTGCGCTCTCTGCTTCAGGGAACAGTGCTGCAGTTCTTCACGGTTATTCCGGCTGTCACAGGCATGCTGTGCCATAGGATGAGGTCATCAGTCAAGACCTCTCTCAGTTTTATGAAGACACCTGCAGAATTCCAGGTGTTGATACCGGCAAACATTTAATTTTAAAGAACAGAGGTGCTTGCCTCTAGGCAGGCCTCTCCCAGTCAGTGGGAGCTTGGTTGCTTCCAGCCAGAGAATGAGTTTTTGAGAAGTGTGCCATCATTGGTTAGCACTGAACTGGCTGAAATGCGAGTATCTTGGTTGTCAGTATTTATCAGCATCTATGAAAGGGATGCTGCACCTTGGTTGGACCTTAGGAGAGAATGGCCAGTATTTATTGATATTCTTATATGCCTGGCACTTCATCTCCCCATTTTTGACACATGATAACAACAGGTGCTGGAAGCTGTGAGGGGTTTAGCTTTTAGCACAGTCTGGAAAACCAGAAGTATGGGAACAGGGCTGAACCAATGGACTGCACCTTAGAAGGGGAAGCCCACAGCGGGTAGAGTTTCATAGCTAATTGCTCATAGCAAACACATTGGTTTAAAAACCTTCTAGTAATGCTCTCTGTGTGTCTAAGGGCACAGTTACCCCGAGGAGCTGCCTACTTTTGGACTGACCATGTGGTTCAGAGATGGAAACTTCTGGCAGCTTCAGGTTTGAGAAAGAAGAAAGGCTTGTCAGGGCTGAGAAGGCAGAGACAACGGATGGTCTTAGATGCCTTGGGCCACCATTGCAGAGCCCATCCCTTGGGCTGTGTTCTCTGGGCAGTTCAGTGAGCTACAGAGTATCTGATGTCCAAGCCGGGGTAGGGGGTGGGGACCAGAGGCGGTGTAGGCTCCCTTTTGATAGGCTAGAGGCTCATAATGTTAAAATTTGAAAACTTGGCAATCATTTTTCACTGTTTTGGTATGAATGAAGTAACAACTAAAAGCCGTCATTCCTGGCTGGGCCCCAGGAGATGAACAAGGAACCTGGCCTAGTTTGCTCATTTCTGGGCAGAGGACATGGTCTACAAAAAAAAAAAAAAAAAAAAAAAAAGGAACCATGTCCAAGCGAGACCTGGGGGTGCTCCCGTTTCTGACCATTTTGAGTTAAGTACAGGTAGACCAGGCTATCCTGTCATGTTGCCATTCTCCCCCTCTCTCCCTAGGTTCTCTGGCACTTGAATGTCTGAGATGGGGCGGGGGAGGGGCACTGCTGGAAGAGCAAAACCCTGCAGAACTGAGTTAAAACCCAGAGTAACTGGGTCCGTTTTGTTGTTGTTTTGCTCTCCGAGGTGGCTGGGCCCCTGGTAGTCCTCCCAGCCAGGGTGGGGGAGAAGCTGCTAGTTACTCACACTGAGCTCTGGTGTGAACTCCACAGTCACAAGGACTTGGCAGAGGTCTGGGGAACACACTGTGTAGAGGGCCGCTGGTGTGTCCCAAATTGATTCTGACGAAGTGAGTTTAACGTTCGGCCTTCTGGAGTTTCTCAGAACAGCTAAAGAGGTCTTTCTAGTCAGCGTCATATATGCTGTCTTGCTTTTCAGATTTCTAACTTCTTCGCCTGTTAAATTTGTTACATTTACATTTATCTATTCCTCTACACCAAACGCTTTACTTTCCTAAGTTGTGCTGGGAGGTTTTGAGCTTGTGAAAACTACCTCAGAAAGTCTGTGTGGTAGTGACAGCCTTGATTCAGTGTCGGGGTCCCATAGAGGAAAGAATACAGGGTTGTCTTGTTTTCCTCCTCTGGTTTTTAGAACATATTCAGCATCACATGAGAGTTAATTAGGGCAAAAGGTCACTCACCTTCCGTGGGACTTTGCACAAGCACAACCTGGGCTCAGGAGATAAAAGCTAAAAAGGTACATTGTTGCATGTACTATGTAGTCTTAACCTGGTACTCTCATTTTGGGTTACTAATTTTACCTTAATGTGGAAAGAGAAACCTGGGCCATGTTCTGTGATGCATAAGTGTATAATAAGAGCTTATTAAAAACCAACAATATGCCGGGCAGTGGTGGCACAAGCCTTTAATCCCAGCACTTAGGAGGCAGAGGCAGGCAGATTTCTGGGTTCGAGGCCAGCGTGGTCTACAAAGTGAGTTCCAGGACAGCCAGAGCTACACAGAGAAACCCTGTTTCAGGAAAACAAATAAACAAACAAACAAAACAGTAAAGAGAATATTTTACTAACTATTTAAGAGCAGTGGTTCTCAACCTTCCTAATACTGAGACCCTTTAATACAGTTCCTCATGTTGTGGTGACCCCAACCATGACATTATTGATTCCTCTGCATAACTCTGTATTTTCTACTGTTAAGAATCGTAATGTAAATATCTGATATGTGACACACACCCCAAAAAAATGGGTCAAGACCCATAGGTTGAGAACTACTGAATTACAGGGTTTGTCTAAAGGTTTGGATATATTTTGTAAAGGTTTATTTGGGTGATAATTTCCTTTAGTATTGCATTAAGGTAGAAATTCAAGATGGTTGTTTTTTTGTTTGTTTGTTTCAATTTTTATTAGATATTTTCTTCATTTACATTTCAAATGTTATCCCGAAAGTCCCCTAAACCCTCCCTCATCCCCCGCCCTGTTCCCCTACCCACCCATCCCCACATCTTGGCCCTGGCATTCCCTTGTACTGGGGCATATAAAGTTTGCATGACCAAGGTGCCTCTCTTCCCAATGATGGCCAATTAGGCCATCTTCTGCTACATATGCAGCTAGAAACATGAGCTCTGGGGGTACTAGTTAGTTCATATTGTTCTTCAACCTATAGGGGTGGAGACCCCTTCAGCTCTTTGGGTACTTTCTCTAGCTCCTCCCTTGGGAACCCTGTGTTCCATCTAATAGCTGACTGTGAGCATCCACTTCTGTGTTTGCTAGGCACTGGTATAACCTCACACGAGACAGCTATATCAGGGCCCTTTCAGCAATAAGATGGTTGTTGTTGTTGTTGTTGTTGTTGTTGTTGTTGTTGTTGTTGGACAGTTCTAGATGCTGGCTGAAGTTGTTGGTAAAGTCTCAGATTTTTTTTTTGAGACAGGGCTTCTCTGTGCAATCCTGGCTGTCCTGGAACTCATTCTGTAGACCAGGCTGGCCTCGAACTCAGAAATCCGGAATGTCTTTCAAGCTTGATGTTTGGGTGCTAATATTCACAGCACCTATGTTCTGATGATTCTTTCTGCACCCAACCTACAGGTGAAACAGAGCTGAGGAGGGTACTGTCTTGTATCCTGTGGAGGCCTAGGGCTGGTAAGGGACAATGAGGTGGGACCTTTAAGTTTCCAACTAGGCAATGGGGGAGAATGGTGGGGGAGGGAGAGGGAGATGAAGCAACTAAGAAGGCTTTTAGCCTTTTCTTAAAGGGGGATGGACTCTGGGTATCTGCCACTTCTGCAGATTCTGCTGTGTTGTCAAGAGGAAGCTAGAGAGGCAGCTGTTGGCCAGTCTCCATTCCCCTCCTCCCTTGATGTTTGGTTACTTTGTTTTCCCTCTTGACTGTATCTAGTGTATGCTAATTCAGGAGCAGTTTCTAGCTTTACAGTATGCTTTTCTGGTTCTTCAGATGCTCACTGCCTTTTGCTGCTCTCCAGATTCAGCCTGGTTATTTTAGCTAGTAACTGAAAGGACTTTTTATAGAGTATAAAATTGGACCTTTTCTGTTTTGCATCAAAATATTTTTCTTTGATCTGTATCTATTCTTTTCCATTGTATTATTTTTCTCTTAGCCCTGTTTCCTCTTCAAAGAATTAAAACAACTTTTGATTTCTATCCAGCTTAATATAGCAAGTGTATGAGTCTAAAGCACGAGCCCTGGTGCAGACTTTAGAGATAGGAACTGGGTAAGCTGTTTGCTCTGTGGTCTTCCAGGGACACAGATGTAGGACTCTCTTCTTTAATCCATTTCATTGCTACCATGTACTGTGTGCCAGGCTCTGTCTACAAAGCCTTTGCCTGTGCCTTCTGTTTATCTTCAGATCACCCTATAAGGTTAGCTGTGTCATCTCCATTTTACAGCCAGGAAGATGCAGGCATGGCACAGTTAGGTACTTTGTTGCACTAGTGAAAGACAGAGCTGAGTCTTGACTCTCCGCTCACCCCAGAGTCTGTGTCTTTCTTAATCTCAGGTGGACCCTTCTGTAGCAGATCTGTTCTCCAGGGGCTTAGTGCAATGTCTATAAAGACTTTTACTTTTTTTCCTCCTCCTCCTCCTCCTCCTCCTCCTCCTCTTCTTCTTCTTCTTCTTCCATATCTGGGAGGGCACTAGTAGCAAAAAGGAAAGGCTGGAGATTACACTGCTAAACACTGTTCATGTTCAGGCCAGGCTCTACAACCAAAGATTACCCAGCCACATGTGGTAAAAGATGCAGTGTTGAGAAGAGGGTTCTTCAGAATGCAACAGAGCATTAACATTTAATAGTCAAGGGACACACCATCCACACAGTGCTCTGAAATTTTAACTACCTCAAGAAATACTCCATATTTGCATAGTCAATAAATATTTGAAAATTTACTTATTAGGGGAAAGACATGTAAGTATGAAATTAGAAAACCTTTGATGCAACCCTTAGTTTTTTGAAAAGTCCAAACAGTCCTGCTGCCTCTGGCTGTGTTAGAGGTATTGGGAAGGAAGGGCAGGCCATTTGGGTAATTACACCAGCTGTGATTTCTTAGTTTCCACAGAGAGGCTGCGTATGCATAGGTCCTTGTTAGATGTCAGCAGGAAATTTTAGAATTGTGAAATTTGATGTCTTGGCTTTGTTTGCGTCCTGTGAGTGGATGTCACTGTTAGGGCTCTACAGACTGTGTGCTCCCCTCAGCCTCCAGGAACACTCTGGGTGAGGCCTCCAGGCTTAGGAGCATAATGAGGAGCAGGGCCTGGCCCCTGGGGAGCTGGGCTTATGGGTTTCTGCAGAGGAGGATGGATGTAGGTTGTGTGTGAGTACTTCTTGAAGCTTTAATCACAACCTTCTGTTTGTGAGCCCCAGTCATGTGCTCGGCCCCTCTGCTCATCAGGCAAAACCGAACTTTCCCAGTTGGAGAAGTTGAAGGTCTTCCTGTTTGTCTGAACTCCTGTGCATTGTCCTGCTGCTGGCTTCCTTCCCCGCAGCCCTCTGAGCCCCAGCAGTATCTGCACCATTGTGTCCGTTCACATTCTTCCTCATTTTGACCTTGCGATGCCTGTTTACTGGAATGGCACCTCAGATAAAGCACTCCTTGGGACTTTTTTTAGCTAAATACTTGGAGATGAAAGATTGAGGGTCAAGCTAAAATGCTGCACAAGACATTTTGAAGCCTGCCCCAGGCCCCTGTGAGGCTGGCTTTGATTCTTGCTCATCGTTCTCATTGATAACTTCGTAGGGTAAAGTGCTTTGTTTCATAGGACACAGATGTCAGGATGGCCTCTGGTCTCTGCTACCCATTGCTGCACACTTTCTCCCCAGACATTCTCACCCCAGTCTGCCTTCTCCTTCCAGAATACACCACGCTCCCCTTACATTTCCCCTTGGAAGGGTTTACACAGCCTTCCAGAGTTGCTTAATAGGAGCTGGAAAACACCCTCCTTTTCTCCAACTGTAACTTCCCTCCTGCAGTTGGCCATCTCTCGACTTCCCATCAAGCGAGTTCCTAGCAAAGCCTCCCCATGCTTTCCACGGGGTTCTCTCCGTGCCACCCAGCATTCCCCATGGCCTGCTCAGTCCCTGGGCACATTCTTGATTGCAGCTCTCATGATGGCTCCCGGCTTCCTCCAGGGCAGAAGGAGAATAGGTCTGTCTCCCGCTTGCCCTTTGCCCCATTGCCCATACTCATTTTGTCGTACTTTGAACAATCCCAGTATGTACGGGATTTCGGGTTGTCTAGGTTCCTGCCAGGCCTCACCTCTGTGGAACCTCAGGGTGTGGCTCAATAAGCTGTGGCAATCACAGGACAAAGATCAGCACAGGCTCTGTACTGCGAAGTCTCCCTTTGGGAGAACTGCACCAAGAGTCTCCCTTTAAAATGAGTTTGTTTTAGAAGACGCTTAGTGAGCGTGGTTCTCAGGAAGGGCAGGATGTAATGAGGAGAGGAAGTGATCAAGGGACATGGTGAGCTCTTCTGCAGGGTAAGTGTAGTCTTGTCCCTTGCCTCAGACACCCACTGCCTGCCCTGCCTGAAGGAGTCTTAGCACCTCAGTTCCTCAGGCAGAAGTGGGATACTGCTCCTTATACTTAGCAGCCTCAGAGGCCTCCATTTCCAGGCCCCCATCCCATGATGCCATAAACCCTAATAGGGCTCAGCTCTTGGTATTATAAGTGCCACCCACACCAAAGATCAGGAAGATCAGGGGCGAGAAAGTCAACAGGATGGGTACAGAGCTTTTTTTCCCCAGCTCAAGCGTGTGCCCCTGCCCCTGCCGGTGTATGTAGCCGATCATAATAATTCATCTTGCCAGAGCCTCTATCACTTGGCCTTTGCTACTCATGATCAACTTGTTAACAGGATCCGTGTTATCGACACTTATAAAATACTGCCTTTGACCAAAGTTTAAAAACAAAAATTTCAAGTCTACCCATATTCCCATCACCAGGCAACTGGGCTATAAGTGTCATTTGAGTCATTTGCCTGATTATAACAAAGTAAGATGTGACATTAGGTGATCAGTAAGAAAGAATTAAAAGTGTCTGCTACTGGGTGGATGTAAATGAGCCTTCCTCGGTATTCATAACCTATGAGAGAATCACACTGTTTGATCTTAATAATTCACCAAGGAACCAAAACAAACACTGAACATTAACAGTTTCAATTGGTCACTGCTGTGACATAAGAAAGAGATGACCTTTGACTCTGGCTGGAAACTACAGGACCTAAGAGAAGTCCCACTTAGCTGTTGATTTCTCTTATGGAGAGTCTTATTAATATGTATTTACTTATCAGTCCATATCTTTTATGAAATAGATGAGATCAAATACACTTAAGGAAGAAAGGTGGGACGTTTGTATGCCACCCTGCCTGCCCTGCACCATTTAGCTTCTTCATAATTCCATGCATTTCATTTTCTGGACTAGTAAGTAAAGATACATCAAGAAGAAAGGGTCTCCTTTAGGACCAAGGCTTTTCAGATCTAAGAAACTGCCAAATTTGCCGGGTGTGGTGGCACACGCCTTTAATCCCAGCACTCGGGAGGCAGAGGCAGGCGGATTTCTGAGTTCGAGGTCAGCCTGGGGTACAAAGTGAGTTCCAGGAGAGCCAGGGCTATACAGAGAAACCCTGTCTTGAAAAACAAAAACAAAAACAAAAACAAAAATGAAACTGCCAAATTTGTCATTGATGCTCAGTGCAAAGAGGATCTTGCCTTTAGCTATTTGCCCAGAGATTGGGCTATGGGCTGTTCTTCTGTATTCACAAGAGTGAAAGTTAGAATTGGGTCTCACACCCATGAAAATAGATCAGAAAGGGGAGCTAATCTTGCCTACATCCTTTGGCCATGGCTCTTGGGCAGTTTCTGTGTAGCACACTGCACTTTATCAGCTTGGCTCTGTGTCTGGGTGTGACCAGTACTGCTTTTTTTCAACCTTAGCATGTCTCATAACCTGCCTTTATGAGCCCTTTGCTCCAGGAGAGCCTGTGTCCCTTGGAGAAGGTGGTCAGAGGTAGTCATGAGCTTGACATAAGTTGAAAGTAGGGGGTGGGGTCCTGCCAAACCATCGCCTTCTTTGAGGGAGTAGTACAAGGTCACATGCCAGTTAGTCGGGAGCCTCGGACGGGACTCTCATTTCCCAGGATTCCTGCCAGTTCTCTCCACCAATTATTTTGCCATAAGACAAACTTCCGTCAATTGCTCATAAGAGAAGATGGTTTTTGCCTCATTGAGATAAGTCACTGGAAAATAAACGTTGGCCAATATGTGATGCTAACTCCTCCTGTGGAACACTGCTTACAGTTATCCCTGCCTCCGTCTGCCCAGTGTTTATAAGCCACGTGAGCTGGTCCATCCTTATTTCCTTGGGGATGAGGAAATAATTCTTATCAAGGTGAAGCTTATTGCTGGGAAACACCAAGCCAGTTAATGACAGGATGTGGGCTAGAGAGTTGAAACCAGGTGGACTCCATGCTATTCCGTTTGAGTCCTGTGACTCTGTTTACTCGGGAGATTAGTATTTGGATATGAAGTTAGGCACCATCAGACCAACGGTCCCACCACAGAAGGATGCCTAGGCATGATTCAGAAGTAGACTTCAAGATACTAGGTGGAGGCAAGGCTGCTGGTTCTTATTCTAGAAGGTAGGATCCCCATAAGGAGGACTGGCTCTGGTCTGGGTTCTGTTCCATGGAGTTAGTCCCCACAACATCCCTGTTTAAAAGGTTCTAGTATTATCACACTTTCTAACACGGAAGTAGGGAAAGGGGGATGACCATGCCTAAGGACACCACTTAGAGAGTGATAGAACTTGGATGCAAGTGTCCAGTCTGACTCCTGACTGAGTCTGGTCCTGATGCTGCTATGATGGGTGGGCACAGCATCCTGCCTGTGCTCCTTTACATAACGTAACTAGAACACAGTCCCGTTTCTTTGCAGACGCTTCCTGTGGAGCACTGCTTACAGTTATCCCGGGCTTGGTCTGCCCAGGGTTTGCAAGCCTTGTGAGCTGGTTACTCCCTTCATCCTCATTTCCCTGGGGATGAAGAAATGATTCTTACCAGGGTGAAGCTAATTGCTTCGCTCTCTTCCCTTGTAGCTTTCTCTCTTTGTGGAGTGTCTTGGTTTGGTTTCTATTACTGTGATAAACACCATGACCAAAAGCCACTTGGGTGGGAAAAGGTTTCCTTTAGCTCACAACCCTTAGGTCACCCTCCATCGTGGAGGGAAATGGGAGCAGGAACTGAAGCAGAAGCTAATGAGGAGTGCTACTTACTGGCTTGCTCAGACTGCCTTGCTTGGTTGGTTGGTTGGTTGGTCAGTCGGTTGGTTGGTTTTTTCAAGACAGGGTTTCTCTGTGTAGCCCTGCCTGTCCTGGAACTCACTTTGTAGACCAGGCTGGCCTCGAACTCAGAAATCTGCCTGCCTCTGCCTCCCAAGTACTGGGATTAAAGGCGTGCGCCACCACTGCCTGGCTCAGAGTGCCTTTTAATACTTAATCTAGGACCACCTGGCCATGGGTGGTACTGCCCACAGTTGGCTGGGTTCCCCCCATCAATCATGAGCCAAGAAAATACCCCCGCAGACTTACCTTCTGCCTAAACAGATAGAGGCATTTTCTCCATTCATCTGTTCTTCCAAGGTGATCCAGGCTTGTGTAAAGATCACACATGCATGAGAAAACACACATACATACAAACACGCATACACGCACACACTTTAACCAGTAGGGAGCAGATGACTTCTTGGGGTACTGTCTATTCTGCCCTGGATTGTGCTAGAAAGCGGATGGTTGAGCCTGCTAGAACCCTGTGAGTCCATAGTAGCACATCTGTGACTTCAAAGGGATTAGCTTCCTCTTTGCCTACCTGTTCCGCAGCCCTTCCAGTATACAGTGTCCAAGAGACAGGACCAGGAGGTGTCTCTCCTAGAGAACTGTGCCTAAGGCCCTTTTGTTCAAATCTTCCCAGCAAACCTTTCCCCTGCTATGCTCCATTGTTATTAGGGGCTGTGATAAGAGACCCCTATTCCCACAAAGAGTATACTGGGACATCTGAAAATATGCATGGATTGCAGGCTTCCAAAGAGGGCCTGGGAGAGCTGAGTGTCCCACGGTGCTCTTGAATGCCAAGTGACATCACCTAGGCCAGCGAGTGTTGGAGGCCAAGGATAATGTGTGAGCTTAAGGATTGCTCTGGGTCAGCAAGTAGCTGAGACTTCCGAACCATGTATCCAGTGTAATGTAGTGTTCTCTCAAACAGAGGGTCTCCTTCCAAGGTTACACTTAAGCCTAATTGTGCTCTTAAGATCATCTTCTTAAAAGATACATTGAATCCTAGCCATCAGGGATTCTTTTTTAGTTAATAAAGAAAATTTAAACTTTTCTTTGTTGATGACTTGAGATTAGTAGCTCTCATCAGGGAAAGTTGGGCAATTCTAGATAGGTTGGATCACTATTGAAACATACCATGTTTAATAAGCTAGGTGTGGATGATATTTATACATCTGTATATCACAAATATTTGTATATATGTAGTTGTCATCCTAGAATATTTCTATATATTTTAATGAGCATAGCTCCTAGATTCCAATATGGCATGTGGCCATCACTGAATTTTTTTTTATTGGTGTTAAATCTATGACAGAAATAAACTAGTAGCTGGGTGTGGTGGTGCACGCCTTTAATCCCAGCACTCAAGAGGCAGAGTCAGGTGGATTTGTGGATTTCTGAGTTCGAGGCCAGCCTGGTCTACAAAGTGAGTTCCAGGACAGCCAGGGCTACACAGAGAAACCCTGTCTCGAAAAACAAAAACAAAAACAAAAAAAAAAGAAAGAAAGAAAGAAAAGAAAAGAACTAGCAGAGAGGAGACTTTCAGTCCATAACTAAGAGCACCCAGCCTCAGATGCAAACACTTCCTGTGTGTGTTGTTCTTTATTGCACGTGTGTTCAGCACATAAGATGTGGGCTATTTTCAAAATTTCCCAGAGCTTGCTGGATCTTCGCAGTGGAGCCTTATGAGGCAGTCCTCTTGGATCTGAGGCTGGAGTTTGTGTTGTTGGAGATAAAAAGCCGGTGCCTGTATTAATGAGAAGTAAAGGAGAGACAACGTTTCAGCTACATGCTCAGAAGCAGGAACTGTGCTGAGACTAGATGTCAGCCTGTGGCTTTGTCACATTCTACTACTGCTCTGTCCTACTGGTGAGAAACAGAAGTGACCTCAGACAGAGAATCAAAGGTTGGTTTTTTTTGTTGTTGTTTTAAAGAAAAAGTAAATAGCCACTAGCATTGTCCCTAAGTAAATCTGTTAAGCTCTGGGCCTTAAGTATGGGTGTCTTACATCATCAGGTCCCTGTTTGCTGATGATTAGAAACGTGCTCTTCCATACAGGGTTTGTAAGTGGCCTCAGCGAGGCTGGTGGCGCTGGGGTACGTTAGGCATGTTTGCTTTACTGGGATCCAGGTTGAGGACTCTGCTGTGTTGTAGGCTGCTGCTGCCTCTGCCTCCCAGGAAAACTGCTGGGGTGACCTGGTCTTTCCACTAGAAGTTGTGGGTCCTCTCTGTGGGTCATGGCTGTAGATCTGTCCTCCTTACCACTCTCCCTTCCCCCTACTCTGCTTTTGGTTTTTCGAGACAGGGTTTCTCTGTGCAGCCCTGGCTATCCTAGAACTCACTCTGTAGACCAGGCTGGCCTTGGTCCACCTGCCTCTGTCCCCCAAGTGCTGGCTAGTGAGTGTCTCTGCCACTGGCTTCCTTTACTGCTTTAGAGAGAGACTTTTGCCTACTTCTTTCATGCCTGTGACCCCTTTCATGGCCACCAGGGACCTGGGCCCTAATGCCGAGCTGTACATTAACTACTTCAGCTGGCTTTTGTCCGGTGTCCGGCAGTGATGATGGAAGAGAAGAATTTTTAACCATCTGTGCTTGCGTCCAAACTAACATTTTCTCTGTTAGTAGTATTGAGCTGATAAAGCTATATCAAATTACTGTCTCAGCAAACAGAGGACTGTATAAGAGGAGACAATGGCCAGACTAAAGTTGTTGGCAGTGTAGTAATCTTGTAAGCTGATGAAAGTCAGCATATGGAAGACACCGTTTCCACGCACGTGTGTATTCTTCCCCCTGACCTCTCAGATGCTGGCCTCTGAGAAGTGGGGCATGTGGCCATAGTTAATCCCTACCCGGGCTCAGCCTGTCACTCTCCTGAATGCTGCCTATGGCTGTCTCCCCATTGTGTAATCTAAGTTGTCTTTGCTGCTCCTCTTGATGGCGTCTTAAACCCCCCCCCGTTAGTTGTCCCAGTTGTCCCCAATACTTAGAAAGACTCGGCCTGCTCATGTTGGAGGCTGGCCTCTGGGACGCCCTACAGTTTTGTTCCATGCTGACATCTGGTACCAAATGGGTCCCTGAGTTGTCTCTGGAGCTGCTCTTGGGGAAGGGGTTCTTGCCCTTGAGACAAGCACACAGCCTGTGAGTGTGAGAAGCCAGCTTCTTAGTCATAGCCCCGACTGCAGGGCCAGGAGGTGCCCATAACTGTGATCCACTGATGATAACAGCTCTCAAAAGAATGGTGAGTGGAAGGACAGGCAGACTGTCAAGGCGTTTGCTGTGGCCCTGAAATCTCAGCCCTGGGTACAGCCTAGGTTTGGTTTTGTTATCATCAAGAGTTCGTAGAGAGTGGCTGTTCCCTTGATTCGCGTTGTCAGGGACACAGCAGTGGAGGGGTCTCTGTTGTCATAGCAAAGGGAAGGGAAAGCTGGTAAGCTCTATAGCTGGGAGTGATACTTGCCTCAAGTTGGAAGGGCAAAGCCCTGCAGTCAGTCAGTGGGGTGGGAAAATGCAGTCCCCAGGAAATTTGGGACTGCGTGAGACAACGATGTCATCTTCTGTGGGAGCGGCTCTTGTTCCAGTTGATCCTTAGATTTTCTGCTGTTCGCTGGAGTTGTGTGAGCGTTTTGGCAACAACAGATGGCACAGTCCTCTCTGCTTACCTTGTTTGGGGCTTGTGAAGCGACTGGGCGGGGCCTGGCTGATGGCATTGTGCCTGAGCAAGTGGTATTTCTTTCTGCCTGTACACAGCAGGGGTGAGAAGAGCCTGCAGTTGCTGTGCGGATGATGTCAGTGTTCCCTGGGCATAGAGCTGCCCAGCTGTCCCTTAGACGAGCCACTGGTCTGCTCTCTTAGGGTCAAGTGCTCTGGACTGCAGCAGTTTGAACCGGGTGCATGGAACATCCCCTCTGCTATGCTCTAGAGTTGATCCCTGAGTTCTCGCTCTCCCTGTCCTTGTGACCTCTTTTTTTTTCTGTTTCTTTCCTATTGATCCTGGAATGACACCTGGGCTCTCATTAGGACTTTGGCCTGACACAGAATGCATTATAAATTAGAAAACTACCCATGGTTTAAAATGATATAAAATGAGGGCATTCAAAAGGCAACTCTGGGAAATAACTTTTCACTTCATGAACAAACCAAAAGTAGCTTTGCGCCCACAGAGGCAGCGCAGAGGCCCCGAGCCCAGTCATGCCCAAATATCTGCCAGGAAGGCTGGTTTGCTCAGTCGGTCCTGCTCTCTGACAGCCACAGCAGCCAAACCCCTGAGGAAGACCTCCCTTCTTAAGAGTTTAAATGGGCAGACGTAGAAAAGAGACGAAGTTTAAAATATGCAGGTGATCTTCCATGATAGATGTAGGAACATCCGTGTGTGTGTGTGTGTGTGTGTGTGTGTGTGTGTGTGTGTGTGTATCTGTCCATCCATGTCTGGAGTGGTCTCAGGTTCATTATCTTCTGTCTCAGTCTCCTGAGTGCTGGGATTATAGGAGAGTGACCCATGCTGGGCTTGGCGAAGCTCCACCTTTCCATTTGCAGAATAGTGATTACTGAAAACAAAAGCTAACTTTAGTGGGTGACCCAGGGAAAGCAGAAGCAGGGTGCATAGCCCTGGTCCTTGCCAGTCCTGCCTGGGACTTTTTTTTTGGTTTTTCGAGACAGGGTTTCTCTGTATAGCCCTGGCTGTCCTGGAACTCACTTTGTAGACCAGGCTGGCCTCGAACTCAGAAATCCACCTGCCTCTGCCTCCCGAGTGCTGGGATTAAAGACATGCGCCACCACACCCAGCTTAGCAGAGACTTTTTTAAAAAATCAGAAACCCAACTAAAAACACATTGTGTCTATCCAGGTTGTAGAACAGGGGATACCATTGACATGCAGTACGGCGATGGTAGAAATCTATTTTAAATGCACCTGTACATGTCAAACTGTGGGAAGCTATCAAAGCAAGGCTTCTCTAGATCTAGACCTCTGGTATCTGAACAGGACAACTCTTTATTGTCCTTGTAAGACGCCTAATAGCATCTGTGGTTCTTGAGAACGTGTAGCATATACACCTCTCTCACAAAAGATGTGACAGGCAGTAGTGCATATAGACATCGGCACACATCACTGCTTTGGGTCGGGGGGGGGGGCACAATCACACCAGACAAGATGAGAACCCCAGCTTCAGCTTCATCCCAGAGGATCAGAGATGGAGGAGGAGATGCTTGTCCTAGGGGCTGAAAAAATTCACTGGCCAAAGGAGGTAGTTCTGAGCACCTTCAGCTCAAAGAACACAAACACAGCACGTGCTAAGGCACTTGATCCTTCAACAGTCAGGACACCCATTTTTCTGTAACCTGTATGTTTTATGGGGCCACCAGAGCAAGAGCTTGAGAAGCCGCCTCTGGTCGTATCTTTTAAAATCTGCAGACAACAGCAGCCATTGGCCTTAGAGCTGAAGGCAGTGCTTGTGCTTGTAGGGAAAGGTCCCAAGGGATCAGGGAGCTCCCTGGCTGTCCTTTGCTGGAGAACAGCTGCTCTGCTGATGGAATCCCTTGTTCCCATTAACTTGGGAGCCATCCTGAGCTGGACAGAGAACAGGTGGCTGGCCACTGGTTGTGTCCTGATCACACTGGGTCACACCCCCTTTGTCTTCATAAACTAAGACAGAATGTGGGAGCTGGTTAGAGATGCAGGGACCCCCAGCACCTCCCTGCAGGAGCACCAGCTCTTGTCCCCTATTAGGAGAGGGAGCTAGGGACTGTACTTCAAGGTAGAGGAGGGTCCTCTTCACTTTCAGAAGCAAAATCACATGCAGTTGTCTTTATCCAACTGTCTCATGCTTACAGAGTTGGCCTGGAGGATGAAGGCCATTTTGCTAAGCCTTTTGGGGGCTCTTGTGCCTAGGGGAGATGGCAATAATGAAGAAATGGGGCAAGAAACAAATTGTCCGAAGTACATTAGATGTGTTCCCCCCAGATCAAGGTAGTAAATTTACTGATATTTGGAGCTTATATTGTTAATTTAATATTTTATTCTGCCATACTTACAGTTTCACTAGCAGAAAAGTATTACCCCTTTGGTATTTTCAGCATAAATTACCTAAGCTTTGTGCTTTGAAACCTACATGGTATTTCTTTTTTATAAAGCTCTCGAAAGGCCACAGGACGCATCCATCTTCAGTCCCTCAGAGACCAAAGCTGGAGCTCTGAGCTAAGCAGGTTCCTCAGCTAAGACTGGGCCATCCATTTTACCAGAGCTCTGACCTGGAGCCACTTCCTTTTGCCCCAGTGATTCATCGGTCCTCGCCTTCCTTTGCCACTTTCTAGAGTTTTTTCTTTTCATCATCCTCTGGTCGTATCACAGAACTGGAGCCTGGAGGACCCTGTAGCCTCGATAGGATGTGGAACAAAGGGATCCCTAACCACCCAAGCTGATATTTGTGAGTACTCCCTGTGCCCCGAGCGTCATGCTAATCCCATGGTAGCAGTGAGTAATAGCTGGCTCTGTGGATTGGATGATGTGCTGGTCATTGTTCAGATGCCCACATCTTATTCCTCACTGCAGCCGTGGGGAGCAGGGCACTCTTCTATTCTGGGGATAAGGAAGCCAGACACGCAGGGGCTAAATACAAACAATCTGTCTGAGACCACAGCTTTTGATTGGCAGAACTGAGCTGCTCTGAGGTCTGTGTATGAAGCTTTGAAAAGCACTGTACCACCCTGTCATGTGGTTTCCATGCCCTTCTCCCAGTGTGGTATTGCTTGCTGAGGGACAGAGAACAATGTCAGAGGACACGAAGTTTGTCCTTTTCCAGGAGAATCTCTGGATGGCCTGGGGTCTCCAGGCTGCTGTTAAACTGTGACCTTCCTGGTTGCAGGAAAGCTTTTCTCTGTATAGCACGTGTGTCTTCTCCATTCAAGTAAATTCCCCACTTGGAGTTTATCTCCCTTCTTTGGTCTGCTGGTCTTTTTAAATTTGAATAGGTAGGTTATCAACAAAACAGGATTGTGTTACAAGGAGAGGCAGAACTCATTGCGGACAAGACACCTCCCTCCCAGCTTCAAAGTGGCATCTCTTAGACTAGAGCTTTCCAACTTCAGCAACAGGATCCGCCGAGGGCTCCCTCAAACCCGAGGAGCTGTCTCCCACATCTTTTAACAGATTGGAGTTCAGCTAGAGAGAACCCTGGACACAGTGTTCTTGTGTGTGTGTGAGTTTATGTGAAATGGATATGCATAAAGTTGTGCTGGTCCTGAGGTCTGAGTAATGCCCTCCCAGATAAGCAACGGGAAATGATCACACTGAACTTGCAGTGAGCATCCATCTCTGTGATACAGACAGTGGAAAACAAGCATAAGTGACAAGAAGGAAAAAGTCAAAAAACCCAGGTTGTTGGGTACTCAGTAAGATGACTGTCCTAACGTCTTCAGGGGATGTGGGAGTGGGTGGGTAGTTAGGGAGGAAAGACAGACAGCCCTTATCTAGAAAATAACCAAATGTAATCCATGAGCCTCGATTGAGTCACAACTTTAAGAAGGGAAAAGAAACTAAAAACGGAGTAAGCTTGGCAAAGCGTGGACGAGCCGTTGGATGTGAGTAGGCTGTTTTCTTGAGTGCATTGATTGTCTTGTAGCTATGAGAGGAAACGCCCTTATTTTAGGAGGTCTGTGCTAAAGCATTTAAGGATAAATTATTAGACACATCATTTGCAGATGGCTCCCAAAAAAAGTGTATGTATGCTTTACATACATAAAATAGGAAAAAATAAGGGGGAATGTTAGCAAACAAAATGTTGAATCTGTGTTGGGTGTACAGCTAGCTGCTCCTTGCCTATTCTTGACTATTTACATCTGTGTTCGACATTATTGTAATTATATAATAATAATAAGGGGCAAGGTGAGTAAGGACCCTGGCCTCGCCTCATTTTCGTCAGCCTCTTTGCCAAGCTGGGAGGGTAGGGTGGGATGCAGTGTTGATTGACACCTCCAGCTTTCCTGCACCTTCCAGTAGAGATGAACTTTGTTCCTGGGTATCAGTTCCAGTAATCTAAGAAGTCTGGCCAGCAGGCCCCGCCCAGGCCCCGCCCAGGCCCCGCCCGAGGCCCCGCCCGAGGCCCCCGCCTGATTCTGGATTTTGTGTGCACTTCGTACCCTTCTGACAATAGGGACTTGGAGAAGATGGAGGCCTTCTAGTCTAAGGCACACACACACACACACACACCCAGCTCTGCACAGCTCTCCTGCACAGAGTTTGTGAAGAGTATTTATTACCAGTGTGACCTCCTCCTTGCTCTCTGTTTGGATGATGGAGCGGTGATCTGGTGTCATTCTCTTTTTATGTCTCCCTTCCTCTTCTCAGCAGCTTTTCATGTGGGCCTTCATGACAGTTTTGTAGCATTTTCTGTAACTGACTCTCCAGGTGACCCACAGTCAGTGTGCCTGTGACAGTAAGGTCAGGTGTCCTGACTGGAGATGAATTGATTGGCTTTTTTCCCAGGTAGTTTATGAGGGAGTGTGGGGCTGAAATGGCAGTTTACAGAGGAGAGAGTCCCTGCTGAGCCTGGGGCCCCTGTGGTTAACAGAGATCTATAATGAAGATCTCTTTCCCCTTTGACACTGGGAGGTTGTCTCAGCAGGTGCCTGCCTTTCAGTGCCTTTAGCCAAATGGGGACACTTCTCAGAACACAGCCTAGTCAAGCCCCCTGCTGTGTCCCCAGATTTTCCCTTGCCCAGCTACCCTGACTTTGCTCCCATCTGGGGAAGGAAGCTGCCTTGTTAGTTAGTCAGCCTAGAATAACATGACAGTCCCCTGATGTAGCAGGAACTTGCTGGGAAACCATGCGCCTTATCTCCTGGTTCAAAATAATGGCACTTTCGCCATTCTGTTATGAACAACACAGGACTTTGTTTGCGGGGAGGGAAGTGTTCTTTGGGTCCAGACGGGAAAAATGCTGTATTTTGTAAGATCAAGCATGTGGATCCCTAAATAACCTTGCCTTGCTTTTGGCATGGAGCATTTACCAACCCCAAGGCCTGAAGTTTCTCACAGCCCTTCTTTCTCTTCAGAGACCGCAACCTCATCACACTCCTCACTGAGAGCAGAGCTGACACTCTCCATGGCCACTGGGAAAGAGCATGACAGAGCCCTGCAGATCAGCAAGGGGACAAATAGATATAGTCTGAAAGGCCACTTTAAATAGAAGAGGGACAAAGGAGGGCATGGGCCAGAAGGGACAGCAAGTTGGTTTTTTAATCTGCTCCGGGAGGGCTCTCCAGAGGTCTCTCCACTTGTATCAAAAAGGGCAGCTGCCGCCTCCAGGGAGCCCTCCTGCCTCCCTCCCAGGTCTCTTCCAGCAGATCTGTTACATTATAAACAACGCCTGTGAAACGATTGTTTCGCAGTTGTTGGTTGTGAAGTGCTCGGTAGTGACACGTGTGTTTGTGCTTCGTGCTAATCTTTTCTCTCCAGTTGGATTTCGAAGTCTAGTGTAGACAGTGCAAATGAGGTCCACATGCGACTATACCTGCTGAAACCAGCACTGTACACCGTGCTTTCCCAGGCTTGTGTTTATCTCTTAACGGCTGTCTCGTGAGGGACAGTCTCTGTGTAGGTTGTAGATGGAGACACCCTGAAAAGTTATTTATCCAGGCAGTGGTGGACTTGCCTGGCTCTAGAACCCAGATCTGAGGGAATCCGAACACATGACCTCCCCACTTAATCAAGTGTAACACAGCCTGGCAGCCTACACACATGTGGTGGTAGTATTATACAGACTGTGTCTCAATCACATCCCATGTGACTATTGTGATGCAATTGAAATACTTGTTTCATGTGATGAGTACAGTCACTGCTCACTGCAGTGTTTGCCAGGAGGCAGAGTGCTGGTGTGTGGTACACCGACCGCCATTTTAAGCTTTGATACTGGACTTTGCTATTTCCATATTTGCCTCCCTCTTCCACAGTTGCCCGCCTGCCTCACCCAAGCCCAGCATTTCAAGGGGCTCTTTGTAGTTCCCATGGCGTTGANTTAAAAAAGTTTTTAACTCACATAAATTAACTTCTCTAAAATAATGTGAGTTGCGCATGGGAAATACGTTTGGGCAGCAATGTCTTGTTTATTCTTTCTCCCGAGATCATTTCCCCTCTCATCCTTTACTCAGCCAGGAACCAAATACTTTGCTGGTAATTTGATTTCCAGGCAGTCGAAGATTTTTTACTCTCTCCTGTTCAATAGCCAGAACTGTCGGTGTTTTAGAGAAACTTGGCGTATGTGCAAGCACAGCAGTGGCCACTGCCTCACAAACTCTCCAGGGGACAGGCAGTCAGGGCAGGGCGTTGACAAAGTTCTCTGCCGGCCGTGCCTGCATCTCTCCGTAACGGTTGGCTGCTGGGGTAGTGTCCCAGGTAGCGAGTGTCCCAGCAGAGGGCTGGCGGGAGCCTGATAAGGTTCCCCACCGCCCGCCACTCAGTGCTGCCACAAAAAAATGAGGAACAATGGCATCTAGAAAGCGCCCGGGGCCGTCTGGCTAGGAGCTGAGCGCGGGAAGGTGGGCGGGAAGGTGGCGGGCGTCCCGGGTGGGGGTGGCGCGGGGCGGGGCGGGGCCTGGCCAGCCGCTCACCCTCCTCCTCTCTGGACATAGGTGAGGCTGCTGGCCGCTGGGACTCAGCACTCCGTCTGAATGCCGTCAGCCCGGGATCCAGACCTCACTGCTTCTGCTGCCTCGGACCGGACTGAGCGACCCTCGCCGAGACTTCCTTCCCGGACCTCCTCGCTACTTACAGCTGTCTTTCTGGATTGACCCCGTGGACTCTAGCCTCGCTTTCCCACCGTGAACATCAATATGTGTCATGTCATTGTCACCTGCCGCTCGATGCTCTGGACCCTCCTGAGTATCGTGGTGGCTTTTGCTGAGCTCGTTGCCTTCATGAGCGCCGACTGGCTGATCGGGAAAGCCAAGACCCGCAGCGGCGACGAGCAGGCAGGCATGGACTCGGAGCCCCACTACCTGGGCATCCTCTGCATCCGTACCCCTGCCCTGCAGCAAGTCCCTCGGGACACATTGTGCGGGACCTACGCCAAGAGCTTCGGGGAGATAGCCAGCGGCTTCTGGCAGGCTACCGCTATTTTCCTGGCCGTGGGGATCTTCATTCTCTGCGTAGTGGCCTTGGTGTCCGTCTTCACCATGTGCGTGCAAAGCATCATGAGGAAAAGCATTTTCAACGTCTGCGGACTCCTGCAGGGAATCGCAGGTGAGTGCTGGGGTATGCGGAGGAGCCGAAGCTCGGGACTCCTGGCCCTTATTGCTTGCTATCTGTTGAAGAGAGCTGGCCAAGATCCCTTTCCGTTGGCCGCACTGTCTCAACAGTAAGACCCAGGCTTGCGATCTGGCATTGCAAGCCACTCCTCCTTGCTCGTTTTTTCTCTGGATCTGAGTTGTTTGAGTAACTGTACTACTTTTTGCTTTTCTCTTTAAAACTGTGCTTTCGACCAAGCGCCCATGCGCTTGTGGTTAGGACATATATCTGAGGGGTTTGCTCAGAGCTGGTTCTAACTGCAGCAAGAACTCTGCTAACACGGGAAGACATTGTCCTGGAGCTTGTGTTTGGTTAGAGCCAGAGAGATTGCCCTCCCACCCTGGTGAGTTCAGCTTTGGGCTGGGAGGACTCCAGCCTCCCAGGAAGGGATTAGCATCAGCTGCTCTGTGTTTAATAATGCTCCACTTATTGTCTCCTGGAGCCTGACAGAATGTTCTGTGCAGTCAGATCGAGCTAACTACCACTTTGGGTATTTCTCACGAATGAGCTTGTTGGGAATGAGTGGAAAGTCTTGAGTGCTTAACAGTGATCCTGGAGGGAAGGCTTCAAGGAAAGGTCTGTGGACCCTCACTACCTAGGTTCCCCCAGAGGGTTGAAAGGTGGACCCTGACCCAAGACAACAGCAGTTAGCCCAGGCTGAAGGGACTGCCTCTGTGCAGGTGAGTTAGAACACATCCCCCTGGGGTAGACTGAACAGGGGAGAATTCCTATTCTAAACAGGGCACTGTTAGTTTCAGCTACAGTAGGAGGGGCAGGAATCTCCCATGGCCCTGGTGAAGAACCCAGGTGGTTCCCTCTCAGCACTGCAGAAGCAGGGCCTGGGCCAGTCATCAGTGGAGACCCGCTGAACCCCGGGTGGGGAGGCGGGAAGCCATCGAGCTTAAGTTAACTGATTCTGCACAGCCTGCCAGCAAAGCTGTGAGCTCTGTGGGGGCTGCTTCCAAATAAACAGATCAAATGACAGGCTTTTCTCAAACAGCTGATAAGCTATCAGGTTTTTTGTTTTGTTTTTTCTGTTCCTCCAACCTTAGGGGGCACTGTAAGCCTTGACTGAGGAAGGGGAAAGGCGCTGAGAGAGGTGACACGCCCTGCCCTGCAGCCTGAGATGCCTCCACAGGGTTGTTCTCCACGTGACAGTCTTTGGGCACTCATTTATCTGAGAGGATCAGCTGCACCAAGAGTGGCCAGGGAGATGTAGACACTTACAGAATCTGCTAGACCAGCTCTTGGTCCTTTAGATTCCCTTGTGAAATCTGAAACTTATATCCTTGGTGTTTCACCTCCCAGAATCCTTAAAGGCAGAGGGGTTGGGTTTTCCTTTTTTTTTTTTTTTTTTGTCAGCTTTCTTCTCCTCTGCCACATTGCCTCGGGTGTCTTTCTTAAAACATTTGTCAAGTGTTACCAAAGTGTTTTAAATAGCCTGTTTTAAAGCTGCTCTGCCAGACACTCTTGGTGTGGCTTTCTAGGAGCTCTTCTTTCCCTGAGAAGCTCTCAGAAACATCTACCTTCTTGCAAACAAACACAAAACAGTGGGGGTGAGGGGGGAGCAGTCTGGCTCCAGCACATCTTTTGTAGTCTTTGGATATAAAGTAGAGACATCCTTTATCTTTTGGTCTTGAAGACTATTCAGGTGCAGTTTCTTTTGTTTTTGTGTTTCTTTTTCTTCCCTTGAACACATGGGAACCCTCCTGCCTCAGCTTCTAGGTTGCTGGCATTACAGGCACTGGGCCGTCACCTCCAGCTTATGTATGGGTTTTTAACAAGGACCATTCTAGCAAACCCTATCCCTGAGGATGTTAGCCCAGTGAATCTTGTCAGGCTCTTTGCTGCATCTCCTAATTGGCAAGCAGACTTTTTTTTTTTGCAGAGTTCATTGTGTATTCATGACCGTGAATTTTTCTGACTTATCTTTTCATAGATCCTCTGAGAAGAGCTGAGGAGGGTGTGTGTATACACACACACACATACACATACATACCTCATGGGCAGCCTGCTAGAGAGGATAGTTGCAAATGTCTGATCTTCTTAAAGAAATTTGAGTAAATTTGAGTTTTCTGTCCATCCCTGTGACTTGGGCACATTTCAAAAATTCTGAGGTCACTCACAGTTTGCAATTGGCAAGAGGCAGACGGCCCTCCTGACTCCAACTCTGCTCTCTGGAGGCTGTGGGTTTAAGGTGAAGCTCTGCTATACAGAAAAGGCTGGCTGCTAAGCCGGGCGTGGTGGCGCGCACCTTTAATCCCAGCACTTGGGGAGGCAGAGGCAGGTGGATTTCTGAGTTCGAGGCCAGCCTGGTCTACAAAGTGAGTTCCAGGACAGCCAGGGCTACACAGAGAAACCCTGTCTCAAAAAAACAAAAAAACAAAACAAAAAAAAAATGCTGGTTGCTTTGTCCACTGCAGCGCTCACAGCACACCCCAGCGAGGTGATGATGATAAACATCAGGGAATTACTCTTCCCGTGTGTGCCCAGGTCCCCTAGAAGGGCTACTAAGTTCCTTCTCCCAGGATGGAGGTCCACACCAGGCCCTGGGTCCCTGTAGGCCTAGGCCTGAAACATGTAGCTACAAAAGTAGCCACACCAGCGTGGAGATGGTGACTGGCCTTCTCTTGACCAGAGGCTGTCCCACCCTCAACACGTGAATGGCTGCCTGGAGCTTTTCTCTACTACTCCCCCTTGTGGTCAGCTTACCTGGATGCAAAGAAGCTCTTGCTAGAGCTGTATAATACTAACACCAGGGTAGTTAGTATTGCTTCTTGCTCCATGGAAAAATGGCACTTTAAAAAGTGACAGGATGTAAAATTACGAGATGACATAAGCATATTCCTGAGGCATACCTAATTTAAAAATAAATATTCCACAGGCTTAAATAGAAATACAAACTGTGAACTGTATGTAAGCTGAGCATTTGGGAGAGGGAGGCAGAAGGACCTAAGTTCAAGTCCAGCCTGGGCTATGTATCAAGACCCTCTCTTAAAACAAAACATTTTAAATAGTGGTATTTTGGTGTTAGAGTTACGTGTGAAAGATACTATCGCCTCAGTAGAAATTTCTTACCTGTTAACTTTAAAAGCATCAAGTCCAGATAACTGAAATAGCAGGATTTGTTTCAAGGCCTGACGTATTGGCAGCCAGGAAGCTGGACATCCTACCCTCACACAGAAGCCTTGGTGTTAAGCAGTCACCTCTGGCCATCACTGGAGTTAGTTAGGCCTTACCTCAGAAGGCCTGAGAAACACTGATCAACTAAGCCTGTTCCTCTTAGCTCCAAGTCGGCCCACTTGTAAACGAGTCTAATCATAACGCTTACCTGAAGGCTGTTTGAGGGTTACATTAGTGTGTTAGCATGACAGACATGGTGTTTGGTGTATGGGAGATGGTGGGAGCTCTGTGGTGAGCATGAAAATGTTGCTGCTTTCTTGCGAAGCTTCAGGATGCTTTTGTGTTCTAAGGAGTAGGATACCTTTTATAAGCCATTGTAATTGGCTGTATTGTCTTCAAGTCCTGTATTTTCTACCTGGTACTGCTCTCTGGTTCCTTGACTGCCTGCCTGGGATGAAGCTGTTGGGCACAGGTGCAGAGCTGTCCTGAGGCCTTGGACCGTTGGGTCTTCCATCATAGTTCCAAGAAGCAGAAAAGAGCAGATACTCTTCCTCCCTCCCACACGTACACGTCCTTACACTTTTTCTTCCTGGAGGCAGTGTCCATACTTGAGTCTGACTGCAGGTGGCTGCTCAGACTCTCCCGGCCGCAGAAACCTCAGACTGGTGTGCACTAGGGGAGAGCAAGTCTGGGACTTGGCAGAGCCAGCAGCACACATGGGTTCCAATCCCTCTGGGACTCGTTACAAAAGCTGGGTAGCTGGCCAGCAGGGCTGGCTTTTGCCAGCTGTCTTCCGTAGGTTGTGACCTGGATGTAATCCATACTGAAACTGTAGAATGCAGAGATCCAGGTTTTCCATGACAGCATCAAGCAGTTTGTTTTTGGAAATGCATACGGTGTGAATACAGACGTCCATGGAATCCCCGGTGACTCAGGTTTGGGACAGAAGCCATTCAAATGAGCTCAGGGCTTGGCTCAGTGGTGTTGGCAGGGACCGGTTCTGCTGGGCTTTGCCATGTGGGTTGCTGAGCCTGGCTGCCTGCTGTCTTCCAGTCCTGCCTCGCAAGCTTCTTTCTGTCTGTTGGCTCTCATACTCTCTACTCCAGTCGGCGGCCTACTCTGTCTGTGTGATCAGCCTCACAGGGCATTCTCAGCCAGCTGTCTCTCTGGTCTGCAGATCTGCTGCAGTGGAGGGTGTAGCCATGGGAACCCCGGCCTTGGCCATGAAGGGCCTGGGGTGAATGATCCTCCTTCCTTAGAAGTCAGCAGAGTGGGAGAGACTGTGCAGAGGAAAAGTGGTAAGAGAATGTGAGAGGATGTGGGGGGCTTTGATGATAGTGACACCGCATCTAAGTGTGAGCGGCTGTGTGCGGCACCAGCGGCACCATTGCCAGCCAGGCTTGGTCTTCCCTCGTGAACCAGAGTGTGAGTGGAGGTATGAGGGCACGTCTGACACCACTCGTCCCATCCCTGATTGACCTTCCTGAACCAGTGTCTGAGGGGTGAGTGGGTAGGCACACCATGTCTGGAACTGGGTTCATTGCTCTTCTCCCATCGTGTGAAATGCAGCAGCAGCCAGTGGCACGCATGGCCTGGCTGGGTCTCAGCCTACTGCATGCTTTTCCTCTCCTTGTTCATTCATTCAAGACCAGAAGGATGAAATCACTAAGAAAGAGGAGAGAGACGAAACCAGGGTCTCGGGATAAAGAGGAGCCTGGGCATAATTTTACCTCTGAGATCGTCACCTACCTTATCCTGAGAAGACAGAGTGACCTTGGTGAGCAACTTTGGATCTCCCCAGGGAAAGGGGACTTCAGGAGAATTGTGAGGACAAGCCCTTTTGGTGAAAGCCAGGCACAGGGGCCTTCCGGCCTCCGGGATGGGGTCTCTTGGTTTCTCTACACGGACAACACCTCTGTTAACAGTTTCCTGTTTGACTCAGTCTTAGAGTGTCACAGGTTGGGCCTGCAGAGATGGCTCAGGTAAAGAAGCACGTGCTAGTGTCTCAGAAAATGCAAATTCCATCACCAAAACCCATATCGGAGCCTGTGGCTCTAGCTACAGGGGAATACACCACCTCCGGCCTCTCCAAAGGGACATGTATGTATGTACACACACACAAACACACACACACACACACACACACACACACACACACACACACACACACACACATATGTATAAAGGAACCAAATAAAGAGCCCAGTCATACCATGAAATAAAGACGTGTGTTTAACCACAGATAGACCAAGCAGCCATCAGTGTGAAGAATCCAGAGACTGGGATGCATTTTTTAAAAAAAGAATCTGTTGTAAAAGCCTGAAGAAAATTGCAAATTCTCTTAAAATTCAAATACAGTGTCTGATTTGCAAATAAAATGTGAAAACGGTTTGCCGCGGTACTTACTTGATTGTAGACATAAACTACCGTGAAGCGGCTGATGCTCTGTGTTCGACCTACATTAGCAAGTCATGGGATAATGGCTTAGACATGGCTCTGAATGTTTATTTACCTGAGCAGTGTAGGCACTCTGTTTTAAGAGCTAAGGCAATGGTTGTATTTTCCAAAGCTGTAAAGCCACTTAAAAAAAAAGCTATATCTTTGTGTTATAGTACAAATATGAGTTTGTTATTTAATAATGTTGTTCCAAGTAACTTTAGTAAATACACACACACACACACACATACACACACACACACACACACACACACACTAAAAATACACATACTGAGAATTTAAAGCCAGTATTAAAATACTGCACATACTTGTAACCCCAGGACTCAGGCTGGAGAATGACAGGTTCCAGGCCAATCAATAAAGGTGACGTGGTCTGATCATGTCTTAAAAAAACAAGGGTGGGGCCTAGAACTCAGCGGTAGTAAACTGGTTTAGTATGTTAAGGTTCCATCCTCAACACTGCTTCCTTTACAAACGAACAGTGCAAGCTAGCGCCCACAACTCTAGTTTCAGATCCGAGTGGCTGTGTTCAGTCACAGAGGACAATCCCAGTGGCCCAGTGTTGAGCGGTGACATCTGGTGTGCTGCAGGAATTACTTAACATTTGCACTTGGAGATCCACTGGCAAGTAGTTGACTTATTTCTGGAAGATTTCACTCCCAATCACTTCAGGGCTTGGGTTTTGTTTGTTTTGTTTTATTTTTTTTACTCACTTGGTGGTGTAACTCCTGGAAGTGCATGCTTAGTATGTATGAAGTCTCGGGTTTGATTCCCAGCACTAAAAAGAAAAGAACTTTTGAGCAGGACATTTAATGTGTATGTGCCTGGGTGCACATATGTGGACCATATGCATGTAGAGGTCAGAAGAGGAATTGGCTGCCCTGGGACTGGAGTTATAGGCTGCAGTGCGCAGCCAGATGTGGGTGCTAGAAAGCAAACTTAGTCCTAAGCAAATTTAACACATGCTCTAACGGCTGACCCATCTCTCCAGTCCCGTGCAAGCTTATCTTGAATTGCCAAACAGGAACTGTCTTTCATGACAGATGAGTACTTTATTAAATACTTTATTAAGTTCTCCTAGTAACCCACCCACAGTTAATATGCAGGTTCTCACTCTGAATGGGAAATAATTTCCCATAACTGGGAAGGTATAAACAAAACCATGTGTGGGATGCATGGAGTGGAAGCTGCTCCTGTGTCTGTGTCTGTGCTGGGAAAGACCTAGAAAGGCTTGGACAATGGAGAGACCCATCTCCCTTAGAGACTATCTCTCCATGCCCTCTGGCCTGGCTGGTTTTGTGTCAACTTGACACAAGCTGGAGTTATCACAGAGAAAGGAGCTTCAGGTGAGGAAATGCCTCCATGAGATCCAGCTGTAAGGCATTTTCTCAATTAGTGATCAAGGGGGAAAGGCCCCTTGTGCGTGGTGCCATCCCTGGGCTGGTAGTCTTGGGTTGTATAAGAAAGCAAGCCAGTAAGTAGCATCCCTCCATGGCCTCTGCATCTGCTCTGTCTTCCTGACCTGCTTGAGTTCCAGTCCTGACTTCCTTTGGTGATAACAGCAGTGTGGAAGTGTAAGCTGAATAAACCCTTTCCTCCCCAACTTGCTTCTTGTCATGATGTTTGTCCAGGAATAGAAACCCTGATTAAGACACCCTCTCTGGGCATCAGATGACTCTTAATTGGTAGCCATTAGTTTTCAGTAACTACAACAGCGACTTCTCTCGGGGCTTTGGTTGTAAGGTCCTTTTGTCCTAACTAAGATCTGATGGTCATCCAGAGGACTCATTCCATTTAGAGCCTCCCACCCCCACACCTGACACCGAAGCACATTCTCCTTGCCAGTTCCTCTGCCATGGCGGTGCTGTTAGTAGAAGGAGCTAGCCTGTGGACACCTGGAGAGATGGTGTCCGCATTACTGCCAAGTCCTTTTAGTATTGTTTTTAATTATTAACATCTGAAGTGCCACCCAGTTCCTCTCCTTCTGTTATTACTATTAATCATATACCAAGTTGACAGGTAGACAATATTGTTCCACAAAGACATGCCAGCCATCAGCTGACAGCCCTTTTCCTTAGATGACCTCTGACTCCTGGTTTGGTCTGGGAATATCTGCTTTATCTGCAAACTCAACATTTTCAGAAGTGACCCAACTACAGAGAGTTTGTGGCTAGACAGCAAGATGGAAAACTCAAAAGTTCCTTCCCTCTTATCTCATAAATCTGCAGGCTCCTCAGGCCTCCCTACCTTACACGGGGTCATCTGCACATCCTCTAAAGGACTCTGAACCCATAGTTGCTGCCTGGGAACAGGTGTATTCTGCAACGATCCCTGCTAGACCACAACGAAACCAGAAAGCTGAGGCCAGTGTGGTGAGATTTCATGGACCTGGATCTATTCATTCTAAAGACTAATCCTTTATTCTCAGATTTCATCCTTCATCCTTCTGTGGTGTTTCTAGTGTCCTCGGTTTTAGTAAAACAAGCACATTGTTCTCCTACTCGTTGGCTAACCCTCTGCTCATAGCTTGTATTCAAAGCCTTTGCCTCTGAGTTTCTTTTAAAATTCTTCCATGTCTGTCTCTTCTCTCCAAGGCAGAATAGTGGCAGCCTACTTGTGGCCTTGTCTTCCATCTTTACTGAAGGATGTTCCATGCTCGTTCCCATGCCTGTGGGGAGGAACAATCTAGGCTTCCAAGAGTGGCTTTGGAGCCAGCTGTGGCCAGTTATGCTGTGTTCTTGTCAGTCTTTATAATGTCACCTCTTGAACTGATGCAAGAAAATGGCCCTCCTGACAATAGGTCGTGACCCATAGACAGCTCTTGGGGACTGCTAAATGACTGTGGCTTCTGGTGTACAAGAGAACTTGAGAAAAAGAAAATGTAAAAGAGGGAAGCTGACAAGTTAAATGTTTGCCAGCTCAGGGATGCTCTTCACACCAGCACGAACTAGATATGGTCCCTTATGCTTAGTGATTGGACTCTTCTTTTTTTTTCTCTCTCTCTCTTTTTTTTAATTAGATATTTTCTTAATTTACATTTCAAATGCTATTCCGAAAGTCCCCTCCCCCTCCCCCTCCCCCTCCCTGCTCCCCTGCCCACCCACTCCCACTTCTTGGCCCTGGCGTTCCCCTGTATTGGGGCATATAAAGATTGCAGTACCAAGGGGCCTCTCCTCCAAATGATGGCTGACCAGGCCATCTTGATTGAACTCTTCTTAGTGAACTTAAGTCAGTTGAACTAAGAGTTCAGTCACTAAACATGATCTTCCTCTATTGTATGTGTGACACACACACACACACACACACACACACACACACACACGCCTGTGAATTTCACTGTCTTCCAGCAGCTGAGCAGGAGTGAATCTCTGCAATTGTCTAGGAGGACTTTCTTACCCCAAGCTCATGCTATTCCTAGGGACCCCTTGCTCTTTCATACCCCACCATCTTTCTGCTTCATCATCATCCCCCCCACACACACACACACAGCTTTCTCCCTTTCAAAGTGCCCTGGCCCTCCCATGGGCAGCCAGGCCTTCTCTGTAGCTCTCCCCGCCACACACACCCCTCCCTCTCTCCGCAGGCAGCTGGGCACAGCTGGAAAGTTTGAGTTTTGTGGTTAGAGACTGGCCTCTGGATACCTGAAAATCAATTACATTTAGTTAACTGCTTTTGTGAGTGTGTGTGCCTCTCAACAAAGAGCCCTTTCCTGTAGTCAGGGAAAGGATTTCAGTACACAATGAAGAGGCCAGTAGTTTGGCCCTGACACAGGCAGGTTTCCTGTTGGCACAAACTGCCAACCTCTGGGGTTAGTGCTATCGACAAAAGGTCCTCCTCCAGCTATTTCTAGAACTCGGCAAGAACTTTTCAGGATGGCTTCATGTAACAATTCGGTGAAATCTTAGGACTCTAGTTTTCACTCATCCATTGAGCAAACACTCACTGAGCACAGACTACATGTCAAACATTGTTCTGGAAAACTGGGGCACAAAAGTTGCAGACAGTCCTCTCACCCACACGGGATTGGAACTCAAGCTGATAGAGGCGGGAAATAAACAACGTGAGTAAATTGTGTAGAATGCTAACGGTGGTGACTCTCGTGGGGAAACAGAAGTGGCTTGGTTAATTTAGCCCAGGTATCCTGGAGCAGTATGGAAAACTGCAGAGGTCCTATTAGGTCGCCGGGTGGAATACTAAGGAGAGAAGACTATCTGATGCCTTGAAGAAGGAAAAGAGAAATTGGCCAGAAGGCTATTCAGAAAAAGAGCACTCCAGGCAACCAACCAAAGGTCATTAGGTGCTCTTGACACTGAGGTAAGAGTGACAATGGGATGAAGACAGGAAGCTTCCGAGCCGAGCAGGTGTAAGAATCTAACTTGAGCTTGCACAGATGCTAAGTTGAATGAGAATTCAGGTTCAGACATGAGTCCCATGTTTCTTGTCAGACATCCATCCACACCTGCAGCTGGATGTGCAGAGCTGTAGCCCCAGTTTGGAGGCAGGAGCACCGGGTGTATTGAGGACCACAGATGATCAGGAAGAAGACCGAGCCTGGGCCTTCAGCATAGGAGTTAGACCTGGGAAGAAGCACAGGGTCCTGAAAAAGGATAGCCTGGGGAAGCATAGGGTCCTGAAAAGGATAGCCTGGGTTCCTCTGGCCTGGCACACACCAGCACATGGCTCGGGTTCATGCGGGAAATTCCAGCCCCATCTTGGTTTGCTCTTTAATTGGTACTGACAGCATCTGTTGAACTTGCTGGTTGGTGCGAACACTTCTCATAGGCTTAGGACAGTCTCTGAGCTGTGTTCTGGAATGCATTGTCTTTTGGGGCAGGAACCCAGAGTGGTCTGAGCTGGATCAACACAGAGCAGGCCTGAAGCTTAAGTTAGGACTCAAGTCCAGCTCTCTTGAGTCACAGACTAACTATAAGAACAACACAGATGCCTTTGATCCCAGCACTCAGGAGGCAGAAGCAGGCGGATTTCTGAGTTCGAGGCCAGCACAGTCTACAGAGTGAGTTCCAGGACAGCCAGGGCTACACAGAGAAACCCTGTCTCGAAAAACCAAAAAAAAAAAAAAAAAAAAAAAAGAACAACACAGAGTGGATTTCCCTCCACACTCCTGTGCTGCTCCTGTGCCTGGGAAGGGCCCGGCTGTTTGATGGTGGTAGATGGTCTGCTGTGTTCCTGTGCCTGGGAAGGGCCCGACTGTCTGATGGTGGTAGATGGTCTGCTGTGTTCCTGTGCCTGGGAAGGGCCTGGCTGTCTGATGGTGGTAGATGGTCTGCTGTGTTCCTGTGCCTGGGAAGGGCCCGGCTGTCTGATAGTGGTAGATGATCTGCTGTGTTCCGAGTTGGTGCTTGTCTTAGCCTCAGGGATATCATGAACTCTCAACAGTGGTTATTCAGTGCTGACGATGACATGTCCAGCGTGTTTATGATCAAAGCCAGATTATGATGCCTCCTTAGGACATATGATCAGGAAGAAGCAGACACTTAAGAGCATGTGTCACATGTGTGCAATAGGGAAGATTGTACAATGGATAAAACTTTTATATGCCCAAGTAGCTTAGAGGCCCACATAAGAGACTCCCTTCTCCCCAGAGCTGAGAGAAATGAAGACCAGTTGGTAACTGTATATAGTAGCTGACTAGATAAAAATAGTGTGACAAAGGACCAGACAAGAAGGTCTTCAGGCAATGGAGAATGGAGAAGTTATTCTAACAGGACTAGGGTAGGGACATCTCTAGATGGATGTGTGTCCAGAGCTGGCAACCTCAAATTCTGATCCAATTCTTGGATGTCTCTGACTTGGAGGCCCTGAAAGTCCATTAAACTCAGTGACATCTGCTACAAGTACATGGGCATGCATTCTCTCTCTCTCTCTCTCTCTCTCTCTCTCTCTCTCCCTCCCTCCCTCCCTCTCTCTCAGGCCACCAGATGCAACACACTCTCTGGAATTTTTTGGTATAAAGGACAATTGAGATTTTAAAAGGGGGGGGGAAGAGAAGGGAGAGACTGTGTGTGTTGTTAAGTCACGTGAAGAACACGTGGTTCCCTCAGGCAGACCTAAGTCTTGCATTTCCGTACCACTCACTGGCTGCCAGGCTCAGGTAAGCAGGTGCAGCTGTTGCTTCTGCACTCTTCGTATCCTCCGGGTGGATATACCACAGCGGACGTTTCATCACTTTTCGCCGAGGCTTTGATAGAGTCGAGCTTAGACACCATCTGGGATAAGATTCCCTTCGGTCTTTATTTGTAAATTAAGTCAGAAGCCACCACAGGGCTTTCAAGTGGCCTGTGGTGCCAGGAACCATATCTGCACTAAGAATGGGAACATATTCTTCTGGCTGGGGCTACTGAAGGAAGGATATCTTTTTAAACATTTCCTAACAGGACCCCCTCGGGCACATTAAGGTGTCTTATATGCTTTCTGAGTCTGAGCCTAGAGCAGGTGCCAAGTGACATGTGCTTCGTGATGTTTAGTTAAAACGCTTCAGCCTTCCCAGGGGAAGAGCAGAGCCCTTGTAGGCTCACAGGAGGCAGCACTGTGGTCTGGCTGGTGGACCATCAGAGGTTCAGCAGTGTCTCTCATGGCAGCCACTTGGGACCCTGAGGGAGGATACTGTCAAGCCCACCTAGGTGCTCTGTGGAAGGCTCGTGAAGAACACAGTGGAGTTCTTCAGGATGACTGGGTTTCTTGGGGGCCTTCGGTGTGTCTAAGAAGTAAGTGAGTCATTTTAGATCTCCGTGACAAGCAGAGGTCTACTCAGATGGAGCATGTCCTTTTAAAGGTCTAAACTCCAGCCTCTTGGTTGGTACCTTTGGCATTATTGTAACTTTTGGAGGTGACCCTGTGTGACAGGTGGTGGCCCTCCAGCGCTTGGTTGTCTTCGGAGAGCTGTGCTGATAGCTTTACCCTTGTAGCCACCTGTTGGTCTTTGTTCCATTTTGTCACATAGACATTTTCTTCTTAAATCATGGCTTCACTGTAACATTTCGTACATGTACATCATACTTCAGTCACGTCCCCCCACACACACCACCTTGTCCACCCCAGAGTGTATTCCTGGCTAGCTTGGAACTCATGCAGACACCACCAGAACGCCAGGATTAAAGGTGCATGCCACCACACCCTGCCTCCTTTTCTCGGCCTACCCCCACCTTCTACTTTCATGACATGTGTGTAGGTCTGCCCCAGTATAGGCTAGATTCCATGCGGAAAAAACATAGGGTCTTGGGCTGGAGAGATGACTCAGCAGTTAAGAGCACCGACTGCTCTTCCAGAGGTCCTGAATTTAATTCCCAGCAACCACATGGTGGCTCACAACCATCTGTAATGGGATCTGATGCCATCCTCTGGTGTGTCTGAAGAGAGCAATGGTGGTGTACTCATATGCATAAGATAAATAAATTAATTTAAAAAAACATAGGGTCTTTGTATTTCCCTTTATATGATCTTCAGTACAAGCCCTTTCCCTACAGTGACACGTTTCATTGCTTGTTATATACACATCACTTTTCTTATCCAGTCATACGACGTCAACGCAAACATGGAGGCACAGGTATCTGTCGTCCGTCCGCTGACTGCCAACAGTGGAACTGGGTCTTACGTAGCTGTTTTCGGTTCTTCTGTGAGACTTGCATCCTGATTTGATGTCTGCAGTACTTTATGTTCTCGCCCAAAGTCTCCCCCTCCCCGCAGCCCTAACCAGCATTTGTTTTTTAATGATAGCCATGTGACTGAATCGAGATAGAATCTCAAAGTAGCTTTGAATTGAGCTTCCTTGGTATCTGGAATGCTGGACCTTGCGTTTTGTCTGTGGTGTAGGTGCATGTTATTCTATAAGAAGAAAAGAGAAGCCAGGGATATGTTTGAAGTTGGGGTATGGTGTAGGGGAAGGGGGTGCCTCTGTGGGCCCATGCTGAGGCATCCCTTCCCCCTGAAGTACCAGCCACAGGAAGGTATAGTACAGAATAGAGTTTATTTAGGGCATGGGAAGGGGCTGTGGGGTAGGGGGGTGGGGAGTGTGTGTGTATAGAGTAGTAGAGGCCACCATGAGCATGTGGAGAGAGAAGAAAGAGGGGAATGGGGAAAAGAGGGGGTGGGAGGGTGGGGGAAGAGGGTAAGAGAGAGGCAAGAGGAAAAGAGAGCAGGAGAGCGAGGAGGGGGTGAGCAGCCTGTTCTAGTGAGTCAGGCACACCTGGCTGTTGCCAGGTAACTGTGGGGCAGAGCCTAGAAGGAATGCCAACAGTGCACGCGTGCAAAGGTACAAGGAGGACCTTGGGTGTCCTGCTCTGTCACTTTCTAGTTCAGGGTTCCTCACGGAACCTGGAGCAAGGCTGGCAGCCAGCAAGGGCACGGCAGCAGCCCTGGCTTTTTCCATGGTTGCTACTAAACTAGGGTCTTTCTTCTTAAGCAGCAAGCACTTTTAGTCCCTGAGCTGTCTTTCCAGCCCATTTTTTTGAGAAATATTTGCTCATTTATTGATGACATTATTTGGTAGTTTTGAGTTCTTATGATGTGGGATTAATCCTCTAACGGCTAACAGGCAGAAATTCTCCCCCATCTCTGTAGGCTTTTTGCTGCACAAAAGCTTTTTAATTGCAGGTAATCCAATTAATCAATTCTTGCTGCTCGAGTGCTCAGAAAAGTCTGTACTTGGGCCTGTATCTTTGAAGTGTTCTTCCCTTCCGGTTTCAGGTCTTCTGCTGAGGTCTCTGGTCCACTCTGAAGTAACGCTTGTACAGGGGGAGATGAGAGGTAGAGGTGTATTTCATTCTTTTACATGTGGCTGTCCCAGTTTCCTCTGTGTGTGTGTGTGTGTGTGTGTGTGTGTTACAGTGGGGGTCTGTCCCTGCATCTCCTACTTAGCCTTTGTCCATCCAGGTCTAGGCAGGACAGGAGGTGGGGGCGGGGCTGTGATGCCTTCCTCTGGCACCGACATGCTCTTCCTTCTTGTGTTCTGGCTAGTTGGGGTCAGTTGTGCATTCATTTGAATTTTAGGATTTCTTTCTTCTATGAAGAATGCCACTGTAATGTGGATGAGATTCAAGCATCAGTTCTGAGCATTTTCTAGTAGAGGACTTGGGGTTTTTGTGATACCAGGGTTTAATGGAGGTGATACGGAAAGTCTGCTTTTGGAAAGCTGGTAGCTCCTGGCAGTCTGGCTCTCTTTGGTTCTTTGGGGCCAGAGCTAATGGCTTCTGGCAGTTAAATCTCTTTTACTCTTCGGTGCCAGAGCTGATAGCAGTTGACTCCTGCTGATAGCAGCAGGGGATTAGAAAAACTTAATTACGTGGGCCATGGAGAAAGAAAAAGAAAAAGCCCACACACACATTCCAATTCAGTGCATGAAGCAAAGGGGCCCCACCTAACCTTTACTTTCACTCCCAGCTCTTATACCTTCTCAGACAAAAGTTCTCTATGTAAGAAAAAAATGACCTCGTAGAAGTTCAAAGCAATAGTTATCTATGCCCACGCCCTCGCTTTGTCAGGGTGCCCACCTGTGGCCTCGTCCTTGGGCCTAGCCTAGAGCGAACGCTGTCTGTGGTCATTAGTTTGTTCCCAGCTGAGTTTTCTTCCTAGTGCAGTGTGTACTTGTACTGTACAGAAGCTCACTGGACTTCTCAGCAGCCTTTACTTATACTCTATGAGGAGGGGACACATTTTACTCTTGATTCTAACTTTATTATATCTCTTTGGCAAAACAACTTCAACCATCTCCTTAAACTTTCTATCAGTTATTCTAACTCCCTAAAATTATTTGAATCAAATCAGGAATTCTATAAAATCATTAATTCATCTAAACAGCATTAATCCATGAAGGTAAATCTTCATGTTGATCTGCAGGGAATTTGTCCAATGGGGTGGTCTAATTCCCAGGAATCAATCATAACCGACTACAGGCAGAAAGGGTCTTTCTTTGCCCAATCACACCCTGTCAGAACAATGAGGAACACAGCGATGGCAAACATAAGAAGGCACATCAGCAGCAAGAGCAGTTCTGGGAGGAAGGCTCTGGGGTCCACAGATCTTCGGAGCATAGGCATCTCAGCCATTTTCTGTTTGTACTGTTTCTTTCTATTGCCTTATTGCAGTAAGACTTCAAACACAATCTTGACTAAAATTGTAGTAGACCTTTATCTCTATCCCCTAACTCTGGACGTAATTTTCCCCCATTTACTATGCACGCTAGAAGTTTTTCATATATATCCTTAGAGATGTGTTCTTTAAAAAAATTATTTTATATGAGTACACTGTAGCTGCCTTCAGACACACCAGAAGAGGGCATCAGATCTCGTTACAGATGGTTGTGAGTCACTATGTGGTTGCTGGGAATTGAACTCAGGACCTCTAGAAGAACAGTCAGTGCTCTTAACCTCTGAGCCATCTCTCTAGCCCCAGATGAATTGTTCTTTGAAGTTTAACATGAAAGGGTGTTAAAGTTCGTCAAAGGTCTTTTCCATATCAGCTGAGATGGTGTAGATTTTTGTCCCTACATCTTATTTCTATGTTGTAGTTTACATTTGTTGAACTATCCTTGCAGCCCTGGAATTAAAACCAAGATGGCCGTGGTGTTGATGACTTGGATTGTATGAATGTGTTGAGAACTTTGGGTCTGTGGCTTTTGTTCTCGGGCATGTTCTCATATCTGGTTTGGGTATCAGGGTTAGGGTTAGCATTCCTGGCTTTTAAAACTGTACCTGGAGTGGTTGTCCCCTCTGTGCTTTGTGGGACAGCTTGAAGAGCAGTCGCCCAGCGATGGGCTCCTTTTGTTGGGAGACTATCAGTCTTACTGGTCATAAGAGATCTATTTGTTTTTTTCTTTCAGATTTTCCAATCTCTTGGTGACCCTTAGATTTCACTTGCAGCTGTTATTTTTTTTTTCTTTTGGTTTGGCTTAAGAGTTTGTAGGTCTTGTTTTATTACAAAAATACCATTTACAACAGACTTTAAAAACCACACCCACCCTTTAGGTTTAAGATTGGTACACTTTTATGATGATGAATCAGGCGGGTCTTGATTCAGGCAAGGCTTGGAATGACAAATGACCCATCCACTTGTGAGCTTTGGAACTGACTCCAGCCCCTGCATGAGACTGCTGTCCCCAGCCGTCTGCACACAGGGCATTGCCCCTGTTAGCCTTTCACTTCCAAAGGCCCCAATCCCCGATCCTTGCTGCTGCTGCCATCTCCTTAGCTACCACACTAGAGCTTAGTCGGGCCATAGACTAAAGCCTGCCCTCCCTTCCAGCACAGGGCTGTCAGCTGACATTCTACCAGGGAGTCATGGTTTCCTCCCCTTCTTCGTGAGCTGCTTGTACTGGTGAGTGGCCAGGCCTAGGGTAAAGCCAGTACCTAAAGTTGTTTCGCTAGTCCTCACCTAGGTTAGACCAGGCAGGAAATCACCTCTCGGTTGTTGAAACCCCTTGACTTGTGAACATGCAGCAGTGAGGGCCAGGAAGGTGCTGGCTGACTGGGGCACATGCGTGCTGGTCTGTGTGCAGGGCAGAGCTCACTGAAAGCCATTCAGACAGAAAAGTTCCATGACGCTGGCAGTTTGTTTCTAGAGGCGTGGACATACACCTCTCCCCTCGGCATGCAGGTCCAACAATGCTTTTCGTGGGTGTAGGTTAAGATATAGTCTCCTTTAAGGCTCCTGGCTTTTGTCTATAACTAGGCTGAGGCCACAAGGTTCTGAGTGAATTACTTTATACCAGTGATTGGCAAGCTGTCAAAAGCTAGATCATATTTTGTGTTTTGCAGGCCACGTGTTCTGAAGCAAGCATGGCTTGGCTCTAATATGTTCTAATAAAATTTTCTTATGTGTTATTATATGGGATTTGGCATGTATGTATACCATATGCATGCTTGGTACCTATGGAGGTCAGGAGAGGCTGGCTGTCAGGTCCTCTGGACCAGTGGTAAGCTACCATGGGGTGCTGAGAACCAAACCATGTGCTCTACAAGAGCAGCACATGCTCTGCCTGCTGAGCCATCTCTTCAGACCCTCTGTAAAGCCATGCATGGCCTTAGTAAATAGCCCCTTACACAAAGACACAGGAGCAAACTCACTGGTGGAGTCACATTCCACACAAACTGGCTGGAAATACTTCTAGTAAGCTCTCTTCCCCCTCATCTAGACTCCACACTTAAAAGTGTACCTGGTAAAGTGACATTGGCTATTTCAGGTCAGGCTTCTATCCAAGACACTAACACTTTTCTATTGCAGAGTGGATGTGGCCCCGCCCAAAACCAGCGACCATAAGGGCACGGCAGATGCTGCAGGTTGACTAGGCACCAAAGGCTTCACCTGTTTTCTCTTCTGTCCCTCAGGTCTGTTCCTTATCCTCGGCCTGATCCTCTACCCAGCAGGCTGGGGCTGCCAGAAAGCCATAGACTGTGGACGGTACGCGTCCCCCTACAAACCCGGAGACTGCTCCCTAGGCTGGGCCTTCTATACTGCCACCGGGGGCACGGTCCTCACCTTTATCTGTGCTGTCTTCTCTGCACAAGCAGAGATCGCAACCTCCAGTGACAAAGTCCAGGAAGAAATCGAAGAGGGGAAAAACCTCGTCTGCCTCCTTTAGTCTGGAAGACATTCCTCCACCGTTACCTTTCTTTATGGCCTAGTGACACAGTCTTCATCATTTGAACCAAGTGAAGAACCAGTCTTGACCTACTGGAGCTACCTTCCACAGCCCTGGCCAGGCCTTCATGGGGACTGGTAAGGGGCATCACCCACCAAGCAGAGCTCTTGGACATGCTGGCTGCAGTGCAGATAATGAGACCAGACAAGGACATGGAATAGCCCCTGGGGAGTCCTGTCGGAGACTCTATGTCCCCAGGGCTCAATGAAGGATAGTGATGACCTGACTCACTAAGGCAGGCAGCAATCTCTCTAGCAGCAGAGAAGACGTTACCCCACCTCGGGGTAGTTGGAGGCAGGATTTGGTCCATAGCTTTGTGCTTATGAGCATCTCAGAATGGTGGCTGGAGGTGGGGGTCTCGCTCTTCTTCCTAGTTCTCTCACATTGTCTCACTTGGAGACTGAAAAGAAAATTACAGACCTACTGATGACAGGTTCTATGCTGAAGGTCACAGCAAGATAACCAGGTTTTGCTTAACTGCACAAAGGGCTTAACAGGGACAGTGCAGAACCCCACAGTAGACTTACTCCAGCTTGAGTGCCAGGGTGAGAGGATCAATGGAGCTCTCCTCAGGATTTGAGTAAAGACAGACAATCACCTAAGAATAAAAGTACAGACCCCTGGTAGTAAGGCAGCTAGATACCTGCCTGCTCCCTGCAGCCAGCCTAGTGCCTGTGATAGCCCTGTCTCCTCTGGCGGTTTTTCTAGGGTTGGGATTGTGCTTGGCTGCCCAGGGACTTCAGCCTCCAGACCAGCTGTGGTTCATGCAGATGTTCACAGGGAGGGGTTGGCAGAACCTCAGCATTTGCAGACTTAACTTTTCTGTCTGTGCTTTCCAGCCCCATTGGCACTGCTCGCAGAGAAAGCAGGAGCTAGCTAGCCCTGGAAGTGTCTCCAGCTTCTGGTGTTGGTCCACAGAGCAGGCTCGCCGATGCTGGCTAACTGCCCTGCACCAAGAATCCCATCCCCAGGTTAGTGTGAAAGCAGGGGCTGGACCAAGCTCACTGCACCTGCCTACGCAGGGCACAGAACCACCAAATGCCTAATAAAGAGGACTCAGGGCATTTAATCCAGTTTCCACAAGTTACCCATTTGATCAAAGCAGCCAGAAACACCTGAGTCTGGTATCACAAGAACCTTGCAGATACAGAGACCCTCTATAGTGGTGCAAGTGGAGTGGACCTATTTGGTTTTAGAGAGATGTTCAGCTGAGGGCTTTGTCTTAAATAGTGACTCACCTTCTACTGGCAGGTGTATGGTCATCAGGTTTACAACCCTGATTCAGAGTTTACACCCTTGTCCCAGTGAATCACTTAAAAGCTATGTCAGTTTAGAGCCAAGCCTTGGTTCAGAATACTCCCTTATACATAGATGGGCTAGGCCCACTGGGGTTTAATTATAGTATGTTTGCCCTTTGACCAATATCAGAAACTGTCCTATCTCTCATGCAGATGAAGGTTACGAATCAGATCTTAAGTTCAGTTTTGAGCCAGTATTCAAAATAAGCAAGGTAGAGACCCTGTGGCTTCTTTAAAGGAGAAGGGGGAGGCGCCCTAAGCGCCCCGAGGAACACTCAGGACACAGGAACAGATCACTAAGTCCATGTGCCACGGAGCATGTGGAGAAAGCGCTCATCTTCCCTGGGTACTGACGATGCCCTCAGCAAGTCCTCTGGCAGCACAGTCACTGTTGCCAACCTGAGCCGTACTTTGCACGAAACACAGTTTTGTTCATCAGGAAAACTGTGACAAAACCACTTCGTTTTCCTTGAATTTACCAGATTAACTTTTCCATCTTTACAATCTTAGCCCCTTCTGCACAGACTGGTCCTAAGCCGCAGATCCTGTGCGCATGCTCTTTGGGGTCAAGGGGCAGTGCACACCTAGCAACCTGGTAACGGTCACAAATGAAGACATGACCTCTCTGCCGCACTGTCACTTAACGGTTCCTCATTAATTTAAATGTTAGAGAAGACAGCCCCACCACAAAGGGCACAATGAAAACTGCCTACATTCTGACTTGACGGAACGAGATTGCATTTTATAGCAGAGAGACCTTTCCAGGGAATGAACGGACCATCTGCAATTGTGCTAACATAGAGTGGAACTTCGCTCGTGGCTCTTCATGACCACTCGCTGGACCGATACCTGTTTCTCTGATACAGAACCGTCACTAGGACCAGAAACGTATCCTGCCTGCATTTGTGCTCAGCTTCTCATTGATCTACAGCAGAAACACCTGGGCGTCTGTGGCTTCTTTAAACCTGTGTGCTAATTCAATGTTACATTATAACTGTGGAAGGGCCTTTGAAGTATCTGTGGTGTAATGAATGGCCTTTGTCAAACATGTATTCTGTAAAGTGCCATAGTCTTTTTCGTTATGTGTAGCATATTTAAGTATATATATTACACATATACAAGTCTGTCTAATAGATGTGCAATAACCAAGGTGTATGTATGTTTTCTTTGGGGAAACTGGACAAGAATCAAAACAGGGATGTTTCTTTTGGGGCAAAGGGGAGTTAAAAAACATTTTTGCCTTCATGGCTAGTCATATTAGTGTAACAAATTTAGTGCTACACAACCTTATGTGAAGAAAAGACTGGTATGAAGTAATTTTCTCCTGGGTCTAAGCTAGAACAATCACTATGTTTATGGGAGGGTCGATCCAGCAAGCCAGGCCCAGTCAGTGCTGGTCTTCCGTGTGAAATGTGAAGCTGTGTGTCGCCTCTTCTGTCAGCCTGAACACTAGAAGCTGCCGCAGAGTGAGCAGCTATTCTTTACTCTGCTTTTATTGACCGTGTTCCTGCTAGACCACTATCTCTAAGGGCTGGCCTTACACCTTCTTAGCCGTAAGCGTCTGGCTTAGGACAGACCATTCCGTGCAATAACTCGTGGCTGCCAGCAATCCCAGGCCTGAATTTGTGTTTCGGGAATCAAAGACTCTCAAGGGATGAATGGGGGCTTCTGAGACTGTGGGAGACTTCTTCCATAGCCAGATGGGTCTTTAGGTGCTGGGAAGGAACTTGGGCACCACTTGATGTCCAATAGCCACTTGAGCCAAATATAAAATTGTACTTATTGCTGATGGACTCATTTGGAGCCTTCAGATGTGTGGTTATCCTATTATATGTAAACTAATACATTGTTTGTCTAGCATTGATTAGGATTCTGTACTTAAGGATTCATAATGTCCTCCCTTCCCCTCTTGAGATCGGAATTAAACCCAATTTTGCAAACACATTCTTTCAAATTTGTTGGCTTCAATACAGTGTACATAATTTGATCAAAAATGCAAAATTTTAAAGTTAACTTACTCTATAGCACAAAAAAAAACATCTTGGCATTGTCTACTATTGGTTTTTAAATTTCTTTAATTTGCAGGTAAGGTTTTCTTCCTTGGAGAATTTATCAACATAACTAGAAGCATCTTGATTTTCAAGTAAATGCTGTGAGACAAAGTGCCCTAGAGCATTCAGGAACCACAGTGCCTTAGAGCACTCAGGAACCACAGTGCCTTAGAGCATTCAGGAACCACAGTGCCTCAGAGCATTCAGGAACCACAGTGCCTTAGAGCACTCAGGAACCACAGTGCCTTAGAGCACTCAGGAACCACAGTGCCTTAGAGCATTCAGGAACCACAGTGCCTTAGAGCATTCAGGAACCACAGGGACATTCTTCTTCTCTCACAAAAAAACACTCCGAAGCCAATCAATGGGGCCTTCTGTATCCACTGTCCCTGGAGGAGACTGCCACCTACGCTTTTAATCTATCAACTCAAGGAAGATGCCAAATATAATTCCCACGAATTCATTCAACTCTGCACATGCCCAGGAACACGAAGTGTCAGAATAAACAAGAGGAGAGTGGCCATTTCCCTGATCTAGCTTCTGATAGATGGAAGGCACACACATGCTTTGGTTTCTGAGCATAAATGACCAGGTTTCTAATTGAAATCCAAGTTAAACGTTAGCACCTCATCACGAGATGTTTTTGAAACAAATCATCTCACTACTTCAAGGACATAGTCGTGTGTGTGTGTGTGTGTGTGTGTGTGTGTGTGTGTGTGTGTGTGTACGCACGCGTGTGCCAGCCTCAGGTTGTCTCTCTGTGGGATGGCTGCAGGACCTAATATGCAGAGGCCAGAGAAGGACATCAGGTGTCACCTTCTAGCACTTTCTATCATATTTATTGACATTTCAGGTAGGCTGGATGGATAGGAGCACCGAGGATCTCTTGTCCTCATTCCCTGACACAGGTCCATGCAGTCGAGCCCAGTTTTTATAGGAGATTCAAATGTAGATCCTTCTAGTTTACACAGCAAGCACTCTGACCACTGAGCCATCTTACCAGCCCCAATCTGAAGTTCTCACAGGGAAACTCTCCCACTAGATCTCCTGGAAAACATACTCAGCCTCCTCTCTTAGAGCCCCATAAAAATCTTAGTTACCCTGGATATTCCTTGTCTGTGGACGGTTTCAGGTAACTCAGCTCCTTTGGGATACTCGGCATGAGTGGTAAGGGCACTGCAGCCAACAGGACAACTCCAGAGAGCAACAAGCGCAAGAACCTCGTCTGGGCAGCTTAGCCATGGGCGTGGCCAGCTCCTGCCTCGGACCTCGCCTTTTATTTGTTCCAAACTACATACAACTAGCCGCCAGTGGCAGCCTTTGTCCCAGACTCTTCTGACCTCTCTACTTTGGTGGCTTCATCGCTTCCCCCGAGGGTGCACACTAAATGGCTGCTTGGAAGAGACCCATCAGAAGGCGAGGTCAGAGGCAGAGACTGGGAGCCATAAGTACCAATGAAGAGGAGAAATGGCTTTGATGATGTGCACATTCTATGGTCAGTGCTTCATATAATTCATCATGGCCTATAAGGTAGGAACCTTTCTATAGATACATACATACCTGCCACTGATAAAACTTTGGTGAAGTTCTTTTCCTCAGGTAGGAGCTAGGAAGTGGCAAATCCTAGCATCAGGTACAGGTTTGAAACCAAATCCCTTCCTGATGGGAGGAAAGAGGGAGGTGTGCTCTGCCTCGCTGCGGCAAACACTTGTGTGACATCAGCCAAATCTCCACAAGGGTCATATTCCTGCTCCCTCTCAGGAACCTAGCCATTTTCCACATCTGAAGGTGACACCTTATATTTTTACTTACTGATCACAGTTCAGCTCGATCCTGAAAACAGACTTCAATTCATCAGATCCATGACAGCGGCTTGGATGGCCTCCCTCAGGTCTTAGGGATGGAAACCTAAGCCATGGGTTATCTCACACCAAGGGAAAGCAGCTGTTAGCGTCACGTGGGCATAAATAACTTAGGAAATACGAAGAATTTGCCTTCAACTTTCTCCAAATACAAATGCCAAAGACCACTTACCCCAACACACTGCTAAGAACAGGCACATTTGAAACAGCTTTGGTCAAGAAATGGAAAAACAAGGTAATTTTTTGTTGAGTAATGATCCTTTGCCTAAGGTCCACTGTCTTTAAAGATGGACACAAGTTACCAGAAGGGCGGAAGGGTTGAGAGGGAATTCAGAACTGGAGAGAAGCCACACGGCTGGACAGACGCCAGAAGACCTGGATCTTGCTCGTCCTCAGCCCTTCACCACCCTTACTCACAGGTACCTTGTAATTTCCTCATCTTCAACAGAAATGGCGACAATTAGCAAGTACATCATAGATTTGATACAAGGATTAAGGAGCTCATAGAAAGTCTTAGTGTAATCTCTTCTAAGTCCTCAACAGAATCCTGTCTTTCCAAATAAATACGAGTTTCTTTTATTTTACACTTTTTTTGGATGGGGTCTCTAGGTAGCCCTGGCTGTTCTGGAACTTGCTATGTAGACCAAGCTAGCACTGAACTCACAGAGATCCTCCTGCCTCTGCTTCCTCAGTGCTGGGATTTTAGAAGCCACACTTTGTGATGGATAATTACAACCTGTTGTCAAAAGTGATCAAGTTTTACTTACTATAAAATTAGCAGCCTGGCTACTTGAGGCCACCATTTCTTTGCATCTCATTATCACAGATCATTCAGTTAAACATCTTTACCTTACAGCTCTCTGGTGGTGGGAAGTTCGGTTGAGCAAATCCACAGACAGGGAAAACCAGAATGCTTACACACCAAACCTCTTGCTTACTTATCCAGTCTTATGGGAATGTAAGAGTTTGGAAAAGGGAACTCCTAGTGCTGGCTAGGACTCCAAATGAACTTATAAATTGATAAATTCTTTCTATAGAGCCAAAAGTTAATTTTTTAAATTTATTTATTTATTTTAGCACACACAGAACTTTCAAATCAGCACATTTTTCCTAACAAAAACCTTGAGCCCCAAGATTTAGCAACAATATTATTTGCTGGCAAATCATTTCTAATTAAAAAAAAAAACTTGAAAATCAGAATCTAAGAACATAAGATTTGATGATAGCTGCATGTAGTCAGAAATAATAAATATAACCAGCGTTTTTATATTTATATAAATATAACCAGCGTTGGCGGGTGGTTCCTTCACCATTGCACAATATGGCTGCCCATACATTCAGTGGTGGTAGAGTCCTTCTGAACACATCTGCACTGAGAATAAAAACGTAAGGCGGGCTCACCACCACAGTGTGCATCCACTCTGCCTTGATGGCATCCAGTTCCAGGATACTTCAGAAGCCCAAAGAAGTGGGGCTTGTTACAGCAAGGGAAACAGAGCTACAGGGTGTGTGGAACAATCCCACTGCCCAGTTTTAGACGAAGAAGTGTGTTTTTCTAGAAAAATACAAGCCAGGCCTTAATAAAAAGATAAAAATAAAGTAAAAGGTAAAACTGAGAAATCTGTATTGTCTTCTTTGGCTTGTGTTGTCTGTAACACTGAGATGTGTAATAAACTTTTTTTTTTTTTTTTGGTTTTTCGAGACAGGGTTTCTCTGTATAGCCCTGGCTGTCCTGGCACTCACTTTGTAGACCAGGCTGGCCTCCCGAGTGCTGGGATTAAAGGCATGCGCCACCACGCCCGGCTTGTAATAAACTTTTATAACTACCAGGTCAGTATGATTTGAGGGGGAAATAGAATTTTGAGAAGGTGTGTTCATTATACTGCTTAACTCCATGAAACACATACAAAACCAATGGAAAGGCACAGCAAAACACTAGCAGTGGTGTCCCCAGGGGAGGGAGGGAAGGGCTTGTTCTGTCCCCATTTGTCACTTTCTTCATGTTTTTTCAAATGCTCTAAAGCCAGGATGCATGTATGGCTCTTGTACTAGGGAAGCAACTTTTTAAAAAGATTTATTTATTTATTATTTATGTACTTTACATCTATGGGTGTTTTCTCTGTATGTACATTTGCACACCAGAAGAGGGCATCAGTCTCATGGAAGAGATGGTTGGGAGCCACCATTGGATGCTGGGAGTTGAACTCAGGACCTCTGGAAGAACTGTTGGTGCTCTAAACAGCTTAGCTATCCCTCCAGCTCCTAGGGCAAAATATTTAAGGGTGTGTGCACCCGCAAGGCTCAGTTTCTATGTAGGAGAGTAGGATGCTGCTGAAGTCCTGTGACCAGATAGGGCAGTGCTTTTGCGTTTCTCATATACCCAAACACCTGGATCCTACACACACCAACAGTACCAACTATTTCAGCCATCATTTGAGAATCATTGCCCATAAAAAAAATGAATAACAAATAGGAATGCAAGTATTGAAATAACTAGGGCCGGGCAGTGGTGGCACACGCCTTTAATCCCAGCACTCGGGAGGCAGAGGCAGGCGGATTTCTGAGTTCAAGGCTAGCCTGGTCTACAAAGTGAGTTCCAGGACAGCCAGGGCTATACAGAGAAACCCTGTCTCAAAAAACCAAAAAAGAATGAAAGAAAGAAAGAAAAGAAAAGAAAAAAAAGAAAAGAAAAGACAAGACTAGGACTCAAAAATAAAATCTTCATGGTACGACGTGTGTGTGAGTACAGAGGGTGCTGTTTTAATGAAGAGAAGGTAATATTATAATGACTTTATAGAAATGCATAATCCTAGCACTATAAGAAAATGAGCTCTCTTCTAATTCTCCAGGGTGGAGGGACAACATAGGTTTTAGCATGAGGAGTGTTTCATTATACCAGGAAGTCACATTAAGCCCAGAAACACTGAGCTAAAAAGGAAAGCTGAGCTGGGAGGAACACAACGTGGCACTCCCTGCACTGCCCACCCCTGGCAGCTCCCACTTTCCCTCCAAAAACATCAACCACGCTAGGGAGGACGCTGAGGGTGGAGACTTTGTCCTACACAAATCACAAAGCTAAGTGGTATATGCAGAATCCACAGAGAAGGGGATAAAACGTTTCCAGGAGTCTTTGGATTAGTGAAATGATCCTGTCCTAGAAGTAGGTGGAGTCAGTGGTGGTAGTGGTGTGTGTGTGTGTGTGTGTCGCGCGTGGCACAGAGGGTCTCTGGCTCCCGAGTCTGGGAAAGAATCTGAAATGAGGTTTTAAAAGCCCATCAATGCAACATGCATATTGTTTTATAAAATGTACCCAAAACTCCTTACATAATTATTTCATTTTTCTAATCATTGAAGTGCAACTTAGTAGTCTAATAAACAATATATGTAAATAAGTTTGTTTACCTAAAAATTATTTTTAAAAATTAAAAACAGCTCCAATATTTTAAAATGTATTGTTCTACTATAAATAAATTTATAATATGATGCTTGAAAAACCTGTCAAAGTAAGGTCCAGAGTAACTTTAGCCATTCTGAGTTATTTAAACTAACCGTCCCTCGTCTCTAACTCGCTTACTAACATGGAATCGCAGATCCCTGTAAGGATTCCTCCTTAAGGGAAAATGGAAGGGAACAGAAAAAGTGTGTCCCAGATGTGATGAACTGTGGAACATAAGCACAGATGTGAGTACGAGTCGGACGTCAGCATCAGCCTGTCAGGATGGCACAGTGGGGCACAGCAGTGCTGTTAACAGACCTGCAGGGACCACAGTCTGACAGACAGCTCACATCCCTCAGTGCAAACTGCATCCACAAGATCACAGAGGGTCCCCCAAGTGCCAAAATCCAAACTCACTTTCTACAATGAAAAATGGAAAATACTGTTTCTTATTTCAATTCAACATGTATTTCTCAAAATAAGATCCACTGTGAACATGACTTTAGGTTAAACTTTACATCACTGTTAGTCACCAGGTAAGAAATCCAGTACACACACAGCACATCCCTCTGTGCATAGAGCAGCAGAGGAAGCTGGCACAGGAAACAGCATGGGTTCAGTTACCAGTACAATGCCAGCACAGAGGCACCCATTCAAACCCATGAAGAAAATCCTAAACCAAAAATCTAATGAACTTCTAGGTAATCTTGCCTACCTCACAGTAGTCACAGCGTTAATGTGTCAGGCTCGCTGTCCACCGCCTATCAAGGTCGAATGCAATGGAAAACTGTTGGATTGGACTGCTGAGGGTTTTACACTAAATCTTTTATACTATATTTAACATGTGATAAAACAGTACAAAGATTGGTTTTAATAAAAGTCAAATAAGTATCTATATTAAAGCTACAAGTATAGTTTGTGCCTCAACTGCTAATACAGTATTTAAAATTATACAAACAAACATCCAGTAAACATTATTTTATTTTATGACACTCTGCATTAATACAATAAATATACAAAACTTCCAAACCACTGAAAACATGCAACATGAGAGGGCCACATGGATGGCGTTTACACAGAACCATGACATACCACAGGGGCAGCGCAGTAGTACACGCACCTACAAAATACACAAACATCCCTAGAGCAATGAACCAAGCCCCAAATCACAAATCACCAAGCAATCATTTTCCAGTGATCAGACCCTAGTTTTAAATAAAATAGTCACCATTTAACATTGCAAACTAAAACGTGACATGGATGCCTGTTCTCGTGAAGCTCGTCTCATGGCTGCAGTAACATTGGTATTAAATAGAAGACATCAACAGGCTTTCACCAAATCCAAGTGCATTGCTGACAGACTGTTGCCGAGAGGACAGCACATGAGGGGTTAGAATCGCTCCCACCTGACCCAGCCGCAGACACCACCATCGCTGGAATGCTCCTTTGTGTTTTCAAACAACATAATCTCTTTCAAACTTGTATGAATCCAAACAATTGGATTGAAAACAGCATTTTCCTTGTTCATATTCAAAAACATAATGTGAGTTATAACTATTCTTTCCCATTTAATAATACCACCTTTGGGGACCTCCACATAATGGAGAGGGAACATTCCTAATTTTGAAAAAAATAACTATTAGCATTTTTGAATCTCTGATGTGTCTCTTATTTGTACATCAGAGAAGAATAAACCTGGATTTGGAATATAAGTCCTGGTGTTTCTGTGAACTTTTATACCCTTAGTGATCTCAGGGTCCATCAAACCACACTGGATGAAGCAGTCACATGTGAGCAGGTGAGAACAAAGGGAAATCCTACTCAGGGGCATTCAAAACACAGCTCCAAGTTCATATTCTGAATTCTACCTTTTCCTCAATCAAAGAAACATTTTTGGACTATTGTACTCAGTAAATTCCCAAGCAAATCTAGCGTGGCCCTGCATGGGTGGATGTATAAACCAATACCACAGACCTCTAGGAACTGCACCCCAGCTCTGCACAAAGTCCCCCTGACTGCAGCCTTGGGGACAGGATAAAGTGACTCAGCCACTTCAGCTCATTTTTAAAGGATATCCTGTCTTTAACAGCCCATCTTTGTTTAAAGTCAACTTGGATAAGTTGCAGCGCATCCATCTATCATTCTGCAATCTAAAACTAGTGAAACTTCCAAACTACAACAGTCTGCCTTACAACTGTTCTTGAGACAGCTAATCAGTATAAAGATGATTAAAAGTCTCAACCCATATCAGTTTGTGCTGCACCATAACAATGTAAATTAGATGAAACCAATAATGAATATACTACTTGAGCTTTCACTCCGTTGCTTGGTGCAATGCTTCACATGTATTTAGTCTGTCTTAAAAATAAAAGACAGGTACACTAAGAAATCAAGTACATTAGAATCGTGAGGGTCTTTTATTTTTAATGTAACTAAAAGTGAGAGGCTAAAAGAAAAATCCCTTAAATACTGTGTGTTCTTTTTATTCAAGGGATAGGCTAGCCTTAATACCTGTGTCAAAATCAATCTTTCTCTCTCTCTCTCTCTCTCTCTCTCGCTCTCTCTCTCTCACACACACACACACACACACACACACACACACACAGAGCTGCCAAACACAAATCCCAGTTCAAATTAAAAAGATCAGCCAGAAGAATATATCAAAGTTTTCATACAGTAAAATTTTACTATATGAATACTAAAAATTAAGAGGGAAAAGAAATTATCACTATATTCTATTACATCAATTCACTACCCTCTCTTTGGATAATGCACTGCACATTATATTAAATCTTTATACTCCAGTAAATTTTTACTTAAAAGAAACTATTACAGAAAATCATTTCTGATTCTATAAAGAGCCTCAGATCCTACAACTATAAGCAGTACAGAACCCAAAATACTAATTCATTTCACTTAGGAGACGTGGTGCCCATGCAAGATCAGAGATTGTTATCAAAATATTAACTAGTCTAAAAATAAAATAAAGGGAGGTAAAATATACATTATCTACTATAGAGCACACAGGCTCTTCTCTGGTGACTGAACCTCATAGAAAGCAAGCCAATTTAAAAACACCCAAACTTTTGCTGATCTTGTTCCTTCGTTACTAATAGAGGGGGGAAAAGAAAGAAACATGGTTTCATTTCCAATGTATAATCTGAATCTCTACTGACTCCTGGAAGAACTTCTGTGGTTAATATCGAGCACTTTTTAAATCTTAAGTCACATACTCATTTCAGTGTGTCACCACTGAAATAATCTGAGGAACACCATCCCCCAAAAATATGGAGAATATTTATTTAGCAGATGATAGTTTTCTTCTGTGCGGAGCATGGAAATATTAAGAAACTATTAGGCAAAGTAATAAGACAAGGAAGTTTCTCTGGTTTTTAGACCATGCACATGTGGATAGGAAATACCCATGCTTTTGTGTATTGTGTGTTTCCAACATAAAAATATCTGTAGAATACAGTAACTGGAGAAAAAGATACAGTCCTAAGGAAACAGAGAACTGCTTCCAGGCTCGCTACATCTGGTTACCCTTGAAGGCGTTTTGCGCTGCGCTGGTTGCTGCGGTTGAGGCGGCGTTTGCAGCTGCTGTCTGAACAGTTTTATTGGACATCACTCCCGTTGCAAACTCTTGCTGGGCCTTCTCAAAGCTAGCACCTGTTGTGCGATACAGTCCATGTACCTGAAGAGGCAGAAACCAAGGTGAGATGGTAAGATGCAATCCACACATTTGCTCCCAGCTGGCTGGACTTAACCAAACCACCCTGCCGTGTGTGAGGACCAGGCAGAGGTCAGAGGGGAGGTGGAGAAGAGAAAAGAAAACCCAGGAAATCAGCTTTTTACCCTAGGTCCAAAATAAACACAGGACACGGCCATAGTGGGATTAATGACAACACAGTGCCTTCAAAAGACAGTACCTGCCCCGTTCAGTCTAACCAGACCAGGCTTTTCTATGCATTAGAGTACCTTCCCAAGCAATGCTGTCGGACACCAACTTAACGGGTTAGCGGGACTCACTCATCACCATTCTGAATCATACTTCCAACTCCACACTCCTTACAAATGAAAACCACAGCTGAAGACCAGACATTTCAGGAAGTTTTCAAAAAAACAAAAACAAAAACAAAAACACCTAAATTATCTTGGTTCTTTTTTTTTTTTTTTTTTTTTTGGCTTTTCGAGACAGGGTTTCTCTGTATAGCCCTGGCTGTCCTGGAACTCACTTTGTAGACCAGGCTGGCCTCGAACTCAGAAATCCACCTGCCTCTGCCTCTGCCTCCGGAGTGCTGGGATTAAAGGCATGCACCACCACGCCCAGCTGATTATCTTGGTTCTTAAAATGAACTAACTTCAAAACTTCTTTTGAAATACAAAAAGTCATTAGTAACTAGTGTACTAACGTGGGCATGACTATGGGTAAGTTCCCAAATCCCATAGAAGACATAATGGAACCCAGGTTCTCCAGGGAATGCGACCTGTACTGCCTTCTTCTCACGTCAATGTTACGCTGTCCCAACTCTTAGTGATTACTCCTGACAGCTCTCTGTGGCCTGTCCCTGCCTTACTAACTGGCTCCTTTAGAGTATCTGCCACTTTAGCCCTGAAACGTTATCCAACACTTTCTGATAGTTCACTGTAGAAACAGAACAAACACAATTAGAAACAACTGATAGAAAATCAAACCTATTTGTGAAAGCTAAGGATTTCTGTCTGTGAAGAAGCTCAGGAGATATAAATTCTTTCAACAGTTGGGCAGCGCAGGCTAAGCAACAATACCATGGCAGAAACCACGGGGCAATGAGCGTCAGAACCCAATGATAGCCTGGTCTAACTGTGTGAGATCTCAGGATGAGAATTAATTCTCAAAAGTACATTTACTTACATCACAACAAACCAAGACTGCACAGCATGTTCAGCAGGGGGGAGGGGGGAGGGGTGAAGAGATGAACTGCCTGGCAAGGCCTCTAGTCCAGAGCTGGAACTATGCAGACCTTCCTGAGGGCATGAACCACCCATGAAGAGACTGACCCCTAGTGGTGACACGTTAGAGCTACATACTCCCTACAAGGGGGTCTGTGTGTTTATTTTTGATAATTTATTATTAATTTTTAAGTCAGTATTGAAGAATCAGTACTCGGATCTCAGTTTACATCAGAGGTAGAAAAGACAAGAGGATTGATGGTTGCTTCAAATTATAATTTAGTTTATATTGCCACGTGTCTTATCTCAGCATACCATATAGAAAATGGTCTCATCTGAGATCCTTCATAGGTAAGAGACAGCACCAGCCAACAGTGGATCCGGGAGAGTCAGTCAGTATCCTAATTATGCGTCTCAGATTTAAATTACCTAAATCTAATTATTAACAGAGTATGCACTAAAATAGAGAATGGACACAATGCTGATAAATACTTTGACTTTATTGGGGAAATGATATTTATTCTGAATGCCTGACATGTGGATATAAGCTCAGTTATACAACTATCCCTTTCATGGAAAAGGCAAAGGGAAGAAGGGGAGAAGACTCCCTGAGCCTGCTCAGGCCTGCTCGGCACAGCCACTGAGGAGTGAGCTCCCAGTGTCTTTCCTGTAGAACTGTTCTGGGGTGTTCTGCCCTTAGGCCTCTTCCAGTTCTATACTCCTGTGTGCTCTCTCAGGCTTCCCTCACCCCAAGAAGCCAAAACTTCCCAGTCTGAAAAACCTAACCTAGGTCTCTTTGCTTGCTTCTTCTTCTCTGTCTAGAAGTCTACCGAGCTTATTCACACACATGGTCTACCAGTACATGGCATCACCCTGACTCCAAACCTGCTCTTTTTATTTGTGCATGTTGAGGGCATGCCATCGAGCACCTGCGGAGGTCAGAGGGTAACTTGCAGGAGCTGGTCCTCTCCTTTGACCACGTGGTTCCTGGGTCAGACCCAAGTGGTGTGTGCTTGGCACTTTTACCCACTGAGCCATCTCACTAGCCCCAAACCTGTTCTTGCTAAGGGCCATCCCCTAAGCCATATGGCCTAGTGAAGCCCAACAAGAATGAAGCCTGGCCTTCTCTCTCATAGTGGGAGGAGTCAACTCAGGCTTCCAAGCCCTACCCGCTGCCCACAAACCCTCTATCTACTTCAGAATTACTTCCAAAGCTTGTCATATCAACCCAATCACTCTGCTCCCTAAAACACCTCAGTGAACTACAAGTTTTTAAAGATTAGAACTTCTTAACAAGGTGCCCTATTTTTCATAGCCCTGCAGGATCTGAGGATGCAGTTGTGTCCAAGCTCCTGTCTACCCTCCACCATGAATACCTGGAACTTTCTCATCCCATGCACCACCTTGCTCCCCATCCATGCTAGCCTTTTGTAACCCCCTGAATTTGCTACACTGTATCCTCACCTGTCCTGCATATCCTGACTGCTTCCCCCTTTCTTATCCCCTTAGGTAGATGGTCAGTCATCACTGTCTCTCAGCTAAGGCTTTCTCTTGGCACGTTAGCACCAACCTGCATTCCCCACTACCCTGAAGTTGGGAAACAGGAAGAGGACCTGAATCCAGGCTTGAGGCTAGCTTAGATAACCACAGCAGTACAGGAGGGAAATCCAGGGGCCTTCCCAGCACCAAGTGTCAGCAGCCCCTGTGCTTGGTACACAAAGTTCAGAGCTTCTGAAAGAAATGCAGCAGCGAATCCAGAAACTCAGGCAGAAGTGCAGGCGAGCCCACGAGGCTCCCAGGACGTGGGACACAAGTGGACACTCAGCAGATTCCAAGAGAAAAGCTCTTCAATAGAGCGGCCAGGGTTAATTCTATATGTACTCCTTGTACGCCTTATAAAACTACCAGGTAGTGTAAAGAAAACCATAAAGGAAAGCTAATGCTTAAATAATTCAATGTTCAATTTAAAATAATTTAAATTTTAAATATGAACAAAACCATGTACCTGATGCAATAAATCTACCTGTATTTACTCATCAAGCTAGTAAGCTTCATCTTGGAAAAGTACATATTGATAAAAGCACACATTCAGGAGCCTCTTCTGAAATATTGGCCCCAAAGCTGTCCCTGATTTCTGAATACTTGCATATATAGCATGAGATGTCCTGGATGGGAGACAAGCCTAAACATGAAATTCATGTATTGTTTATAATATTGTATATACATACTTCTGTGTACCTTATACATTTTAATGTATTTGCCTTAGATAATTATAATCATAATCTCTCCTGTGAGGTCAGGTAGGGAACTTTTCTCTTATGGTACCAAGCCCATAAGCAAAAAGTTTCTTATTGTTGACCATTTTGGGTTCTGGATTTTCAAGTCAGGGATGTTTTCATTGTTATGTCAATCATAAAATATGATACAATTTTTAAATGCATCTATAAACAGCCATAAATCATAATCTTTGGAGAGCAAACATGCAACTCCAGAAATGAGCCAGAGTCCCACGGTCTAGCAGCAGCAGACCGGAGGGGCCTTCCCCAGGACCACTGTGCTGTGTCCGGAGTTGGCTCCACTTACTTTTTTAAACATGACGAGCGAGATGACTGCGGATGCTGTGAAGAGAGCTGCGATGATTATCATCATGATCCCGACAGGAATGTTCTTGTTGAGTCCAGTGAGGGACGAGATCCAACCACTAAAGGACAGCAGACATGTCATCAGGCAAACAAGTCAGTGCAACTCTCAAAGCAACAACAGGACATGCAGGCAGCACTGTGACACCAGGCAACATCAGCATCCTTCATACGTGATAACTTCGCAAGGCCTCCCACGAGACATGCTTATTTTACAGATAAGACCCACACTGGGACCTGCAGTGCCAGGTCCCACAGCTAAGACGCGCCAGTCTGCGTCTGCAAGCTAACCGTACTCCTGAGCCAGATGCCTGTATTCTTTAATATACTATGTCTTAAAAGCGTGGGTTCTTCATTGCATTTTAAATGCTCATTTTCGAGTAGAGAAGAAAATATATGCAGACCACATATCCAACAAGTGATTCACTTTTAGAATACAGACTGCACTTTACAGCTCAGCACTGATGCTCGAGTGTGAAATGTCCCCAACACACTCCCATGTTTGAGCAATGAGGCCCAGCAGGGATGCTGTTTTGGAAGGTTATGGACATTTCAGGAGGCAGAAACTAGCAGGAAGAAGTAGGCCACAGGCCCTGTAGGGTTATCCCTGGCTGGCCCTGGCCCATCCCCTGCTTTCTCAGCCACCCAGTGAACTGTGTGTTATGCTCCGGGAGTGACAGACTGACTGCTTGCTCCTAGCTCTACCTTCCCTGCCATACTGACTGAAATTCCTGAAACCATGACCTATGACCCCAAACACTGACTCTCTTAAAGTCCTCTGCAGCATTTTCTCACATTGATGAGAAAAGCAAGTTATTCAGTCACACCATAAACAAACAGAAACCAAAGCAATAACAAAAAATGCAACCAACAACTCAAAACAGGCAAACATTGTGAGACATTTCAACAAGAGTACATAAAAATTAAAGCAAAGAAGCAATAAAAAGATGTCAATGTATTAGTCATATATTCATTAGATATATGTAAATTCAAACCACAGCATCAGGATAGACATGGATGCCCCCCACATACACACATGTACAGACACATGTATACACACACCTGTATACACATACACACATGTACAGACACATGCTCACATGTATACACAAACACCTGTATACACACACACACACACACACACACATCAGACTGGCTAAGATAAAAGACAGTAACAACACTCACAGCTCACAGGATGTGGAGCTAAATCTTTCACAACTGTTAGAGGGAATATAAAATAGTATAGCTTCTCTAGAAAGTTTGTCAGTTTCTTTAAAAAGCATAACACATGATTTCTAAGTGAATTAACAAAATATAAATATACTGTTAATCACAGAAATGAAAACTATGTGTGTACAAAAACCTGGTCCCAAATGCTCATGGTGGTTTTATTTAGAATAACTTACAAATGGAAACAATTTAGGTGTCTTTCAACTGGTAAGTGGTTAAATAAACTGTGGTATAGCCATACCATGGAATATATTCAAGAATAAAAGGAAGGGGCTGGATATTGATAAACAGTGATAAAGAGCCCTGGTTGTTCTTCCAGTGGACCTGGGTTCAGTTCCCAGCACCTACATGGTAGTTCACAACATCTGTTAACTCCAATCCCTGGGGATCTGATGCCCTCTCCTGGCCTGTATGAGTACTGCATACACATGATGTACAGACCACAGACTCAGACAAACATTCTTACACATAAAATACAAATAAATAAAACCTAGAAATTTAAATGATAAAAGGAATTAGGGCTACATGTATCTAAGGGGAAAGTCAACATCTGTAAACTGTATGGTTCCATCTATATAACCATCTGATAATGACAGAATAACAGAAGTGATAAATAGTTTATGAATGGATGCCAAGAGTGAAGGCAGATGGGGACAGGAGTCAGAGCAGCCATACACAAAGCAGCAGGACTCTTCAGTGATGGCAATGCTCTGTAGATGTTAAGGTCCTTGTTTTTGTATCTTACTGTATTTTATACTATTGGGGACTGAGTGGACGATGCCTGGGAAAGCTCTATAGTCTTACAACAATATGTCAGTCTACAGGTGCCTTCATTCTAATTATCACTAAAAGTACCTAAATTATACAAAGTACATCAGAAACAGGACCTTTCCATTAGCAGACTCTCTGGTACCCAGGCACAGACTATTCCATTCAACTTTACATTCCTCTCTACATTACATTTATATTAACAAACTGCTGTAATGAGTGTGTGTGTATGTGTATGTAGCACCATTACAATAGTACATTTTCAAAGCATCTAAAGCATTTCCTCTCGTTCACATACCAGACTAAGCACTATTTAATAGTTAAAAAGCCATTTCCAAGAACTAACTGGAAACAACTAAAGTCCACAGTCTGTTAGAGTGGGCCCACTGGGTGCTTTACAAACTGCTGAGAGCTGTCTGCCAGCCACTCAGCCCCACGCAGAGGCAGCACGAATCAACCCCACTATGCTCACTGCAGCTTTAGCTAACGGACACAATGGCTAAGAGCAGCACCATGCACACCAGAGCACACCTGTGCATACCCGTGTTTGCAGAGGCTGGAAGGAGGGAAGTTTGCCTAAGGTAGAAAGGCGATGTGGTATTTTAAGGACACACCTCTTTTTTTTTTTTTTTTTTTTTTTTTTAAAGATTTATTTTATTTATTATATGTAAGTACACTGTAGCTGTCTTTAGACACTCCAGAAGAGGGCACCAGATCTCATTACGGATGGTTGTGAGCCACCATGTGGATGCTGGGATTTGAACTTATCACCTTCGGAAGAGCAGTCGGGTGCTCTTACCCGCTGAGCCATCTCACCAGCCCAAGGACACACCTCTTTCTCCCATCATCTCACTCAGGGGTAAACCCCATGGAGAAAAAAAGAAAGAGGTCTGCATTACCTTCTAGCCTGAACCCCAAAATAACGTGTGTGTGTGTGTGTGTGTGTGTGTGTGTGTGTGTGTGTGTGTGTGTGTGTGTCTGTGTGTGTGTCTGTGTGTCTGTGTATGTTTATCTAAAATAATGCTTTACACTTAACCTGGAGCCCTTTCTCTCTCTCTCTCGGTTCTTGAAGCTCTTCTCTGCAAACACTGCCCTGCCCTCTCTCTGGTCTCCTTTACACAGCCCCTCTCAGTGCCCAATGCGCTCATGTTTGACTTAAAGCAGACACCTCACACACTGGATTTTTACATCACAGCATAATCTTTGAAGAGAATAGTTTTTCAAAGTTTTGTTCCAGAACGTTTTCAGTTGAGTTTTTAAAGCATTTTCATTTTTCTGTGTTTGCTTTTTTTTTTCCTCATTCCAGTCAACCCTGCTCGCTCTGGTCTGCCCCGCTCACTCCAGCTGACCCCATTTGCTCCAGCAGCCCCCGTTCGGCCCCGCTCCCTCCGGCCAGCCCCTGTGTTTGCTTTTGACTTTTCTGTTAACTCACTAGGACACCAAGTTATACAAATCCTAAATTAGCAACTTAAAAACAGTAAATAACTCACCAGTTTCCCCAGTTATGAAATCCTGCAGCCTGGAGCACATGGACAGCAAACTGACAAATATAGACGAAGAAGAACACAAAGAACCTGAAGGAACTGTCACTCCTTTAAGAGAAAAGGGGAGAATGTCATTCTTCACAGCACCTTCCTAATACATACATACATACATACATACATACATACATACACACGCCAAACCATAAGGAGGCAAACGCTTGAGGACCCAAGGCCTACTTCAGCAACCCTCTGTGCAAACAACCACGACCATCCCTGGGTCACTCCACTCAACACAGCTGCACCAGAATCCACCTCAACAGAAAGTTCAGTTTTCCTTTTAAAAAAAAAAGTGTTTCTAGTTTTGTATGTGGCTGTTTTACCTGTGTATATGGCTATGAATATGTGTATGTAGTGCCCCTGGAAGCCAGAAGAAGAGATCAGATCCCCTGGGACTTGAATTACAAATGGTTATGTGTTGGAAATCAAGCCTGAGTTCAGTGGAAGAGCAGACAGTGCTCTTAGCCACTGAGCTATCTCTTCAGGCCCTAGTTTTCCTTTTTTAGTGAACTACTTTATAGAATCAACACAAACTACTTAAACATGTAGTTTGTAAGTATCAACATGTATGTATCTGGACTTTATCCCCCTGATACGGAGAACTTACCTTAAGCTTCCCCTCTCCCTCCCTCCTCCGACCCAGCCTCCTGTCATCGGGGTTGCTGTTTTTTAGGATTTGTATGGATGGGATGTATGCAGTCCATGCTCTTTCTTGGCCTGCTTCCAGCATTTAACAGTGACTCTGTCACCTGTGTTTGGCCCGTTGAGTGCTATTCACTGGGGGGTGGGAAAGCGTGTCGCTTCCAGCTTTCTGCTGTTACACATCACGCTGCTGTGAGCATTTATGTGTAGGTCTTCAGAAGGACACAGGCTTCCTTTTGTCATGGGTAAACACCTCTAAATGCATGTGGTAAACATACACTTAAGTGTTTAAGAAACTGCTGACTTATAAAGTCGCTCCATTTCAGACTGCAGTGAGAGACTTTCAGGTCCTCTGCATCTCATTCACACCTGCTGTGGTCATGTGTACAACCCTAGCCATTCTAATTAGCATGTCCAATAGAGATGGTTAACTGGGTTAGGCTGGCAGACTTCTGGGAGAGATCAGTAAAGCAGGCCTCGAGCTTTTCTAGGGAAATTACATCCTGACTAATGAGTAGTTTAAGCCCTAAACCCCGGCTGGGTTCAGAATCTGAGTGGACTGTTGGGAGGTGGCAAAGGTGGCGGATGGGAGAACTGAAGGACATAGGTCACTGGGCATGCTGGGGCTTTATCCTGCCTCTCCTGCTATTGCTCCACACTTGCCTCTCGGCTGCCATGATGGAACTGCCCCCTCATGCCCACCATCTGGACCCATATGCTGACACCACAAGCAGACCTCTCTCTTCAGCTGGTGTGTGCTGTTACAGTGACAGGACGCTGACGACGCTGATGCCACACTTAGCTGTGATTTACACGTTCTCAGTGAATAATGTTGTTCAGCAACCTCTCATTTTATCCATAGATCTTTGTTAGACGGTAAAAATCTTTTCCTGGTGTGTTAACTAAATTTTCTTCTTTATTCTTGATTTTTGAAAGTTTTAAAAAAATATTCTGGATATACAAGCCTTTAATTAGATGCATGCTTGGCAAAAGTCTTCTGTAGTCTGGGGCTTGCCTTTGCAATCTGTGCATATGTGTGTGGAAGCATGTTTGCACTTGAAGCATCCCAAAAGTGTCTGCTGAGGGAAAGTTTTGCCTTTTTATGAATTCCAATTTGCCTAGTCATTCTTTTTGGTACTGGATTAAAACAAACAAACGACAGTTGAGCAAAGCCAAGTCTCCCCCTCAGCTCCCTGCCGTGCGGCTCTGCATCTGTGCATGTGCTCTTTGAACTGGCTTTCTGAAAACATGGCATGACATGTTATTCTGTCATTAAAAACAAACAAACAAACAAAAAGAAAACAACAGTTTATTTCTGAAAGTAAGGTATGGTTGAATTTTCTTCACACAAGGATAGCCAACTTTTCCATCAATGGTTCTTAGCCTTTTCTGAGCTGTGAATCTGTCTCAAGGGGGGGAACTGGAGATTCCCAATAGCTGCTCTTGTAGAGGTTCAGTTCCCACAGTCACATGATAGCTCACAACCACCTACAATTCCTGTTCCAAGGGATCCGATGCCCTCTTCTGGCCTCTGCCAGCACAACAGGCACACAGTACATAATAAAAGTGAATAGCTTTGATTTAATTGGCTTTTACATATGAAAGGACTCATTTTCATTTTTAGACGGTTAATCTCTTTATGGTACAAGTGTCGTTGACATGAAGACATCACTGTGAGTACTGGCACATTCTAGCAAGTCTTCAAATCAGGGAGTACATATCAGTATGTCATCTTGACTGTTCTTTTGTAGACTAGCTTTAAATATTCAAGGCTTTGGTATTCCCATACATCTTTGGAAGAACAATATCATATTTCTAGACACCTGCCCACTGCAATCTTCACTGGGGTTATGCTGCAGACCTGCAGGGTCACTGACAAAGTTCACATCTTAGTAACACAGAGTCTGCTGAGACATCGTAGAGCATTTATCTCCATTTCTATTTTCTATAGAGATGATTATGGATCTATAAATACAATTTGCTTCTTTTCAGACATGGATGCTCTTGTTTCTTTCTTACCTAATTATACCGGCCAGAAACATTGTGAATTTCCTGACCTTAGACAGAAAGCTCTCTCATATGAGCTCCAGGCTTTTGCAGCACACTTCCTCTGCAGTGTGGAGAACCCTCGCTTCTTCTCCCAACTTTATTCACTCTCTTAACATAAGAAGACACTGGATTTCTGTCAAATGTTTTTACTTTATTAGTTAAGACAGCCATTCTATTGTTAAACTTTAGATTATAATGTGGTGAAGTTTCTAATATAAAACCAAACTTGTAAGTCCCGTGTTGAGGCACATGCTCGTAAACAGTACTCAGGAGGCTGAAGCAAGAGGACACCAAGTTCAAGTTCAAGGCCAGCCCAGGCCACATAGTAAGACTTTTGAGAAAAGCTAACCCTGCAGTTTTGGAAGAAGCTTCATCCACTTGATTGTGGAATAGTATCTTCTCGAGTCTGGTACCATTTTTAATTGACCTAAATTTATCCTGGTTCTGTTCAGCGCTGTCATTTCCAAGGCCCAAATCGTTTTGCTTGCTAAAACTCAACCCCAGACTGTTCAACAGACAGGAAAACACATGACAAGAGAAAATCTTCAGTTCCTTACGGTTCCCTTCCTACTTTCACAGCATCCGTCAACCTTCCCACCTGCCTCTGTGAAGAGTCAAGTCTCTTCTGGAGAATTACACTTGTGTTAAGACACCTCTATCCTCCCTCCATCCCCTGGCCCACCTATTCCAACGCTTTCTTATCCTCTGCCCTGACAAGTCAAGTCTTTGCTCTTGCGGTAGGTTCTTCTCTTCAGGATATACACATGAACCACATATTCTCCTCTGTGGTCCTCAGAAAGAAGTGCTTCACACTGATGTTTATCTCGCCACACGGGGCTGATTTACGAGTACTGGGTTTCTTAGAGATCAGTGACATTGCTCTGTTTCAGCAGAGTGCCCTGGCTTCAGGATTGCAGCCTGTGCAGAAGGCCAGAGGATCCTGTGGTCTACATGCTTCAGGAAAACTGAACTCATTTCCCACCTTCACACCTGCCTGCATCGCCTGGCAGCTGCGCCCTGTGCTTCCATGGAGCCTGGGATTCTTTGAGGATCCTCCTGCCGAGGACCACACAGCTTGGCCTTTATTTTTTCCATTGCTAAGTTGAGTTTCCATTTGCACTACATCAGCTCGTGTGCCCATGTCTGGTGCTATTATTTGTTGTTCTATAGATGGGACTCAGGGCCTAGTGCATGGGAGGCTGCCCCTCCAGCTTTACATCTGACCTCCAACAGAAATAAAATCATGTCCTCTTTCACATCTGTATGTGCATATACTACAGAGCTTACACTCCACTTAGTCCTTGATGCTCTTTAGGCTCTGCAGCCTTTGCCAGCATCATTTGGACCAGAGTATGAACACATTCCATCAGATTAGAGGCGCAGAGCTTCCGTCTGTTCCTACCTTATTACTATGTTGTTATTTGGCAATGGATCCAGGTACTCAGAGACCCACACACATACTGGCTTAACTTACATTGGAATATTTATTACTACTTGCCTCTTGAATAGTTGTTTAACTAATATATTTGGTGTTGTTACAACATTCTATGCCAGCTGAGGCTAGGCAAAATTGATCATGTTGCTCTGTAGGTTTGGTGACTGTTCTGCAAAGGCCAACACACTGGCCAGGAAGAAACAGGGCTGGGCGGGAGCAGAGTATGGGGACACACAAGCGCCTTCCAATCCATTCTCTATGGAGGATGGAGATCATGGAGGCACAGAGCATAGCACATTACAGGGACTTTTTCTGTTGTAGATATCCTCAAACCTTAGAAGATCATATTGGGTCCTGCCCTGTAAAAAGGTTTTACATTAACAGAGAAGATGGAATATAGGAAATAAGAAAACAAGAAATCAAAAAGCAGTCTAAGCTAGAGACAGGGCAGAAATGAAGTGACTAAGCCTGTGGCAGCCAGGAACAAAGAATATTTTTTAAAGGATCTTCAATATCGGAAGTAGAAAAAAAATGAAAGCAGAAACTTGGCTTAGAAATTCAAAGGTTTTTTTGTGACTGAAGGGTTGTAAGGAAGAGATAGCTCGGTGTGTAGAGCAGCAGCTGAGGGAGGAGAGAGAGAAGGCTCTTTTGGTGGTCTTTGAAGGAAAGGAGGAAGGTGGAGATCCTGGCACTGAACCAGGGAACACGGCCACAAGGTAGCCCTGCTAGAGCCTTCCTCACTGCAGGTGCTGCTGTGCCTGCCCTTAACCTTAGTCTTCAACCTGTACTTTAAAGCCATTGGGTTCTTTGTCACATAAAGTTAATATACACTAGTTGAACGTTAAATAATGTCACAGGGAATTCTGCAGACGCTTTAGTCTCCTGGCTCTTGTCACAGGTCCCCATAAGTGCAGTTCCCAGGTGCCAGGTCACCTCACTGGTCACTGGTGGTCACACCCTGCATAGCTTACCCTGCTGCTTCCTAGCATTACAGACACTGTGATGAAGGAAGACCTGGCTTTCCTTTCCAATCTTCTCCACATCCCAGTACATATCCACATCACCGTGGGTTACCAGGGGTCCTGCTCACTTGTTAGCACATGCTGAAGCATAAAGGATGCGCTGTTCCCAGGATTCCTAGCTTGCATTTCTGCTTCCCTGGATTTAGAAATTATCTTTTGATGATGTTTTTTATACATACCTATCAGTACTTGATCACTAATTCTCTCCTTAATATGTGTAAAATTCTTTTTAATCTGTTCAAATTGATTCTGCCAATTTTATCTCCCAGGAACTTTTTCTCTAAAACCTGACCAACTTACATCTGAACTTCTGGAGCCAGGAACCAGCTCGCACAGAATGCAGGGGACCTGGGAACAGCTCACACTGAAAGGTCTGTTCCACTGTCTGTGAGTGCCCAGTGCTGCTGTTCAAAACTATGTCATCCTGATAGTCTGAAAATAAGTTCAAAAAGTTTCCTACTTTATACACAGAAAAAAACAAAGGGATAGAAAAAATGAGAGGGAAAACTTTTTTCTATTATATTAGCAGAAGTTTTATTTAAAAGACTATAAGCAAAGCAGAAAGAAATAATCAAAGATTGATACAATTAACTTTCTCAGAACCTATAGGCAGGAGTCTATATCTGGGCAGGGCATTTCAAGTAAGATGAGATGAGACGCATCACAAAGATGACCCCTGGCTACGGCTCCTAGAGAGACTGACAGGCCATGGGTGGGAGGGGAGGGAATGGAACGTGAGCTTCACATACAAAAGGCAGTTTAGATAAAACGCAAGCAACCACATGATCATGACAACAAACGCAAAAAAGTATCTAGAAAGCTCCAGCAGCACTCATGATCAAAGTTCCCATCAAGCTAAGGATAGAGGAAGAGTGTCCTCAAACCAACCAATATGTCAGCAAAGGTCTGCAACGTACAGCACAGCTGGTGCTTTTGTCCCCTAATACCTGAAACAAGACATGGCCGCCACCCCACCTTCAATAACAGGATTCCAGAAACTGCAGCTGGTTACTAAGGCAACAGGAAGAAGGCAGAATGGTTAAGAGAAGCCATCTGGAGGAAATGAGAGAAGCCAATGGATCATGCGGAGCCCTGGGCTCAGGAGAAGTGGCCATGCCCGAGGCATCTGACCAAGTTCCATGTTCTCCTCGCAAAGCCAGAATCCCCGGTGAATGGAGATGACTGCGCACAGAAAGGATTTACCCAGCTGCTGAGTAAAGTGCTTTGTGTGTTCTTCCCACCCGGACTGATCTTACCATGAAGGCTGTAATCAGCAGCTATAATTCATAATTTAGACATGTAGGGGACAGAGAGTAAACAGCAAAGCTTTCCTAAAGTCATGTGTAATGCATGTAATACAGTGTTACATGTTAGGATCTAAGAACGTTAATTTTCTTTCATTAATTTCCATGTTTGATTTTCAAGAGAAACAATGCTTGTGAATTTTACAGTCCAACGAATATGCAGGCAAGCTGTATTAAACTTTTTGTTGTTATTGTTTTTCCGAGACAGAGTTTCTCTGTGTAGCCCTGGCTGTCCTGGAACTCACTTTGTAGACCAGGCTGGCCTCGAACTCAGAAATCCACCTGCCTCTGCCTCCTGAGTGCTGGGATTAAAGGCGGGCACCACCACTGCCCTGTCTGTATTCTGTATTAGACTTTTAGGAAGTATGTTATAGTATAATAGAATGTTAACCTTGTATTATGCTTGTATTTATTCACTGGGGGAGGAGGCAGGCTTGCCACAGGGCACATCAGAGGACAACCTGCAGGAGTCAGTTCCCCCCCCCATTTACCATGTGGACCTGGGTATCGAACTCAGGTCACCATGTTTGGCAGCAGGCACCTTTATCCATTGAGCCATCTCATTGGCCCTGATAATGATAAAAATATTAATGAAAATACACCAACTTTCCCTTTGAAGTGCATACAGTACAGATTATGCATTTCATGGAGAGTTTGTCTATGGCAGGGTTTTGCCCAGGCTGTCCTGTAGCAATCCTCCTACTTCAGCCTCCTTGTGCTGAGATCAAGTTTTAAGCACAACTATGAAGCACGCGCATGCGCCCGTTACCTGAAGGCCCCGTACAGCGGTCTGTACCAACAGACAAAGGAGCAGGGAGTGAAGAGCAGAAACCACAGGATGCTCAGCCCAAAGTCAACTGCTCTCGAAGAATCAACACAAAACCAGGCCAGGCATCCAAAGATGTTCAGAAACAGGGTTACCGCATGGACTGTGGGGTCAGAAGACAAAACAGGATGTTTACATTAGAGTTACAAATGAAAACACACTTCCTCAGAGCAAGCACGTTCCCCCAGGCTTCCCTTGCCTGTTCTATGACACTGCTGCTTCTTACACAGCTTGGAAGGCGCAGCACACAGGGGAGCAGGTTAGACAAAAGCCTTGCTGCCCGTGTCTCCTAAGAGGCAGCTACAAAGCTAAGCCCAACCCCAAGGCTTGCTTTCCTGAGAAGAAAAAAGGCCGGGAACTTCTTGAGCCAGGGCCCAAGAGGGCACGCAGTGCCTGCTCGAGCACAAAAGCAAGCGGGCCCAGGAGCTGGGGTCTCTTTGGGGTCTCACTGGATTATGAACATACAGCAGCAGTGTCATGTCTGTGCTGTCTGTGAGGACTATGTCATCCTCGTGAGTGAGAGGGGATTCTGGTTGTTTACTTCACCCCTACTAGGCTGTAACATGGTGAAGTTTAGGCCCTGGCAAGGCCTCCCTTTGCTTCACAGAAATAGCTATGGGCAACGTTCACATGCTGCCAGCAATGACTCCCTAACAAGCCACAACCCCCAATGTAGCATCCAGCAGTGCTGTGACCCCTCAAGAGCCACACTCACCACTGTAACTGCTGTTCACTTATTTTCATTGTACACATCTGGGTGTTTGCCTGCATATATGTATATGCAGCATGTGTATGCAGGACCTGCAGAGGCCAGAAGAGAGCACTGTATCTCCCTGGATACAGATGCTCTGAGTTACCATGTGGGTGCTGAGAGTTCTGGAGCCTCTACAAGAACAGCAAGTGCTCCTAACCCCTGAACCATCTTCTCTACCCGACTACAGTTATAAGTGATTCTGCAAAAAAAAGTATTCATGGGGTAGAATTTTATTATGAAAAATAAATTACCATAAAATTAAAATACTGTAAAGTACGTATTTATTAAATAAAAATATCAACCAACTATGACTTAGATTTAAAAAATAAAAGATTATTAAACTTACTACAAACTCAATATACATTAAAAACTAATTTTAAAATCTCTTCACAAGTCAAAATAAAAAAATTTAGGGAAGGCCGGGCATGGTGGCGCACGCCTTTAATCCCAGCAGGCGGATTTCTGAGTTCGAGGCCAGCCTGGTCTACAAAGTGAGTTCCAGGACAGCCAGGGCTACACAGAGAAACCCTGTCTCAAAACAAACAAACAAAAAAAAAAATTTAGGGAGCAGGATAAAACCACTCATTCTGGTACCTTTATGCATTCTCATCTGAACACTAAACAAACTAACTATGGGGAAGGGGCTCCAGAGCTTGAACTCAAAGCTACAGCAGCCTTTAAGGGCCTTTATGTTAAATTCCATTCCCAGCCAGGCAGTGGTGGCGCACGCCTTTTAATCCCAGCACTTGGGAGGCAGAGGCAGGCAGATTTCTGAGTTCGAGGCCAGCCTGGTCTACAGAGTGAGTTCCAGAAAAGCCAGGGCTACACAGAGAAACCCTGTCTAAAAAACCAAATAAATAGATAGATAGATGGATAGATAGATGGATAGATGGATGGATGGATGGATGGATAGATAGATAGATAGATAGATAGATAGATAGATAGATAGATAAAATTCCCATTCCCTTCTATCACAGAAAACTACTAATAGCTCAATTTCTACTGGGAGTTTATATTCTCAAGAAAGCTGGCTTACTAATCAAATGACTCAAAATCTTTTTTCCTCAAAATAAAGAGTTCTAATACCTTAAAAACAGAACTGAAATTCTGTGAAATCAGAAATTATTTTGTAGTTCTAAAGGACTTCTGGCTATCTTAAAGTTGTTCTTCTTTAATGTTAGCACATTCTAACTTAAATTTTAATCTTTAAATCATAACTTTTTAAAGTTTTCTATTTTACTTACAGAAAATAAAGACCATGTGTGTGTGTGTGTGTGTATATATATATATATATATATATATATATATATATATATATATATACACATACATATTTTAAAATGCACAAAAAACTTCAAAGTACAGAAAATATCAATAACCTTTGTAATATGTTAAATTTTTTCTAGATGTTTTTTAAAGTAATCATGATCAGTAAGTCATCAACTTGTACTTGATAAAAACCAGTCTGCCTAGGGATGCGGCTGTCCACCTGTGTAGGGTCAGATGTGGACATGACACTAAGTATATACACTCCACCATCTGTGTTGTGAATCTCAATGTGTCTATGCTGTCGGATGCTGAGAACAGGCAAACACTAAACAAGTGTTTCAGTCATGTTCACAGATTTATAAGATAAGTAACACTTTTTTTTTATGTGAGAGATTTATTCACTTTATGAGGGTCTCAAAGGCAGGATCAGTGAGCCTGAATTTGCAACTGCCAGTACCATGTGATTCTTGAAATCCAGACCACAAAAGGAGAGGCTCCAAGCAGCAATCCTCCTCGGCTGCCTGGTGGCTGGGGCCACACTTTGCTTTTCATCTTTTTCTTAAATTCAAAAGCACATTCAGAAAGGTTGAATATCACTTCACAGTGATAGTTCTAGTTGCTATGGCCCAACTGCAGCTTCCATTAAGGGATCATTGAAAGCACATCTTCATTGTATTCATTAAAATGGAAATCACTTCTTCATCTTGGTACTCTGTGGATGGCATACCATGGAATCTAACCCTGGGCTTAAGAACCAAGCTATCGAAATACCTTGTTACACGGTGTACTGGCTAGTTTTTGTGTCAACTTGACACAGCTGGGTTGTCACAGAGAAAGGAGCTTCAGTTGGGGAAGTGCCTCCATGAGATCCAGCTATGGGGTGTTTTCTCAATTAGTGATCAAGGGAGAAAGGCCCCTTGTGGTGGGACCATCTCTGGGCTGGCAGTCTTGGGTTCTATAAGAGAGCAGGCTGAGCAAGCCAGGGGAAGCAAGCCAGTAAGGAACATCCCTCCATGGCCTCTGCTTCCTGACCTGCTTGAGTTCCAGTCCTGACTTCCTTGGTGATGAACAGCAGTATGGAAGTGTAAGCCGAATAAACCCTTTCCTCCCCAACTTGCTTCTTGGTCATGATGTTTGTGCAGGAATAGAAACCCTGACTAAGACACACTGTGACTTGTTATATAATGTTGGCCCAGTTGGACAATGTCGAACAAGTACCCCAAACTGTCAAAGCTTTGGCTTCTCTAAGACTAAGTAATGCAATACCTGCTGGAGGATGTGGTTGGGGCATGAAATCCATCTCCAATAAATGCTATCAATCACGAATGAATGAATGAATGAATGAATGAATGAATGAATGAATGAATTCACAGTTTCAGTCAGCTCTGAAATGCACCCAGGTTAGTACTTTAGAAAGTACCACACTCCAACAGTGTCTGCTCTTCAAGTGCTCTACATGAGCTACTCATACTTCATTCCAAGCGATGCTTCTTTGAAATAGAACCCTAACAATATTGAGTCCTTTTTCGAAAAAGATTGGCAAATTAAGTGAGACTAGGAAAACCTAAAACTACCTGCACGACTCCGAGATACTCTGAAAGTTGTGCACTCTCAAGCCCAGCACACCTACTCTGAAACCATCAGCGTTAGCAGTGAGCAGTTACATTAAAATTAGCCATCGTTCCTAATCAACTTCCATTTATTAAATCTATTGTAGAGTTTTCTTTCTACCCTTACCAAAAAATTAAGTTAAATAACTTATGCCTAAAATACTATGTCTATTTTTAAAATTCATATACAAAAAAATATAAATACATACATGACACACAGAAATAGTTAAAACACAGGAATTGGTTAGTGTGCACATATAGAAGTATCAAACATACAGAATACTACTGATACCAAGGCAAAATCTCAACAAGAAACTAAAAGTTTGAAAGTTATAGCCAGCTGGATATGGTGCTGCATGCCTTTGATCCCAGCTCTTGGGGAACAGACATTGGTGGATTGCTATGTTCAAGGCCAGCCTGGCCTGTGTAACCAGTTCCCAAACAGCCAAGGCTTCATAAAGAGACCCTGTCTCCAAAAAAAAAAAAAAAAAAAAAAAAAAAAAAAAAAAAAAAAAAAAAAAAAAAAAAAAAAAAAAAAAAAAAAAAAAAGAAAAGAAAAGAAAAGAGAAGAGAGGGAGGTAATATCCACTGAAATTTTTTGACTATGGGAACAAATGTTCTTTTTAAAACTATAACAAAAGTAATGTCCATAAACAATTACTTTTCATATGCCAGCAGTGAAGAATGAGTTTGAAGAAAATTATTACATCCACTTAAGAGAAAGCACATTAAAGTCTCACTAATCACCCAGTAAAACGCACACACTTTCTTTGGAAAGAATGCACCTACAGATTACCTATGCCCCATCTGTGAGCGGGCAGCAGATGAGGGGCCGTACTGCTGCCCGCTCTCCTGACAGACTCTCACCAAATAGGGCTGAGACTGTTTGGGACACAAATCAGGGACTAGGTGGACATCTGTGCATACACAACAAACCTGTAGCTGCCCGACACACTTCATATTTCAGAGTTGTAATATACTCAAACATCACAAACATCCCACTCTGATTTGTTGATTAATTAAACTGTCCCATATAGAGCAATTTCAAGAATAAAAGTATTCACGGTCACTTAAAGATGAAAGGTAAGCTATGCCAAAACAACTTTTAAAATTACAGTTCACACTTACAGTCGTCGCTTCTGACTCTTCCTAAAAGCAGCCAGAATCCCCACATTTAACAGACTCTACATGGTACTCCTTTGTATTAAAAATGGGATGCATAATTTTGCCAAAGCAAGTCATGACTAGATAATATTCTTCAAAGGCAAAGGATCTCTGGGAAATCCTCCCATGTGACAGACAAGTTGCCTTTTACCGAGTCAGTGCTGGTGTTTGATGTGTGGGCTTTCCTCAGCCAAAAACTTACACAAATTTTTTATCTAAATATACTGTTCACTCTGAAACTATGACTATTAAGTTCTATATGAAAAGACATTTAATATAGCATTTCCGAAAAGGTGTCTATTACTAATGGAAATGTGAACTCAAGATGCATTTATAGATGTATTTGTATTTTATAAGTAGAAGTGCTATATACTCACACATCCATAGGTAGTACATAAGCTTCACTGTCTTCTGGAATTCTACAGGAATGTCAACAGAAAAGTCTTGATAGAAACAAGGTCCTACAGGGAAATTGCTAGGAAGAGGTGGCCAATTATTTTTTCTCCCTGTAAGAGAAAAAAAAAAGTTATTCCAACAAACACATTCTCTTCTTATTCTACTTTGGTTCTAAGTAAAAGTCTTGTTTTGGTAGATGGCATATGAAACACTACAATGCTTCTCTTACAACTTTGAAAGCCAAGCTTACATTTTAAACTTTTTTCCTCAGAAACCTTTTTCTTTAGAAGCAATAAATGGTAAAATAATTGCCCAGTGCCATATCATACCATGCTTAGCATGTTTCTCTGTATAGGAGAACCCAGAGACAAACCCGAAGAACTGCCTAAAACAGAGTTATTTCAAAGGCTGAGAGCCTGGCTCTCTGTGGGGAGAGCCATTAATTCTTAAGCTTCTGTTTTCTCCTGTGTCATGGGTCTTTTCAATAGAATTCTGCTACATTCCTAGCTGATCTGCAGAGGGAAGGCAAGGCTCTTAGCAAGACAAGACTGACTAAAGGATCAGATCTGGACACTTCAAAGACTGACCAAAATAAAAAAGTTATCTAAGAAAATCAGAACAGAGCCAGGCGTGGTGACGCACGCCTTTAATCCCAGTGCTTGGGAGGCAGAGGCAAGCGGATTTCTGAGTTCGAGGCCAGCCTGGTCTACAGAGTGTGTTCCAGGACAGCCAGGGCTATACAGAGAAACCCTGTTTCGAAAAACCAAAAAAAAAAAAAAAAAAAAAAAAAAAAAAAAAAAAAAAAAAAAAAAAAAAAAAAAAAAAAAAAAAAAAAAAAAAAAAAAAAAAAAAAAAAAAAAAAAAAAAAAAAAAAAAACCAACCCGAAAATCAGAACACTGTGAGAAAAACATAAGAGAGTCTGTTGTGTGAAGGACTGGGGGATTCCAGCAGCCTAAGGGCTGGAGAGACCCCAGTGAGGTGTGAGGAGGGGCTGTGTCTGAATAAACAAAGACTGGCAGCAAGACTTGGGAAATGGAGGCAGGAGCAAAACTTAACCATAAAGCACAAATTCAGACAAAAATGTAAGTAAAGAAACAACTAAAGTCATTTTCTCTTTTCTTCTTCCTCTTCCTCCTCTTCTATCTCTTCCTCTTTGTGTTTGCTTGCTTGCTTGTTTGTTTTTTTTTTCTTTTCTTTTCTTTTTTTTTTTTTTGAGACAGGGTTTCTCTGTGTAGCCCTGGGTGTCCTGGAACTCACTGTATAGACCAGGCCAGCCTTGAACTCACAGAGATCTGTGTGCCCCTACTCCTGAGTGCTGGTAAAAGTCATTTTCTAGTACTAAATATACTATATAGCTTTTCAAATTCAATTATATATATTTTTACCTATCTGAACATTTTTCAAAAAGTATGTTGCTTATTCTCCTTAGCATATGTCCTCAGTGACACTAGTTATAGTATTAAAATTGGGGAGACCAGGAATACAGCTCCATGGTAGAGTACTTGTCTAGCATGAGACCCTGGGTTGGACCTCAGGGAATACACATGATACATTATACATGTAAGAAGTAGCCAAGAATAGCAATGAAGAGTGGAGACTCTGAAACCAGAAGTTGTCAAGCCACTTGCTGGCTGGGTGGTCTTACAAAGTGGAAACTTCATTTCTTCAGAAAGTGAGTAGATCTCAGTGTGGTACTGAAATTTTAACATGAATTACAGGTGGAAAGTACTACAGGGCGCCAACATACTGCAAACTGTAACTATTAACTGTCTCTGTGTTACTATCTTTACTAAAACATCTTTCATACTCAGAGAAATAATTAGTGTCAGTCAGCATAAAGAAAGTAAGACATGTTATCATTGTATCTCCTATAGAGGCATCTGTGACAGTGGAAGCAAGAAAATGACCAGGTAAACGTGTGCCGGCACTCTAGGAGAAGGGAGGAACTCGGCGGCATGGCCATTGCTGTCCTTGTTTGGGGTTACCCCCATTCCAGCCACCCTGACATGCCTGCCTTCCCTGACCTTGCTTATCCTTCTGCTGAGGCTGCTGACTCTCCCTCACCGATTTTTTTAGAGTTATCTTTAGCACTCAGAGCCTAAACAGATTACACAGCAAGTAATTAATCACACTAATTAATCACACTAATTAATCACACTAACACTTTCTTAGCATTTTTTCACAAGTATGTTGTGTGTACCTGTGAGGATACAACCAATAACGTGAACACGCAAGAGTCCAAGGTGGGGCACACCTGGCACACTCAATGGAGCTACTGAGAAGCCCACACCCATGCTCTCAGCTGTCCCTTCCTTTCTTCTGAGGCCTCTTTCTCTTGCCCTTCATGCTTAAGCCTACACTAAGATCTTTCTTTTAAGTCCCAGCTCTTCTTTAAAGAAAGAAAGAAAAGATTCAGGAGAGCCAAGTGGAGAATCAAAGGCTCGCTGGCTTGGGATGAAGCACACTTATCAGATCTGTCTCACTTTCTCTGAGAGAGCCAATGCTCTTCTAATCTATCAAAAGACTGTAGCTATCAGGCAAGATCAGAGAGCTGCAGGTATCAAGTAAGCAATCTGCTGTGTCTGACCTCTTTGCTAGAGTCAGAAACCAGGGCAGTGCTCTGTCACTCGCCAGTAACGCAGAGCAAGGCCAGCGCTCTGTCATCACGCGTGACGTGATGCAGAGTGAGGACAGACAGACACCCATCCCACTCTCTGGACACTACCGTGCTGGCTCAGGTTCTGCATCTCGCGCTCACGACGATCCAACTCTGCAGCTTTTCTCTCCAGCTCTTCTTGGCGCTTGAGCAGTTCAGCTTGAGCCAAGGCATGTTCCTAAACAAAATGGCCAACACACACGGGTTAGCTGACCATCGAAATATTCCAACATCTGCATGCCTACCTTTATACCAGGAGAGGAACAGTAAATGTACTTTCAAAACAGGGATTCACTGAAAACTACAGCTTTGGAAAATATTAGTGAGATATTTGATTCATTTTGCTCTTTTAGTTATGGAAGCCTTCAGGGGCAATCCTGAGGCCACAGGACAGGAAAAACAAACAAACCAAAACAATAGCTCTCATTCAGAACAGCCAGAGTCTGCGAGCAGACAGCCAGCTCAGTAATTTAGAGTATGTGTGCTGTTCTTGCAGAGAAGTTCCCAGCACCCACATAAAGCGGTCACCTGTAACTGCAGCCTCTGAGGGAACTTGCTCTCAGTGCACACAGCTACATGCCATTGGAAAATGAGCCCTTTAGGACAGAGCAGCCAGGGTCTAGTAACTCTGTGCCTAAATGAGAGTAGGAGCGCAGGCAGGAACAACTGAGGAGAGAGGGATGGAATGAAGGCCAAATTCGAGGAGAGTTTAAGATACCTGCGATGTTCTAGCATGCTGAGGTGACAGGGTGCGCATCAACCATGCTGTGCTCCGACTGTCACAGGGTGCCAGGCATTCCTAACTGCATGTCAGGATGCCAGGAGTCCATTCGCCTGTTTCTCCTGCACAGCTGCCAGCCCCTAGTCCTCACGCTGCCCACCAGGTAGGCACTGAGCTCTCACCCAGCATACTTACTATTCTAGTATCGTTACTGTAGGGCATTAACCCAGCATACTTACTATCCTAGTATTATTACCATAGGGCATTATTCATTGGCACCAAAGGCAATTCAAAGTTCACCATATAAACTGCACAGTGAGATCACATATGAACTTCTGCTACCAGTGTACACAGTTGACAAGCACTAACCTTTGTGATCTGTGTGTAAGCTGGATGTTCCTCTGTTGGCTTCATTATTGCCGGCTGGGTGTTGGGTACATTAGGCATTTTCACGCTGCCTGGTGGAGGCTATAAAGGTTAGAGACAATTATACAACACAAAGACCCAGCCTTAACTTACTTCATAACTATCATAGCACTAGAAAGCAAACCCGAGCCCTGCCCGTCCCCACGTCCTCTCAGCTGCTCTGTGAAGTGCTTCTTTCTGTGTCACTGCTTTCTAACACGCGTCTTGCTTTTACAATGCGGAGCAGTACACCGTGTAAGAAACTGCAAGCTCCTTCTCTACAGTAAAACAGACGCCATCAGACAAAGGCTTTACACAGCAGAGCGGAGCGAGTATGGGGCCATCTGCCTGTACCTGGGAGGCTAAGGCAGGAGGCCAAAAGCCCAGAAGTAGTCTGAGAACATATGAGATGAAAGGAAGGAAGAGAGAGAGAGAGACTGAGACTCAAGTTTACAGTCAACTCTTCCCTCTTCAACACATGTCAACAGCCTGAAAAAGTTTTATTAGAAACCTGTGACACAACATCACTACCAGTTCCACCTTGCCAGTGAGTACCAGCTCTAAAGGAGGCTGCAGACTAAAGGACAGGCAGATGTCTGTAAGTCTATCTCTGAGGATGAGCAAACCATGACATACATAGTGCAGACATCAAGGAGAATGAGTTAACACTGTACAAGAAACTTAAAAATGCTAAATGAAATAGGGTGTGAATTTTCAAAATGAGTACAGATATGTACAGCACACTGCCATCAAAGGGACCTTACATATATATTCCTGTGTGGTCTGCCTCCCCCAAAAGACACATCCTACAGTATGGTTTTGTTTTTGTTTTTCAGACAGGCTCTCCTGGCTGAAGCAAACTGCCCGCAGCTGCCTCCCAGGTCCTGCGGTTAAAGGCATGCGCTGCCTTACTCGTCCATATTACTTTAAAAGTAGACCCAAGCTGGGACCAAGTGCCATGGCACATGCCTGGATCCCCAGCTCTGGAGAGGGAAAATGACTGGAGATTCAAGGCTGGCCCGATCTACAGAGTGAGGTCGGGGCTAGAGTGTCCTACCAGTGACACATTCACTTGAAAGAGAACAGAACAAAAAACAGTATATGAAATCCCAGGGCTCAAGAGACCCACAAGCCTGAGGCTCATCTGGGCTAAATACATAACAAGACATATGAGCAAGCTCCGAACATGAGCTTGAGAGCAAGTGAGGACTGAGCATGGTAAGCAGGCTGGCAGTGCACTTCAGGAGTCCCCCGGAACTCAATCAGCTAAGGCTATCTATCAGCCTCTGCTGCCTTAAACATCAAGCAGGGCTGAATGGAGTGAGTCAGTATCAGGCAAGATGGAAGGCTGCAAGATGGTACTGCTCACAAACACTAGGGATGTGCCAACCTCTCCCACATCCCTGCATTCACAGCTTCTTTCCATTTGCAAATGTTAACTAAATCTCTACCCAGCTTTAGGTCCCAGTGGTTCTTCAACTAAAGGATGCGGGGTTACCTCAAGCCAGGTGCAACTCTGCAGAAAGACCCAATCCCTATGACAAAGGTTCCTAACTCTCCGACATCTTCACCTCCAATATAAGAGCATTAAACCATAAAACACTCTTGTATGTGTGTATGTGAGTGTCTATACACAAGTGTGTGAGTGCCCATGTAGGGCAGAGATAGTGCAGAGCTCCCAAAGTGCAGTTAGAGCCACTGTGGCTACCACAGAGGTGCTGGGATCCAAACTCTGGTCCTCACGATTCAGAACAAGTGCTCTTAACCGCTGACTCCTCCCCAGACCAAGATTGATATTTCAGCCATATGGCAGACCTATATTTGTAGAGAACCATAATATACAGTATCTAAAAGTGCTAGTTCAGTATCCATTCAAATAATATGCCAAGTACATAGTTAAGCTAAGAAATTCTGGAAGGGCAGAAGGGCAGAAGAGCTGTAAGTCCAAGAAAGAAGCGCTCTGATGGATGCCATTCTCCAGATCACTGGGGTTTAAGGAACACAAAACAAGACAGTAACCTTGCAGAGAACCAGGACTCACTGAAAACAATACCCTCAGGGAATGTGGAGAAGAAAATCATCATCCAGGAATGATGGGAATACTTACGTGTACTGTCCTGATTCCTCAATACAGAAGGAGGGAGGAAAAAAAAAATCCCTTCTCACAAGCCTACCAAGGGGAAAATATGGATCATAATTCATACTATTCATACAAACAAAAAATCCTAGGGATGAATTTTCATTACAGAGGATCCCATGCTTCCCTGGCCAAGGGAAAGGAATATGCCTTAAGATGACGCTTCAGAGAATTCTCACAGAGAACACTAGAACATAACCAAGTCATGATTTAGGCAGATAAAGAAACAAGCCACCCCTGGCCAAGATCAAAATTAAAACAACTGTTTAAGATCTAGATACACAGCCAGACGGTGGTGACACATGCCTTTAATCCCAGCACTTGGGAGGCAGAGGCAGGTGGATTTCTGAGTTCGAGGCCAGCCTGGTCTACAAAGTGAGTTCCAGGACAGCCAGGGCTATACAGAAAAACCCTGTCTCAGGAAAAAAAAAATCTGGATACACAAGCATAATCAAATACAAAATAAAGTTGTTTAATAAATATGAGGTTAGTAAAAGCTTAACTAGGGTACTGATGGTTAAAACTTATCAAACTGGTCTTCAAACTGCCTGAAGTGATGTATAAAGGGCGGGGGTAGGCATGAGGGGAAGCATGAGGGAATGGGTGAATCCTAAGACACAGGCACTGTAAGGACCCAATGCCCCAGACCTATGGCAAGGGCAAAGCCTTCCCTCCATGAAGCCAGTGAGGTAGCAAGGCTGGAGGCCAAGAATTTTCAATACTTTAAGAGCATTTACCACACAATATTTGCATATTCTGTGTTGATTTAGAAAGCTTAACTAGAACCAACCAGTAAAAATTAAAGAATGATCATATTGTCTCAGTAGAGTTAAGGACATTATAATAGCCCTAGTCACATAATTGCACATTGACTGTTCTATAATATAAAAGTGTTCTGCTCACTGGAAACTCTAAGGACATTACAAACACAAGAACAGCATTCAAACCCTTCCTTCTAGGCATGAGAGATCTAGGAACTGTCTATGTCACATAAAAATTTACATCCTTCTTGGTGATAAGACCCTCTTGTGGTCGATGACACAAACCTAGGTCACAAGATATAACAAATCAAGCTGTAACTGGGCTGGAAGCTGCCTCCCTCCTAGGAGCTCCCAGTGCTGGTGGGAGCTGTGCTGGGAGAGAAAAGCCAGTATCCGTCGCACTCAACTGTGGGCTCTGTGGACTCCACAAATGCTTGCCCCCAAGCCTGGGCTCATGAGCCTCAAGTACTCCCGGCTATTGACAGGGAGGGAGACACACGTAGTGAGTGATACAGTCACTGGTAAGGCACACATGCGAAGTGCCTCATGTGTATATATTATGTGCATGGCATAATTAAATCCACTAGCATGAATAATCCGCATGTGCTAACAACGCTGCAGTCCTCCTTCCCTGTGTACCTCTGTAGTTTAAACTTCTCATCCTCAAAGCACCCCATGTTCTCTTGTTCTCAGGGTCTGTGGAATGTTCTCCTGTGCATTCATCATATGGTCTGGCTTCAGAAACCTCAGATACTTAGAAAATGTACTCTAGGCCTAACAGGAGACAATCCAGAGGTTGAAAGAGAGGGAAGGTACATTTTTAACTGGGTAACATGTTTAACAGCCTCCTCGGGTAATCCTTACACAAGCAAACGAGGAAAACTTCCTGGAGCAGCTTCTATTACCACTATGGCGTGCCCCCAAGGAATCTGGAACGTTTTAGATTTGACTCTTCACAGGCAACAGCTGGCTGTGGCTTTGCTTACCTGGAGTCCCTTGGTTCGAAGGACAAAGAGACATATACGCTAGCTAAGAACCAGGACAAATAGAATTATTCCAATCAATAACCATACTAAAACAAGGCTATTAAAGACTAGGATAAGCATTTAGGGGCGCTGCATAGTAGCAGATAAGAGGTGTGCAGGCCAGGAGCTGCACACAGTAGGGGTGCAAACAGTAGGTGTGCACAGACCAACATGCAAGATCATGCACCTTCACCCACATATTTACCACTCACTGATTACTCCATTGGCCATAAATACATAATGGAGCTTGTGACTTAGGGAAGACACCACTCATCACAACACAGAGCATCTTAGAACAGCAGAGCCATGGATTGAAGGGGTCACAAGGCAGGCTGAGTATAGATAGTTTCGTGAGGGAAGACCATGCCAAACAGAAGACACAGCTGATGTGAGTGGGGCCAGTGTGCTGGACTCCATACAAGACATGCAGAACAAGGTAAGAGGGACAGGTAACAGGCTATTCCAAAGGCTCCTGGTTTCATTCTGTTAAAAAAAGAAAAATGAAAAGGAGGAGGAAGAAGGAAGAAGAACAAGCAGCAGCAACAGCAGCAGCAGTAAATGGGCCTTGGGTTTCCAGTTCTACAGAGAAGGCGTGGGAATGTCTCTCTACAAGAGGTTAGAGAATAAACAAACTGAAAATTCAGTAACACCCCCAAACCTTAGGAAGCAAAATACTGCCCCAGAATAGAACAGAGGACAGTTCACTAGAGCACAGATTCTGCACAAATTCTCCATGTACACATGTCCTAACATGTGTTAGGAACACCTGTTGAGCTGGGCAGTGGTGGCGCACACCTTTGATCCCAGCACTTGGGAGACAGAGGCAGAGGCAGGTGGAATCCTGAGTTCAAGGCCAGCCTGATCTACAAAATGAATTCCAGACAGCCAGGGTTATACAGAGAAACCCTGTCTCAAACCAAAAAAAAAAAAGGGGGGGGGGATCGCCTGCTGAGCTGGTAGCCAGCAATGAATGGCAGCACACACCTTTACTCCCAGCACTCAGGAGGCAGAGGCAGACAAATCTCTGAGTTCCAGGCCAACCTGGTCTATAGAACAAGTTCCAGGACATCAGGACAGAGAAACCCTGGGGGTGGGGGGTGGGGAGAGCACTTGTAGTAGATCACAACTGTCTCTAGTTCCAGTCCCAGTTCCAGATGATCTGATGCCTTCTATTGGGCACTGCAAGAACTGGCATGCACATGGCACACAAAAACATAGAAATTTTAAAAAAAAAGTATATCTGACTCTCAGAGAACAAAGAAAGTGAAGTCAAAAATAATAAATACAGAAGAAAATAAGGCTACCAGCTTGGACTTCTGTATCCTTGAAACTATTTCTTGAAGGTGAAGAATATAAGGACTTCTCACAGAGACCAAGATGCTCGAATATTTGCCTCCGAAAAGAAGGGAAAGAATGTGGGTCACAATCTATGAAAAAGGAAGATCTGAGGCGAGGACGTAGGGGACAACAAAAACCTATTTTTCACATCATCAACTGAGCAGCAGAATACAGCTGGTCTGAACTGTAACCGACAGCATCTCTCCCTAGGGCGCCATACGCACCCACCTCAGGCATGCCTGTGCTTATGCACACACAAGCGAGTGAGATGAAGGACAGAAAGGATGCAAGGCTCAGGGGACCCGCAGGGGACCCTCAGGTCCTGTTATTACAGGGTACTCACACATGCAGAGGTNCTGAGCAGCAGAATACAGCTGGTCTGAACTGTAACCGACAGCATCTCTCCCTAGGGCGCCATACGCACCCACCTCAGGCATGCCTGTGCTTATGCACACACAAGCGAGTGAGATGAAGGACAGAAAGGATGCAAGGCTCAGGGGACCCGCAGGGGACCCTCAGGTCCTGTTATTACAGGGTACTCACACATGCAGAGGTACAGGACTGATTTGTGTGCACTTGGATTTATGTGGATTTGCAACTCTAAAAAGTAAAAACAAGAAACAAAACTGATGTGTTAAAGAAGAGAAAACAGGTGTACACAAGAAACTGAATAAGAACCCAAAAATCAGGCAAAAATACCGGAGCAGACAGAAAACAGTATAAATACGGGAGACACGAATCCATCTACATCATTTCTTTGAATGCCAATGGCTTAAATGCACCAAGTGAAACAAGCTTTTCAAAATGGATTAAAAACCTAATAACATCATCTACACTACCTTCTTGTAAGACAGAAACACAAAAAAGCCAACTTCTAAAGCAGGGGTGGGGGTGGGAGGAGTCAATGGCAGTCAGTCTAAAGGATTAACTCTCTGGAAATCCCAAGAAGAGCAAACCCCACTGTAGCTGACACACAGTAGAGATCCCTAAGCTTCTGGACTGTGAACTGAAGAGAAAGAGGATGCTCTCTGCAGCCAAGACAAGAAGGTGTGAAGGTGAAGACAAGAAGGACAGTGCCCAGGTAGCTAAGCTTTGTAAAATGTTGGGGTGCTAGCCCACTGAAGAGGAGCCTCAAAGTCATTAAACCACAGTGAAAAAAAAAAAAACAACCCTCCAGGCAGCAGGTAAGAGACCACTCGGGCACAGTGTGACTGGCATCCACGCTGGATACCACAGAGGCAAGGGGTGGCTCGCCCAGGCAGCTGAGCATCAACAACTCCCTGTGACAATAACTCTTTCCTCCACCCAAGTTCCTCTGCACAGACACACTAGAAATATGTCAGCATAATCTAAACACATGCACACGTGTATACGTGTGTACACACCCACATACACGCACATGCATGCACACACATACATACATGTGCACGCATACACATACACACTACTATCCACAGAACAACCCCCCACCTCCCGCTCACTGATTGACTGTTGAGGGAGCAGCATCTTTATGAGCTGCCAGGACACCAGGGAGGGAGGACTGCCAGACAAACGATGAACTGCAGAGCAGCCCAAGGTTGGTCAGGACACTGCATAGTTACAACCAAGCTCAAAATCAGCAGAAGGGAAGGAAATAAGGAAAACCAGAACAGCAACCTAAATATAATAGGAAAACTACAGATATAATCAATCAAGCTAAGAAAATAAACAGGGTTGATCATCTTTAAGTGGACTAAAAGCAGCAAACTACTCATAACTTAAAAAATGAAAATAAAATTGACACTACCACAAAATGCCAGAAAATTAGGAGAATCACAAGGCTTCTTATAAACAAATCTATTCCAGCAATATTGGCTAGGGGAGGGGGAGGGACAGACTCCTTCTAGAGCAACAGAATGACTAAGACTGAGTCAGCAAGAAACAGAGCGCCTGACTGGACAATGACAGTGGAGAAATAATCAAGACCCAGCCTGCAAGGAGCAGCACAGCGCCAAGGAATTCCAGAACCGAGTTCCACTGAGCACTCGCAAAGTTAAAGCCATTTTTCCTCTGTGTTTCTTTTGTTTGAGACATAATCTCTCTGTATTTCCCAGGCTGGCATTAAACTCCTGACCCTTCTCTACCAGATTATGCCACTGAGGCCAGCAACTGTCAGTATTTCTTGAAATTTTCCCAAAATTGAACTAAAGGGACTATTTACATACATATTTTATAAAGTTAATTAATTACTTAGCTTTAACACCTAAGACACCTTATGAAAAGAAAGCCAGGAACAGAAGAGACGCTTGGTGGATAGGAGCCCAGTGTAAGCAGTGATAAAACACACGACAAGAGCAGCCTGGGGAGGAAAGGGTCTACTTGACATCCGGTGTGTAGTCCATGACCCAGGAAGTCAGGCCAGGGATAGGCAGGAGCGGATGCAGAGGACACAGAGGGTGCTGCTTACTTAAACAGCCCAGGACCACCAGCCCAGGGATGGCACCACCTATAATGGGCTGGGCCCTTCCACATCAATCACCAAGTAAGAAAATGCTTTGGTAAAAGAACCTTAACTTGGTTCCCACCACATACTGAGGAGCTGACAACCACCCAAGACACCAGCTCCAGGGGAACAGATACCTTCTTTTCTTCTCTGCCAAAGGCACTGCGCTTACATGTAAACACATGCACACATACNCACCAAACACATACACACAAAATATAACATATAACACACAACACACACTCACACAATACACACAACTCAAAACACAAACAACATACAACACACAAGACCTCAAAACACAAAACATACGTGTCACACACAAGAACACAAAATACAAACATACAACACAACACACATAAGAACACATACAATACATACAACACCTGAAACACAACACACAACACAGAAATCACACAAAACACAGAGCAACACAACCCAACACTCACAAAACACACACACACAAATCTTTTTTAAAAAGCTAAAGAAAACAAAACTATAGGCCAACTCCTCTAAGAATTTATGCAAAACCTTCATAGGGCACCAGCAGACAAAGTTCAACAACACATTTAAAAATCACACATGGCAACCAAGATACACAGACACACCCAGACACACACACACATAAAATCTAAAGAAAAAATATAAAGCTCGTGAGAGACTGAAGCAATGGATTAACTCCTTTGGCGCGAGCGAGGGGGGGGGGGAACAGGGTTTCTCTGTTTAGCTCTGGCTATACTAGACTTGATTTGTAGACCAGGCTGGCCTCAAACTCAGAGATTAACCTGCCTCTGCCTGTGCTGGGATTAAAGGCGTGCGCCACCACCTGCCCAGCCAACTCCTTTTTCTTACTAGTCGAAAACAGGCTGAAAAGCAACAAAAGGGGATGTGAGCTAAGGGTTCTATCAAAGCAGAGGAAATGGGGACAGTTTCTAATCACTGCCTAGAACACAGCCCGAAGACAATTCAGAATTTAATGAGAGGAGGGAACATGAAGTAAAGAAAGCCAGAGAGCTAACAGTAGGAGTATCACACTGGAGGTCCCAGAGGCCTTGGAAGATGTGCCAACAAGAGGAGGGACTGAAAGACATGAGGCAGTACTCACAGACACATGGACTTCAGCCACAGAGGAAGAAATCCTAAAGCGAAGGGAGCCGTTGGGTTAAACTGATCTACAGAAGAGTCCACAGCCCTGCTCCAGGGCTGCCTGTTCTGCATAAATAAGCGGTTGTAAGGAGCTATCCTCCCAAAGGCACTGCCTCTAGCTGCACAGGAGTCCATCACGACCAGTCCTGTGGATTGCCGACATTCCCTCATGGAAGGGGTAGGACTGGACATTAGTTCCTGTCTGGTATTCCAGCCATTCCCCTCGCCATCTGTATGCAGTTTTACTCTAGCTGCATGTAGCAGAGAAGTCCGGGGGGGGGGGGGGTGGTATACAGACTGGGGAGACTAGAGCAGGAGGTTTGTCATTGACTTTGGTTTGTCATTAGGACCTGAGGACGGGTAAAGGTGAGACCCTGTCTTGGGGGAGAGGAGAGGAACCTAATTTTATGGCGCTGGATACAGGTCGATGGTAGAGTACATACCTAACCTGTTCAAGCCTTACATTCAGTTCCTCATACCAAATAAATGGACACATAAAACTTTAAAACTACATAATTATGAAACAGATAGTAACTATAATAAAGAAGTCTGGGATAGGACAACAGAAAGAACTGCAGAAGTCAACATAAAGGGTAAAGGAAATGAGACATGAGAATTTGGAAAAATGATCAGAAACAGCAAAATAGGAATGGGTTAGAAACAATGATAGTTCTGGGAAGTCAAGATACAAAAACATTAAAAACAAGTTGTGGAGATTGTTATATGTCAGTGAGTGACTCCTGGCTCCTAATTAAAATCTAATGAGTCCTTCTTCTTCACCCCTTCTTTCCTCCTTCTCTTCCCCCTTTCCCCCAATAAACCTCTTCTCATGGAAAAAAAAAATCTAATGAGATACAAATGTGGGGAATTTTCAGAATCATGGGAATCACACTCTACTTCATTTTCCTGGTTTAAAACTGTGAGAGAAAAATCAACTACTTTTTTGAAAAGGCTGCAGAAAAGGCAGAACTTTATGGTCTGAATGACTTGTCACCCCGAAAGTTCTATGTTGAAACCTAATCCTCAATCAACAGTTTCAGTAGATGAGATATTTAGGTGGTGTGGTTGTTAGGGAGAAACACCTATAAATCTAATCAGGGCCCCTTAAAAAGAAGGCAGTGAGGGGTTGAGGGGAAAGCTGATCTCTTCCACCACATGAGGGCATAGCAAGAAATGGCACACAGGCCCCAGGAAAGAGGCCCTCATCCAGCTACTGAATCTGCCTGCATATGCACCTTGGAATCTCCAGCCCCCAGAATTGTGAGCCATCAATGTCTGCTGTCTATAAATGGCCCAGCATGCCGGGCATGGTGGCACATGCCTTTAATCCCAGCACTTGGGAGGCAGAGGCAGGTGGATGTCTGAGTTCAAGGCCAGCCTGGTCTACAGAGTGAGTTCCAGGACAGCCAGGACTGCACAGAGAAACCCTGTCTCAAAAAAAAAAAAAAAAAAAAAAAAAAAAAAAAAAAAAAAAAAAAAAAAGCCAGGCATGTTGGCACACGCCTTTAATCCCAGCACTCAGAAGGCAGAGGCAGGCATATTTCTGAGTTCGAAGCCAGCCTGGTCTACAGAGTGAGTTCCAGGACAGCCAGGGCTACACAGAGAAACCCTGTCTCGAAAAACAAACAAAAAAACAAAAAAACAAAAAAAAAAACCACAAACTATAAATGGCCCAGCACAAGGCATTTAGCCAAACCTGCACAGAGTATAGCACATTACCCTCACGGTATGGCGTTTCCACAACACAAAGAGGAGGTACTCAACAGAGACTGAAGGGCTTGAAGATGGACTGACTCCTGCAGGACTGAACAGAGTTCAAAGAGCTACACATACAAGGGAGGCAGGCTGAAGGCTACATAGACACTGTGAGGATTAAACAGCATCAGAGGAGAACCAGCCCTGGAGTCCTGTTTCCAGGACACCAACAGGATGACAATGGTCTTGGCAGACTCAGACAGGAGCTGTTAAAGGCAGGCAGGCAGGGGGAGGTCTCCTAGAGGCTCCTCCACTTTGACCCTTTTTAGAACTCAGGTGAACAGACAGGAGGGACACAGCCTAACATATTATCTAATTCCCAGTGTGGCACTTAGCTCTAAAGTGAGCCCTCCTGATTCTCCCCATGGTGTTCACATCTTTGAAATAGAATCCCCCTCCTGAAAGCATTTCAGGGCTTTTAACACTCTTCGAACCAACAAAATACTGAAATACAGTAATGGTGACAAACAGCCATCCTCCTGATTCTACTACATTCTTTTAAGAATTTACCTTAGCAGACTGGACTAAGAGGCTCCGTGGGATAGACAGAATAGATCATGATGGGAAACCCATGTATCCCCTGGGAACTGCAGGGGAGATCTGTGCCCCAACGGAAGGCAGCAACTAACTGCCTGACAACTGNCAGCAAAAAAAAAAAAAGAATGCTGCCCCTCAAGAGGATCCAAAGTTGGTTCCCAGCGCCCACATGGCAGCTCACAACAGCCTTTAACTGCAGCTCAAAAGGGCCTGATGCCCTCCTCTGGCATCTGTAGGCACCTGCACTCATATGCACACACCCAAACACAGACATATCATTAATAATAAATCTTTAAAAAGACTCAACATGGACAATACCTTCAACACAGCCTTAGACTGACTAACGGAGTTAGCTCTACTGAGCCCAGACTTCTGACCCACAGAAACTGTGGAGTAAGCTTATTGTTGCTTCATGCCACTGAGTTTGTCGTAGAAAACATATGTAGATGCTGCCTTGACCCACAGAAGTGAGGATAACCTAGGAACCCCCGGCATTGTGACCACACAATCCCCTGACTTCCTCACAACAGTGGAAGGCCAAGTTGGGGGATCTCAGTGAGGTTTGGTGTGTAGGGAGCTAGATGGCTTTGGCTAAAGCAAACAGCACACTGGACTAGGACTCAGGCAAGCCTACATGGGTAACCTGGAACTCACTGGGCTTCCTCCTCGGTTTTTCTATAAGCCAAAAACTGAGACAGACTAAGTTCCAGTCAGCTGCCCCCACGTGCCACTCTGCTAAGTACAGAATATACTATCCCTTCTACTGATCTCTAAGAAAATATTTCCTAACAGTATAAAAACAGTAGTCTGAAGATGGGTGGGAGGAGGCCTTGTACCTGGAAGCCTCCACTGTGCTGTTCTGCAGGTTTCTGAACTAGGACAGCTCGGTTTCAGTTGAAAGGACAGACAGGTAAAGCTCTTCAGGGAGTGAGGATATGGCCACTGATTAGATATAGGAAGGAAGCCATCTGAGCCCAGGAACATTTGTACTTCTAGCCACTAGGACACTAGAAGAACAGAGGCACAGTGTCATTAAAGGAGCCGGAAACAAAGACTGGCTCTAGAGAAAGGTAATGAGCTCCCAGAATAGCAGGCCAGGGAGCTGCAGAGAGCAAAAGGACAGCACAGCAAGAGGCAAATAGGTGTCAACGGCGAGGGCGTCCGTGCGCGGCAGTGTCAGAAACAAGGACTGCTCTGTGCAATCACCGGCAGTCCTACAGCTAAAAGTTTCAGCCCGCACAGTTGAGAAGACAGGAGGAACTATTTAACTCCATGCTTGCTGTCATGTGAGACATGAATAAAACCCAGAAGAGTTCAGATGCACACCTGAAGTTACCAACTAATCAGCCGTCAGAGCTGGGCTAAAATGCAGGTCCCCAGGCCCTCTACCTACTGCGTGGCCTGCGTGGCCTGCGTGGCCTGCGTGGCCTGCGTGGTGGATGTTAGAGGCAGTTCTTCCTTAGACAAGTCAGTTATTTATGTCCCTTACAGTTAGAGATGACCACCTGGCAATCTCCTCCCCATGGTTCTTTCTGCTGGAAGGTACAGATCTGTGAGAGAAACTGCACATGGTACAAGGAACAAAGAAAAGAAGGCAGACCAAACCTCGGCAAGGAAAGAAAACATGGCAGCAAGTGAGGTACCAAGGGTCTCTAAAGACTTCTATCCAGAGCACGCTATCCCAGCCCCATGTGTCCCCAGTGTTTACCTTTTAGTGTCTATCAGAAGAAAGCCTGTCAGAGGCCATGAGCAACCTAAGATAATGCAAACCCTACCTGGTTAAAGGGAAGTAAGTGTTCCTGATCAGTTCTCAAGGATCAAATCATTGTCCTAGCAACTCAGAAGGTAGACCAGGGGACCAGCCTCGTATATGCTGTATATGTACATGATCTCCTTAACAAAAGGCACCTTACTTACACTCAAGCAACATAGATTACATCGTACCTCAAGGTGGCAATATTTACAGCACGTCTCAGTTCAGACCAGGCCCACCCACTTCAAGTGCTCAGAGTCCCCCACACCAGCAGGTACTTTGTCTACATTATATGGCATCTTGTGAAAATTCTTGAATTTATAACTGTGTAAGTCAAAAATTATAAAAGTATTCAACTTTTCATTCTATAGTCTTTAACTACCTGAAGTTTTCTTTCAAAAAAAAATTACATACTGTAAGTCTTCCTTTGAGATTATAATGACATCATTTCCCCTTCTGTTTCTTCCCTCCAAATCCTCCCATATACTCTTCCTTGATCTCTTTCAAAGTCATGGCCAAAGTGCTGGCTTATGACAACTTTACAGAAACTAAAGTCATCAGAGAGGAGGAAGTCTCAATTAAGAATACTGTTTGCCAGCCTGGTCTACAGAGTGAGCTCCAGGACAGCCAGGGCTATACAGAGAAACCCTGTCTCAAAAAAAAAAAAAAAAAAAAAAAAAAAAAAAAAAAAAAAAAAAAGCCGGGTGTGGTGGTGCACGCCTTTAATCCCAGATACTTGGGAGGCAGAGGCAGATGGATTTCTGAGTTCAAGGCCAGCCTGGTCTACAGAGTGAACTCCAGGTCAGCCAGGGCTATACAGAGAAAACCTGTCTCCAAAAACAAAACAAAACAAACAAACAAACAAACAAACACACACACACAAAAAAAAAAGAAAACTGTTTCAGCCTGGAAGGTGGTAGCAAACACCTTTAATCCCAGAACTCAGAAGGCAGGCAGATCTCTGTGAGTTCAAGACTAGCCAAGTCTAGAGAGTGAGTACCAGAACTATACAAAGAAACCCGATCTTAACCAAAAATGTGTTTGATTGACTGATTGATTTATTGATTGATAAGTAGGTAAATNAAAAAAAAGAAAACTGTTTCAGCCTGGAAGGTGGTAGCAAACACCTTTAATCCCAGAACTCAGAAGGCAGGCAGATCTCTGTGAGTTCAAGACTAGCCAAGTCTAGAGAGTGAGTACCAGAACTATACAAAGAAACCCGATCTTAACCAAAAATGTGTTTGATTGACTGATTGATTTATTGATTGATAAGTAGGTAAATACACACACACACACACACACACAGAGACAGAGGGAGAGAGACAGAGAGAGAGACAGAGAGACAGAGAGAAAGGGGATATGATTCTACAAGATGAGGTCATAGGCAAGTCTGTAGGGAATTTTCTTAATAAATAACTAATGTTCAAGGGCCCAAGCCCATTGTAGGTGGTACCATCCTTGGGTTGGTAGTCCTGGGTTCTATAAGCAGACTGAGCAAGCCATGGGGAGTGTGGTGGTTTGAATAGGTATAGCCCCATAAATTCACGTGTTTGACTGCGGGCCCAAAGGGAGTAGTATATTAGGAGTGTAGCCATGTTGGAGGAAGTGTGCCCCTGTGGTGGCAAGCTTTGAGGATGCCCGTGCTCAAGTTTTGTCCAGTAAGGCACACAGCCCCCTTCTGATGCCTGGGGATCAAGATGTAAAATTCTCATCTCCATCTCTAACACCATTGTCTGCCTGCAGGCTGCCATGCTTCCCACCATGGTGATAATGAATTAAAACTCTGAACCTGTAAGCCAGTCTCAATTAAAAGTTTCCCTTTATAAGAGCTGCCTTGGTCACAGTGTCTCTTCACAACAATAAAACCCTAACTATGACAGGGAGCAAGTCAGTAAGCAGCACTCCTCCATGGCCTCTGTTTAGTTCCTGCCCTGTTTGCATTCCTGTCCCAACTTTCTTCAGTGATGAATAGTAATGAGGACATGTAAGCCAAAGAAATCCTTTCCTCCCTGAGTTGCTTCAATCATGATGTGTCATCTCTGTAACTAACTCTAAGGCAGCCTCTGTCTTTATTACTTGCTGTTCCATGCACATATGGGAATGCTCTTCTCTGTGGAGGGCTAGTCCCACTCGGAGCATTCCCTAGTTGCCTGTAGTTCTTTGTATAGGGTTGAGACCTCCTGGCTTTCTACTATCCACTGTGGCAGGTCTACTGATGCTGTCCTTGCTTAAGCAGTCATGTTGGTAAGACTATTTGGGTATAGCTTCTCACATTACTAGGAGACACAATTTCAGAGCAAACTCCCTAATCTTATAGTCTTTCCACTCCCTTTTCTGAAATGCTCCCTGAGCCTTAGGTGTGAGAGTTGTTTTGTAGATGTAGCCATTGGAACTGGGTTTCACAGAACAGGGTCTCCTTGTGTATCTCTACCTGGTCTGCACTCCCTACATGAACTCACAAAGATCCACTAGCCTCTGCATTCTGAGTGCTGGTATTAAAGGCACATACCACCACACCTTGATTGAAATCTTTAAGATTTACTTTTTTCTGTGTATGAGTGTTTTGCCTCTGTGTGTGTGTGTACCATGAGCCTAGTGCCCATGGAAGGCAGAAGGAGGCATCAGATTAGATTCTTGGGAACTGGTGTTTCAGATGATTGTTTGCTACCATGCAGCTGTTGGGAACTGAGTCCAAGTCTTCTGCAAGAGCAGCTGGTGTTCCTAAAGGCTAAGCCAGCTTCCTAGCCCTGAGAAGCCTACTTTTAATAAAATAATGTGAACTTTTTAAATCTCAGCAAGATTATACATACACACAGCCATCCTGCTGTAGCATCTGCCTGCTTGACCTAAACTAATTCACCACATCCTTATGCAACAATCTAGAAGCTTCCATGTCACAAATACCTTCTAAAACAGATATAAATACACCAATCAACTAAAAGAGTGTTTGGACAAAAGTCAAACACATCATTTAATTCAATTAGTCAAGGAATCTTAGGGGACTGGAGACAGCTCAGGAAGGGCACTTGCTATCCTTGCAAAGGACCTAGGTTTGGTTCCAGCACCCACTGAACAGCTCACACCTATCAACAAACTCCCAGGGGATCCAAGGCCCTCTGCTGACCTCCACCAGCACTACAGGCACATGGCACACATGCAGGCAAAACACCCACACACATTAAGTAAAACAGATCTTAAATAAAAATGCAGCACAGGCTTCACTGGGTTCTTTGACAACAATCATGTCTTTGGCTCTGATGTAGTGAGTCTGCTCAGAAAACCGAGAGCGGCTTAGTTTTAGACTAGAACCTAGCTAGACGCTCTTCCAAAAAAACTTTCTGGGACTGCAGAGACTCAACATCTAGGACTGTAATTTACCATTTTATGTTTCATTTGTCCCATACATATCCTTTGTTTGTACATGAAGTTTTTTAAAAATCCCATTTAGGTAACAAACTTTCCAAAGGCCAGGACTTCTACTCCTTAGTCATCTGTCTCTAAAGGGAACATGGTGTGGGCTGGCTAGTTCTACGTCAACTGGACATAAGCTAAAGTCTTCTGAGAAGAGGGAGCCTCAAGAAAATGACTCCATAAGATCAGGTTGTAGAGAAGCCTGTAGGGCATATTTTAAATTAGTGATTGACGGGGGAGGGTCCAGCCCATTGTGGGTGGGGTCATGCCTGGGCTGATGGTCCTAGGTTCTATAAAAAAGCAGGCTGAGCAAAACATGACCAGCAAGCCAGAGAGCAGCACTCTGCCTTTAGGAACACCAGCTGCTCTTACAGAAGACTTGGACTCAGTTCCCAACACCTGAATTTACATAAACCATATGTAACTCTAGTTCCCACAAATCTGATGTCTCCTTCCACCTTCCATGGGTACCAGGTTCATGGTACACATACGTGTGTACACACACACACACATCCTGAAGCACCTAGGGACACAGAGCTACCAGTCACCTCATTAACATACATCAAATTCCAAAAGTTTTACGATCTATATACCCAGAAGTGAGGACAAGGACCAAATACATTTATGTTTTTAATTACAGCTTTGTATAATGCTCCTATAGAACTAAGGAGTCAATAAAATACACATGAAGAAACCCTCAAGGAAATTCTACATTATCTTTCAGAATAATCTTCTACACTATGAAGAATACTGACCAACCAGTTAAGGATCATTATAGGGTGATAAAAATCCACATATATAACTCAAGTATCCATGGGGTGACTAACATTTTCAGAATCACAAATATTTATAACTAGGGACCTGGCGCATACAATTATCTAAGATATCAGCGAAACTTCAGAAAACAACATTATTTGAGGAGAAAAATACTTCCAAAGTTTTTTTTGTTTGTATGTTTTTGTTTTGTTTTGTTTCTTTTTTGTTTGTTTGTTTCTTTTTTTGTTTGTTTGTTTTTCGAGACAGGGTTTTTCTGTGTAGCCCTGGCTGTCCTGGAACTCACTCTGTAGACCAGGCTGGCCTCGAACTCAGAAATCCACCTGCCTCTGCCTCCCGAGTGCTGGGATTAAAGACGTGCGCCACCATGCCCAACCCTGTTTTTTTTTTTGGTTTTTCGAGACAGGGTTTCTCTGTGTAGCCCTGGCTGTCCTGGAACTCACTCTGTAGACCAGGCTGGTCTTGAACTCAGAAATCCACCTGCCTCTGCCTCCCAAGTGCTGGGATTAAAGGCATGTGCCACCCCTGCCCGGCCTACTTCCAAAGTTCTAAAATCTTGATCAAATAAAATTGTCCAAAAGGCTTTAACAAAAAGCCCTAACTGTAACTGGTTATGACGTTAATGCACAGCAGAACATGGTCCTCTCCACCCTTGTGAGCACCCATCAGGGGAGTTCTTCTCATACCCCTGAAGTTTGAGTGGAAAAAAGTTTTTCCCTAGAGCAAGCAGACTTCCAGAGGGAAACTGCTACAGCAGCAGGTGACTCAAATGACAAGCACACAAATGTCACAGACAGGCCCCATTATAAAAAAGCATTGCCCACATTCCCACAAAGGCAGCACCAACATCAAGAGGCACACTCCTACTTCCCAGTGCTTCAAGCACTTCATGGAGGTCCTTACAACACACTTTACAGAAGAGGAAATCTCAGGAACTCCCCTAGAACCATCACCATGGTAATTTCTGGTTACCACCAATGTCCTTCCCATGAAAGAAAAGCAATCCTAACTTGCTGAATTCTAAATAACACATCCACACAGGTTGTTTTACATTTACTTAATCCATCAGCTGAAAAAAACATAATTAAAATATCCCTTATTTAACTTCCACTTAAACATTTAAAAGAAGTAAAAAAAATTATGTTACCGTTCTAGAGTCGGAGAAAGGATTATATTCATCAAGTCCCGGTGGTACATTTCTTGTCACCTGTGTGACAGATGGGTCCTGGAAAAAGAATTGAAAGAGAAAAAAAAATATGAGTTAATAATTAAGACACAATTTTGATACTTACATACTACTTGCTTTATCTGAACCTTTGGTCTCAGCAAAACAAAGCAAACTGAAAGTACTGTCAGATATATTCAACATTTCAACAAAGGTAATATTTAAGCTGGCAGCCCTCACACCCTCAAAGAAAAACAAATAAAACATGTGTTAGACGCAAGTCAGCTGCTAGTCTGTCTATAAAGATTGAAGTAGGCCCACCTACTTGCTGTGTGGTGCTGACTGCCTTAGGACACTTAAGCCCACCATTTGTCAGACCAACATAAAGTTCATACCCTCACTCCGTTATGACACAGGGTCTTACTCTATAGCCCAGGCTGGCTTTGAACCCTTGGCAGTCCTAATGCCTCAGCTCCTGAATGCTGGCTTCATATCTGGCTTCATGGTCTCCTTTTTATTTTTGTGATGTTTTATTATTTTGACAATTTCAGACATGAGTAAGTATCTACATCATTCCCAACCCCTTCCTCTAAACCCTATGTTCTACCTCCTAAATCATGATCTCGTCTTTAATTATTATTGTTACCTGTGGTTGTGTGTGTGTATGTGTATATGCACATGCAGGTATGTATGAGTACATGGAGAGAGATATACACACACACATGTATATTGCTGAGCATGGCCTTGGTGGGAGGGGAACAGCATGAGTATCAGTGGCTGCTGAGGAGGAAGGCTTGTTTGAATAATAACATACATTATTTTTAGGGTCCTCCAAGGAATGTTTTTCAGTAAGGTTAATGACTCCAGGATAATCAGAGACAGCATGAGGCCGGGAGGCAAAGGTGTGGTTAATGTCTCAGCAAAATGGTAAATGCTGGGATATTTAGGACAGCCTTTAAGGCTGTGGAAAAGAACTCTAAAAACATGAGTCTGAAAATATATAATTTCTCAACTATGCAAAAATATAAGGATGCAATATGAATTGTATAAGGATCGTCACAGATCTAGAGGAACAGCGGCAGCTGCACTATGAGCCCTCTTGTGAGAAAGATTCTAAGGAAGGAGATGAAGAGATTTAGGGAGAGGGGACAGCTCGGAAAGAGCCCATCCAGCTAAGGCTTTTGTTTATGCTTACAAATGCAGGCAGATGCCTGAATTTAAGGTCAGTTGGCACAGTACTAATTTAATTTAGTTTAATTTAATTTAATTTAATTGTGTGGTCAGAAAGATAATCGCAGGACAAGAGGCCACACCCAGGTAAGTTTACAAAGAGGGCAGCTCTCTGAAAATTTTTTTCAATGTTAAAAAAAAAATGTACTTGTCCTTTTTTTTTTCTTTAGAGTCAAGGAGCTAAAGTCTTGGCATGCAATCTGTGGGAGTCAAGAGGGAGCCCGGAGTAAATGACTGAGTTGAAATGTAAATAAAAAGAAAACCTGGGCTTCTGGTCTGCAGGAGATGAGCCAGCAGAAAGTGAGAGCAGAAAGTGATTTTTGTAGAATTTTTTTTCTAGTGAGAGTTGAACAGTCTAGAGATCACTTTAAGAAAAAAAATTTGGGGGGTGGGGGGTCGAGACAGGGTTTCTCTGTATAGCCCTGGCTGTCCTGGAACTCACTTTGTAGACCAGGCTGGCCTCGAACCCAGAAATCCGCCTGCCTCTGCCTCCCGAGTGCTGGGATTAAAGGCGTGCACCACCACGCCCGGCTTGACTTGAACTTTTTTTTTGTTGTTGTTGGTGGTGGTGGTGGTGGTGGTGGTTTTTCGAGACAGGGTTTCTCTGTATAGTCCTAGCTGTCCTGGAACTCACTTTGTAGACCAGGCTGGCCTCGAACTCAGAAATCCACCTGCCTCTGCCTCCCGAGTGCTGGGATTAAAGGCGTGCACCACCACGCCCGGCTTTGACTTGAACTTTTTATAGTACCTTTTCTGACTTTGGTCAGAAAACCTATGAGCTATGGAGAGAACTTTTAGAATCTTACTGGCAGAGAGAGCTGTTTCAAACAGAAAGCTAGCTGTCTCAACCACTAATAATAACAAAATGGGAACACAGCCACCCCCTAAAATACACAAAACCCAGCAATTTACACCAAATAATAATAATGATAATAATAATAAATAAGCCACTGCAACACCTTCACAAATTCATAACTCAATAGTAAAACCAAAAATACTGAGAGATAAAATGGCAGATAGGAAAGTTCAGGCTGTGACTAGAGAGATATCTCAACAGTTAAGAGTGTACACTGCCTTTCCAAAGGGTCTGAGCTCTGTTCCCAGTGTAGACTCCAGGTGGCTCACAGCTGTGTGGACTCCAGGTGGCTCACAGCTGTGTGGACTCCAGGTGGCTCACAGCTGTGTGGACTCCAGGTGGCTCACAGCTGCCTGCACTCCAGCACCAGGAGGGACTGATGCCTCTGACCTCCATGGGCATGCACCTGCACATGTGTGCACATACCCATCACCTCAGACACATATATGCACATGTAATTTACCTATTTTTTTGAAAGAGCTCAGGGTCTTATTTTTAAAAGTATCAATGACTCAGGGTCTAAGTATGAAAGTAAGGTAATAAAAAGAGCCATTGGGGCTGGTGAGATGGCTCAGCGGGTAAGAGCACCCGACTGCTCTTCTGAAGGTGATAAGTTCAAATCCCAGCATCCACATGGTGGCTCACAACCATCCATAACGAGATCTGGCGCCCTCTTCTGGAGTGTCTGAAGACAGCTACAGTGTACTTACATATAATAAAATAAAAATAAATCTTTAAAAAAAAACCATTAATTCAAAAACAGGGAGGAAATTTTCAGCAAGGAAACAGATTCTTAAAAAGAACCAAGTTAGAAATGCTGGAAATAAGAGTCCATCAGACAAATAAGAAACATCATAGAAGCATTACCAACAAATAAACCAACAAGAATAAATATCACTGGCACAGGAGACTAGCTTAAGGCAGTGATACATTCAGACACATATAAATAAAGAAATATGTAACATGGACAAAACCTCCAGGAACTCTGGGAACACTCAAGAAACCACACCCAAGAACCAAGGAGACGCTAAGGTAAAGTCTAAAAGCATGAGTGGTCTATCCCAAGAAATCATTCCAAAAACTTTACCATATTTAGAGGAGGAAACTGGCTCCCAAACATAAGAGTGTTTAGAGTAAACAGACATCACCAGAGAAGAATGCCTCCAGACGTCTGTCAGGAAGTTAAAACTACAAAGCAAAGAAGCAATAGTAAAGAGGAAAAGGAGTTTAGGGTGCAGCTCAGTGGGAGGGCCCTTGCCTACTGTGCACAACACTGGTCCAGTCCCCAGCACCTGAAAATAAAATTAAATTAAATCAAAAATAAGCTTTAAGGGGAAATCATCAGCATATTGACAAAGGCACCTGAAAATAAAATTAAATTAAATCAAAAATAAGCTTTAAGGGGAAATCATCAACACATTGACAAAGGCAAACACATCAGATCAAGACCAGCAACCAAATAACCACAGAAGCACGGGCAGGTGCTTCACTCAAAAAGTAAACAAATACCAATCAAGATGTTTTAGATAGCCAAGCCACTTTTTAAAAACTGATGGAGAGACAGGGACATTTCAGGACAGTACAAACTGAAGCAACTTGTGACAACCAAGCTACCACTGTGAATAGAAAATGCTATGCCCAGAAGGCAAAGGCAGTCTCCTTCCTAAGAGGACAGGGAAGTGCCAGTCTCTTGAGAGGAATGGCTGAACAAAGGAACACAGGAATGAGTCGGTCTGTGAGCCAGCAACCCTGTGACTGAACAACTCCCAATGATAACCGCACTTGGAAAGCATAAATATGTAGAGGAGGTCTGATTCCATTAAAAACAGATCCAGGTATATGAGATGGCTCAGTGGATAAAGGCACTTGGTAGCCTGTGTTTGATCCCCAGAAAATACACAGTAGGAGAAAACCAAAATTATCCTTTGACCTCCACATGCACAACACGGTCCAGGCATGCACACATGCACAAACCCATAAATAATAAAACTTATAAAACAAGGTTCAATTATCTTGGTCTTAGCTAGAAGAATAAGACAGGATGAATAGAAGAACTCAGAGTCTCCCTACCTATAGATGACACTATTCTCTACTTAAAAAGGCTGCACGCAGGCTGCACTAGTCTTAAACCTGATAAACACTTCTAGCAATGCAACAAGATACAAAAATCAGAGCTGTTCTATGACCAGAAACACAGTTTCTGGTGTGAAAACTAAGCAAATAATCCTTAAATATCTCCTTAGCAATATCTTGAAAAACCATAAAACACCTCAGAATAAACCTCAGCAAAGAGGAGAAAGGGCTCCATAATGAAGATGAGATTGAAGAGGACTGGACAACTGGGCATCAGCAGAATACACAGGGTAAACGTGTGCTATCAAAAATGACATAGTCAACACAATCTCCATTAAAATTTCAGTGACATTCACAGAACTAAAAAAAAAACAACCTTTACAGTCATAGGGAAGCACAGAAAGCCACAACAAGCATGGGAATACCAAGCAGAAAAAGCAACGCTGGAGATATCACAATTCATGACCTCAGATTATACTACAGTCACAAAAACTATGGAGTCCACAAAAGCGACATATACGGCACCTGTGCAATGGAGGTCCCGGGAAGAAGCCCACACAGCTGTGGCCACCTCACTTTTGACAATGGTGCCTTTCAGAAGCATATACTGGGAAAAGCCAGACACTTCACCAAGGACTGTGCTCTGAGAAACTGAATGGCCTCCCCACCTTGCCCTCCTATCCAGAGTGCAAATCAGTTCAAAATGGATTTTAGAAGTTATTGTGAGACCTGAAACTTTGAAACTGGAGGGAAACACATATAAAATACTTCAAGATGCAGGCACAGGCAAGGTATCTCTGAAAAAGATATTAATTAGCAGAGTTGACAAGGAATTACATAAAATAAAAGGGCTTTGCACAGCCAAGGAAACCTTTACTAGAATGAAGGGATAGTTTTACCCCATAGGAAATCTTTGCTACCTACATCAGACAGGATTAAAATAAAAATTAAATACCTCCCATCATCCAAACAATAAATGGGAACTGTATATAGTTCTCTAAAGGAGAAATACAAATGGCCAAGAAGTATCTTAGCAAGTCTTCAGCATCCTTTACCACCAGAGAAATGCAAATTGAAACTTGCTCCCCAGTCACCAAGGCCACCATTAGAAAAACCAAATGACAATAAATGCTGACAAGGATGACAGAAAAGAGGAACCCTCATTTGCTGCTGGTAAGAATGCAAACTGGCGCAGACCCTACAGAAACCTGTGGTGCAGGCCGTTCAAAAGAACAGAAAACACATGACCAGCCAGTCAGCCCCACACCCAGAAATACACGAGGACTCATGCCACAGACGTATCTGCAGAGTCCCTTTTACTGCTGTACTATTTACAATGACAAGCTATAAACCAATCTACACACCCATCAACAGGCGAAGAGATAAAGTGATAGTAAATTCTGCCACAAAGAAAAATGAAATCACATTTACAAGAAAATGGACCAAGACAGACATCACCATGTTAAGCAAAATAAGCAAGAAACAGAGAAATACCTGTGTTTCTCTCATATACCGAAAGCTGGATTTAAATTTATACACACATATATGTGTATTCCCATATATAGCTCATGAAACTAGAAAGAGGACCAGGAGATGGGAAAGAGATCACAGAAGGGCAAGCGCCAGACAGAGGCAACTGAGTACACATAATGTTTGGGAAACCTAGAAGGACCAGCAGGAAGGGGCCAGGCAGCAAACTGGAGTGTTTGTATGAAAAAGCCAGCACAGCTCATTGTTTTGTATAGCTTAAGTGTTAAGAAACACGTTTCAAAGGTAAAGAGGAAAACACAGCAGGTCTCCTGGGTTTGCTGCTTACCCAGACAGGCCTGGAAACACTAAAAGGAATTATTCAACAGTAATAGCCAAAAACACTTCCTTAGAAGAGTAAAACTATGAAGATCATTCAAAACAGAGATGAATAGATATTAGTCCTATCCACAAGTGAAGACTAATTAAAAGTATACTGACATAGCGACCACTTCTCATCTCTCAGCCAGAAACACTCCCTAAATCTGACACTCCAGGAATCTGACACAAAGGAATCAGGGGTTCTCAGACCTGGTTAATAGGAATAGAAATTGTACCCACTGCAGTATAATGTCAAGTTACATCCATATTTATCCTTTGAGCCACAGTTGCACTTCTAGGAACCTAGCCCAAGAATATACTAGCTAAGTATTAGTCATGATAGCAAAAGACTAGATGGAGACTTAGCTTTTTGTCCATGGCCAATGGCCCACAGCCAGGATAAAGAATGGCCTGCTGAGTCAAATGCAGCTTTGAAAGTGTATAAAGGGCTATGCAGACTGCTGAACATGGGTACATAAAGGAGAGAGAGTGGATGGAAAATGTTACCTGTGAGAAAGAAGAGAATAATGACCATGTATATTTTTAAGTAAAAAATAACCCAAAAACTAGTATCAGTGATGCCCTATAGGAAGAGGAAGGGACTCTCGGAGTCCTAGGCTCAGAATACAGACCTCACTGCGCGGACCTTCATAGCTTTGATTTTGGAGGCATGAAAGGCTTATCTTTGGGGGATGGTGAGATGGCTCAGCAGGTAAGAGCACTGACTGCTCTTCCAAAGGTCCTGAGTTCAAATCCCAGCAATCACATTGTGACTCAAAGCCACCCGTAATGAGATCTGATGCTCTCTTCTGGTGCATCTGGTGTACTTATGTATAATAATAAGTAATAAATAAATCTTTGGGCTGGAGCAAGCAGGGACTTAGCGAGTAGAGTTGTCCGGGTCTGGAGCTAGCAGAGGTACTAAAAATTCAATCCCCAACAACCACACAAAGGCTGACAATCAACTGTACAGCTACAGTGTACTCACATACATAAAATAAATAAATTAATTAAAAGAAAAGAAAAGAAAAGAAAAGAAAAGAAAAGAAAATGCTTATCGTGCAGGACGTGGTGGCACAAGCCTTTAATCCCAGCACTCGGGAGGCAGAGGCAGGCGGATTTCTGAGTTCGAGGCCAGCCTGGTCTACAAAGTGAGTTCCAGGACAGCCAGTGATAGACAGAGAAACCCTGTCTCGAAAAACCAAAAAAAAAAAAAAAAAGAAAGAAAGAAAGAAATGCTTATCATTATCAAGTAACAAAATCAGTTGAAAAACAAAAGCACAAAGGCAAAATGTGCCTCAAAAGGATAAATATTGTGTTTAAAGCCAGGCTCTCACTGGGTAGCCCTAGCTGGCCACTAAACAGGTTAGCCTGGCTCTGCCTCCAGAGGGCTGGGATACAGGCGTGCACCATGCTGTGCCTGGGTGTTCCTACCCAGCATTTCTGACATCAGTGTTTCTCTGATGCCACCGGAGCACAATGGCATCCAACTCTGATTTTTCAAATGTACACACTCAGTTTTTTCAACTACTCTAAAATTCACCTTACACTCCTAAAGAGAAAAATCAAGCATATAAATAAACGCATAACTTATACTAAAGAGACTCAGGTAAAAGAATCCTTCCATTCTTCTACCTTCAGTTACTGAAACCAAACTGTACACGTTCCTCCTACAACAATCCAGGTCAAAGTGAATTGTCTCAGGCACACTCACCCTAGTCTCCTGGGAGCCTTCCCTAATGTAGTATTACTGATGGAGCAGCAGACTGAGAGAGGAGACTCAATTTTAAAAGATAAAGAACTCACAGCTCTGAATCACCACACAACTTGTTTGGTTATTTTTATACTTGTTCCGGAATTTTGTTTGTTTGTTTCCTCAAACAAGTACTAAGTACCGAACCTAAGGCCCCTCAGATGCCCTAAGGCCCCCCAGATGCCCTAAGGCCCCCCAGATGCCCTAAGGCCCCCCCAGATGCCCAAGGTCTGGGATTGATCACGGGTAGTGCTACCATGTTGTCCAACTTCAAACTGAATCACTGGAAGCAGAGTGGAGGAGATGATAAGTTTGAAGCTTTATGTAACAATCTTTTACTGCCTGCTGTGTAGCCAGCACCTGCCTCATATGACTCCCAATGCCCACACAGCCTTCTCAGAAACTGGATCAAGAACAGATGGTGGACACAGCCTTTAATTCCAGCACTCCTGAAGCAGATGGTCTCTGAGTTCAGGGCCCACCTAGTTAACACAGCTAGTTCAAGTCAGCCAAGGCCACACAGTAAAACCCTGCAGTTAAAAACAACTTTGTGTACAGACTTCAGGGCTGCTGATTAAGAAATGCTTTCACTTTAACATAAGGAAAATGAAACTGTTCCCACTGACACCATAGTTCGTCTGTCACTGGATCTCAAGTGCCAGCATGCACAGGGACGAACCAGCTAGAATAGTTGTTACCCATAAAATCCAAACTAGTGAGCCCCAGTCTCCACCAGTACTGGATGGAGACTGGGAAGCCAATTCCCAGAAAGAAGCTCTAGGACAGTACTGTCTTATTGACTGAATACACCAGCTTCCGATACTTATTAAACTCCAAATAATACACACACAGACCTAAAGTCATTCCCTAACTACTGCAGTGGAGCCAAGACTATTCAGCCAAACTTTTGCTGATACTACTTCAGTTAGTATTTATTTCATTTAAAAACCAAGATGCAATATGAAAACAAGAATTTCTGCCAGTCAATGAATTTTACATCTAATATAATTAGCTTTTTGATGTTTTTAATCTCAGAGCCTTTACTCTCAGCACAGTGTACCTTCATTGTATTCCCAATGCTCCCCTAGGGTGCTTACTCCTCCCTTAGAATCCCTCCCACCGTCCAAAGCTCTCACTTTTCCTAAAACAGGCATTGGCTTGGCATTTCTTAGTGTCCTGTATCACAAAGACTAGCCTAGCAGAGTGCGGTCCCATCAGCTGTCAGAGTGGAGGCTGACTCAGCAGGCAATCCACCCGACTGACAGCCATATCCTGCTTCTTGTCTCTGTAGGTCACCGCTGCTGAGTCTCCCTACACACACACATCAATTATGTGTCTCTAACCTGTTACCACTTCAAAACTTGGGTACTGATCCCTACCTAGCAGGCAAGAGCACTCCTGAGGGAATCCAGACCTGTTCGTGACAATGACTAGCTCTGTGCCCTTTCTCACGTCACCTAAGGAGATCTGATCATCGCTTTGCCCCACTGGAGACCTGGCATGTCGGACACTCGCTAACTGTTCAGATTCAAAGATAGGATGAGGAACCCAACACATCTTACTTCAACTGTTCCTTGGGTTTCATCAGTAAAAGGAATTATATGCTCATATGTTGCTATATGCTAGCTAATACAATGCTTGCAATGAAAAAGACTCAGTGACAACCATGGCTATCTTCACCAACAAGGATAACGAAATAAAAGCTCTCCCCTTTCTTACTGACAATTTAATACAATATAGCACATCTTAGGTGAGTTGGCCAAATCACCCACAACCACCTCCGAGGGAAACTAGTGGCAGTAATTCTTTGTCAACCTTGGTGTGTTCCTATTGCCTTCGTGCATGAGGAAAGGCAGTCTCTTGCCTGTCAAATGAAACAATCTTTAGAACTAGAAGTGAGGGCCCCTGGGAGGCCCAACAGAAGAGAGTCTAGATTGGATAATTGCTCACCAATCCAACTAGATCCTTATTTCTTAGGGAGGCCAAATAGGAACCACAGATACTGTCAATAAATAAGGACCAGCAAAAGCTGACACCAGTCAAAGGAGAGATGTTCTCATAATAAAGTCACCACAGAGGGTACAGGGATGGCTCCAAGGCTAAGAGAAGTGGCTGCTCACCTAGGTTTGGTTCTCAGTTCCTCCATGACAGCTCACAGCCACAACTCTCTTACTCCAGTTCCAAAGGATCAAATGCTCTCTCCTAGCCTCCCTGGGCACCAGGTATGCACAAGGGCACTTGAAGACATGAAAACATCCATACATGTGCATAAAAATAAATCTTCCACACAACCAAAACAACAATCTTTACAACTGGAGGTGAAGGGAACTTTTTGTTTTTAATATTTTTATAGAGAAATGGTTCCATGGTGAAGAGCACATACTGCTTTTCCAGCGAACTGAGCTCAACCCTCAGCACCCACATTAAACAGCTCACAACCACTTGCAACTCCAGCTGCAGGGGATCCAAACTCTAAGCCTCCAGAGGTACCTGCCCACACCCAGGCACACACGTGCACATGTAGTTAGAAATTAATAAAAACAAATCTTAACATGACCAGAAAGGGAGCAGAGAGCAGCAGATAGGACCTCTGGGGAATAGCAGATAAAGTTGCCAGTGACTCATCAGAGGGAAGGAAGGAAGGAAGATAGGCAGCCTTCCGCCACTCTGACTGGTGAGCAATGACAACTCTCACAGTCTGCAGTTAGTTCAGAACTAACTCAGCCTTAGAGTGGAAGGGAAAGTGGGAGGCAGTGGGAGGGAAGGAAAAGGGAGGCAGCCATCAGTCTCAGCTTGAATTAAGGCAGCTCTGCTACATGTTTTCTAAACATCCAGTCCACTGAACATGACATGCACTGCTTCAGGGAAGGGCATGGAGCACGAAGGAGACAGGAGTTGGGTGGCATCTTAGTCCTTCCCCTGTCAGAGGCTATTTTTATTATTGTTACTGATATTATTATTACATGGTGTGTGTGTGTGTGTGTTTTCCAGGCTTGTTTGTATGTGTACCACCTGTGGTGCCTACAGAGGCCTGAAGAGGGCATCAGATCCCCTGGAACTGGAGTTAGACTGTTGGGCACCACCCTATGTGCTGGGAACCAAACCCAGGTCCTCCTCTGCAAGAGCAGTGAGTGGCTCCCCAGTGGCAACTGTGACTTTACAATTNTACCACTTCAAAACTTGGGTACTGATCCCTACCTAGCAGGCAAGAGCACTCCTGAGGGAATCCAGACCTGTTCGTGACAATGACTAGCTCTGTGCCCTTTCTCACGTCACCTAAGGAGATCTGATCATCGCTTTGCCCCACTGGAGACCTGGCATGTCAGACACTCGCTAACTGTTCAGATTCAAAGATAGGATGAGGAACCCAACACATCTTACTTCAACTGTTCCTTGGGTTTCATCAGTAAAAGGAATTATATGCTCATATGTTGCTATATGCTAGCTAATACAATGCTTGCAATGAAAAAGACTCAGTGACAACCATGGCTATCTTCACCAACAAGGATAACGAAATAAAAGCTCTCCCCTTTCTTACTGACAATTTAATACAATATAGCACATCTTAGGTGAGTTGGCCAAATCACCCACAACCACCTCCGAGGGAAACTACTGGCAGTAATTCTTTGTCAACCTTGGTGTGTTCCTATTGCCTTCGTGCATGAGGAAAGGCAGTCTCTTGCCTGTCAAATGAAACAATCTTTAGAACTAGAAGTGAGGGCCCCTGGGAGGCCCAACAGAAGAGAGTCTAGATTGGATAATTGCTCACCAATCCAACTAGATCCTTATTTCTTAGGGAGGCCAAATAGGAACCACAGATACTGTCAATAAATAAGGACCAGCAAAAGCTGACACCAGTCAAAGGAGAGATGTTCTCATAATAAAGTCACCACAGAGGGTACAGGGATGGCTCCAAGGCTAAGAGAAGTGGCTGCTCACCTAGGTTTGGTTCTCAGTTCCTCCATGACAGCTCACAGCCACAACTCTCTTACTCCAGTTCCAAAGGATCAAATGCTCTCTCCTAGCCTCCCTGGGCACCAGGTATGCACAAGGGCACTTGAAAACATGAAAACATCCATACATGTGCATAAAAATAAATCTTCCACACAACCAAAACAACAATCTTTACAACTGGAGGTGAAGGGAACTTTTTGTTTTTAATATTTTTATAGAGAAATGGTTCCATGGTGAAGAGCACATACTGCTTTTCCAGTGAACTGAGCTCAACCCCCAGCACCCACATTAAACAGCTCACAACCACTTGCAACTCCAGCTGCAGGGGATCCAAACTCTAAGCCTCCAGAGGTACCTGCCCACACCCAGGCACACACGTGCACATGTAGTTAGAAATTAATAAAAACAAATCTTAACATGACCAGAAAGGGAGCAGAGAGCAGCAGATAGGACCTCTGGGGAATAGCAGATAAAGTTGCCAGTGACTCATCAGAGGGAAGGAAGGAAGGAAGATAGGCAGCCTTCCGCCACTCTGACTGGTGAGCAATGACAACTTTCACAGTCTGCAGTTAGTTCAGAACTAACTCAGCCTTAGAGTGGAAGGGAAAGTGGGAGGCAGTGGGAGGGAAGGAAAAGGGAGGCAGCCATCAGTCTCAGCTTGAATTAAGGCAGCTCTGCTACATGTTTTCTAAACATCCAGTCCACTGAACATGACATGCACTGCTTCAGGGAAGGGCATGGAGCACGAAGGAGACAGGGGTTGGGTGGCATCTTAGTCCTTCCCCTGTCAGAGGCTATTTTTATTATTGTTACTGATATTATTATTACATGGTGTGTGTGTGTGTGTGTGTGTGTGTGTGTGTGTGTGTGT
>LR750429.1:329791-359593 GCA_902729485.2 Mus minutoides
GAACTGGAGTTAGACTGTTGGGCACCACCCTATGTGCTGGGAACCAAACCCAGGTCCTCCTCTGCAAGAGCAGTGAGTGGCTCCCCAGTGGCAACTGTGACTTTACAATTACAGAGGACTATTCTGAGCTCCCTTCTCTCTCCTCAGAGTCATACTAGCAAACTCTCGTCACCTGAAGGAGTGTCTCTCTTCCAGAAGAGAAAGAACAAAATGTTTTCACCGTTTACATCTCATTAAAACTATGTAAAAAGTTAACTTCCATAGGTGTATTTATATAAAATCTGCTGTGACAGACTTTAATAAGCACAAGTGTTGGCCACATGTGTGCTCACGTGATCTACAATTGCTGCTAATCATTGCTAGTTTCACACCCCCAATCCCACCCCACCCTCAATTTAGAAACTAAAAGAGGAAGAGAAAACAAATACACCTCTAGCCTTTCAAATTCTCCCATTCTGATCCCCTGAAGGTGACATCTTTGTGACAATCTGACAAAGAGACAGCTAAGGACAGCCAACACTGCTTCTACCCCGTCATTCCCATCTTTCAGACCACACCCTGTGACATCCCCGAAACCCCAAATCAGGCTACAGTATGTATCACTGCTGACAAGAAAAGCCTCCTCGCTCGCTCGCTCTTTGCTCTCCCACTCTCAGATCTTGTTGTCAGGAGGAGCCCACAGGAGGTTTTCGATGTACAAGCCTGTTCACACCATGCCTACAGATTTGATTGATATGAATTGGGAAAACTTTAGGCATCTGAACATTTTTAAATAATTGGAACTGAAATTTTACTTAAGGGATAGAAGTGACAAAGAAGAGCAAAGCTTCACCGTTTACATAAATGACAGGAATGACTGCTATGGGATAGACTTTCTACAGGGCCTGTGGTGGGTGGCCCTGGGGCAGTTGGTATTTTGATGTTAATTCCACTTTCCCAGGAGGGGTTGTCTGCACGAGGAATGAGTTATGTACTCAGGTGACTTACTCAGGTGACTTACTCAGGTGACTTCTTGAAGGGTTTTGGGGATTTTTTGTTTTTTGGTTTTTTGAGACAGGGTTTCTCTGTGTAGCCCTGGCTGTCCTGGAACTCACTTTGTAGACCAGGCTGGCCTTGAACTCAGAAATCCACCTGCCTCTGCCTAAACCTTCCTCGAATGAATAAAAAATCAATCACTGCGCAAGTAGGCGGGACTTCCAGGTAGGAAACAGGATGAGAAGAAGCAGGAGAGACAGGCTTTTGGTCCGGGACATCAGGAGGACAAGATGTAGCTACTACTGACCCCTGGTTTAGATGGCGAATCCTCCAGCCACTGGAGGATTTAAATTTAACATGGCTTACAAGATTAGGAGTCTAGTTGTTATGCCCAGTGACTGAGTTACCCTTGATTCTGAACTAAGTTTGTGTGGTGTTTCCCTTGATGCAGCATCTCAACTGGGTTCCAGAGAAAAAGGGTATGGCGGCAAAGCATGGGTTTGCAAAAAGTGCACCCCAAAAAGGCCATGGGAACTTTGAAACATGGGATTGGTGTGGCAGTGACCTACCAGTGGGAACTTAATGAGCTGGGTGGAGAGATTTCAGAGCTCTGAGTCCGAGAGTCTGATGAGATGAGAACAGGCTGGCCAGACCAGGGCCTGCTGGTGTAGCGTGAATTGCATCTTTTTTAATATTTCTCGAAACAACTGCTATCATTACTGGCACCCATCAGATTCTTTGATCACATACCTGACAATGAGCAAAAGCCAAGATATCTCAAATTCAGTTAATAACAATGGCCCAAATTAACAAAAAACTGTTGCATGTTCCTAATTGAAACTACAAGTTTGGCTAAACTCTGAGACTAATTGCCCCTGACTGTCCACCGTTCTCAAAACTTTCCCTGGTCTTTGTGATCCTGCTCCAGTTAATGGAGGCTCGATGTAAACAAACCTGTTACAATGGCTCCCTGACACAGAGCTACTCCAAGTTCTGTCATTCCTGAGTTAACTTACAAACTTGTCTGACGAAACTTCCCTGTCTGTATATGAAGGGGGCCGTGGGGGACCATGAGACCACCGAGCCCATGGACCCAAGACTTTGCATTTAGTGGGAGCTACAGAGTAATCAATTCCTCAAATCCTCATTGTCTTAAAAACACCTCAGACATACTGCTCCTGGAAAATGTGCTGTTTCTCTTTCCTGACCATTATATTCCCAGATGAGGCAGCCCAGATGTGGTTGTGTTGATATGGTGGTCTCATTGGTCTTTATCTCTGGTGACTATCAAAGTGTCTAGCTAGCCTCAGGTGCTCTGTGCATGTTTGCCCAGTCCCCTCCTCTTGTCCCACAGGGTGGTGGCTTTTATCTGATGCACTGGTCACAATGTGCACCCACCGCTCTGCCAACTATAAAGACTGAAGCAGAAGGCTCTCATTGTAGATGGTTAAAATCCGAGCATTTACTTTACTTACCATTGCCAGAATCTGCTAGAGTCCACACAAGTCATGTTAACCATGTGACCAAAACAACAGCATCCTGCCCGGGACTAAATATACACTGGCCAATGGCAGCAGATGCCACTGAGGCAAAGAGGCTGTGTTATTGCAAAATCTGGGTTGGTTTGGTTTTTGACACAGAAGTTTTTTCATGTAGCTCTGGCTGTCCTGGAACTCACTATGTAGACCAGGCTAGCCTTGGAACTTAGAGCTCCACCTGCCTTTGCTTCCTGGGTGCTGGGGCTAAAGGTGTGTGAAACCACACTCAGCAGCTGCCATTCCAAATTTTACATTCTAGTTTGCAGCACGGTATGTAAACTACATGAACTTTCACCAAACAGAACATATTTCTAGAGCCAGGCCAGACAAACACTTATAGTCAGCCACTCAGTGTAGTATAACATAAAAAGAAAAAAGAAAAGAGGCAGGGGAGTAGGAAAGATGTCTAAAAATAAAACAAAACCCAAACCAATTACTTCTTAGGGAAATAAGTAGGCCAGGGAACTGTCTGGCAGTTGCAGTCAAGCCCTCTGAAGAATTTTAGAGGTGTTTACTTATTTAGATTTATTCTATCTTATATGTATGAGATTTGCTTGCCAACTGTGTGTTCCATTACAGACAGTTGTAAGCCTCCATGTGGCTTCTGGAAGTTGAACTCAGGACCTCTGGAAGAGCAGTCAGTGCTCTTAACTGCTGAGCCATCTCTCCAGCCCCTCTTAAATAATTTTAAAACAAAGTAATTTTAAATAGGAAATGAGTATCTCTATAGTAAACAATGGTTAATTCAAAATGAATCAAAGCCCCAATGTATACATTAAAACTATAAAACAGAAGAAAATGTAGACATACCCTTCATTATCCTGAGTTAAGCAAGTTCCTTATCTATCTTCTATCTATACACCAAACTACAAACAAAGAAAAAAAAAATGAAAGCTAACTGAAAGTCACCAAAATTTTTAAAATGCATGTTGGAAATGACATCAAGACTTTAAAAAATGCACAGAAATGGGGGCAAATGTTGCAAACATTTATCTGATATGTACCCGGTGTCAGAATGTATAAAGAACTCACGCAGCACCACAATTAAAAGACCACAGGGCTGGGGACTTAGTGGAGATTCTCTGAGGAGGGAAACAAACAGCGATAACTAAGGACGGGAGACAAAGCCTTACATCATCAGGCATCGGGAATACAAGGCTAGGACACCACTGCACTTCCAGACAGAAGGAGTCAAGCATGGCCAAGGATACAAGGGAAAAAGAAAAAAAGGAAGACTCCCCTTCTCTACTACAGATAATGATGGTGTGACCATTTCAAAACATAGTTTGGCAGTCCTCTGTGACATGCAGCAACTACTCCTAGATACGCATAACACACTGTGAAGGCATATAAGCAATTTGGAGACAGCATTCACAATTCACAGCAGCATTATTCATAAAGTGATATTGTATCTGAGAATGGACAGCCAGCAAAGCCACACAATGTTGTTTGACAGTGAGAGGAAATGACACACGCGGGGCAGGAGAGATAACCCCAACAGGACGTCCCTGCTGCACATGCATAAGGACCCGGGTTTGACTCTTTGAACCCAAATTAAAAGGCTGACATGGTGAGCACCCCTGCAATGCCTGTGCTGTGCATGCTGACACAGAAAGTCTCTGCAGCTTTCAGGTCAGCCAGCCTGGGAAAATGAGTGAGTTCTAGGCTATCAAGACTCAGCCGCAAAAAACAACGTGAATGGTGGTTCCCAAGGTAAAATATCTAATGTGGTTCTTTGGCTTCCACAAACGCATGCACACATGTGCACGCATAGCTACACGCATGGGTACTTGTACATATTACATACATTTGTACTCTCGTACATACCACACACACACACACACACACACACACACACACACACACACACACACAAAGAAAAGGAGAAAAGTTTTGATCCATACCACAACATGTATGAACCTTCAATACATTATGTTAAGAAAAAGAAGCTGTCAGAAAAGACTACATATTTCATGGTTCCATTCCTATGAACACTTAGACCTGGTAGGCTTGGGAGAATACAAAGTAACTATTAAGAACACAGGTTTCCTTTTGGAATGATGCAAATGTTTCTAAATGTACAGAAGTTGTCCCTAGACAACTGCAAGTATGTTAAAACAGCCAAGAGTGCCTTTTAGATGTCTTAGAAACTGCATTTCAAGGTTAGTTTGATGGATTTTTCTTTTTTGGGTGCAGAGAGAGAGACAGACAGAGAATAGGAATGAATATCAGAGATGATCTTTCTTGAAGAAAATCACTAGCCAGCAAGCTACAGATCTTCACAATGTAAACCATACAGTGCCCCATTAAGTAACCAAATGTGCTCATTAGAAAACTANAAAAGGAAGAGAAGGCTGGGAGATTAGCAACAAGGGACTACATCGATACCCCACAGTGAACACTTAATTGTCACAGCCTTCAGCATTCTGTTACAGAAAATCACCAGAGTTCCTTCTAAATTCTGAGAAACTGGGGAGTGAATAGAGTTAGGTGCCCCCAGATTAATGTGATGAAGCCCATGGATGATAAAAAGGCTGCTCACAGAACAGGAAAATACTGGGTCACATATTTGTTCAGGTGACACTTTCACTACTGGAAAGTCACTGAATTGCTAGGTAGTGTTGGGAGAACAGCAGAGCCTTCCCACACAAATACCCCTTGTGGTACTCAACTGTTAAAGGTTTTCTTTTCCACTAAGAAATTCATTTTTTCATGTATAATGTCATGACTAATGGTGTTCCTGTCACTGTCTGTTCATCTATTAAATAGTAAAATACTATGTTTACTTCCACTCCCTCATAACAAGGGAACTGCTGGAATGCTTTCTGGACTTTTTACATCAATAGGACCATGTAACTGTAGTCACCTGGCATACTGTGAAGAGGTTTTACAAGTTGAATAGCTTCCTATAGTCTAGCCAATCAACTTTTTAAGTGTAACTTTCCCTCCTGGGTGTAAGTGTATCATTTCTGTAACATTTTGATATAAGTTAACTGATGGTTAAGTTCCAAGTCCAGTCCTGGGAACCTTAGCACCACCTACCCTGACCATTCCCTACAACAATGTATGCACAGGGGTGGACGTGGTAATTGAGAAACCAGAGATTGATCTCCTGCTGGCCTTCCATGACTTCAAAAATAATCATAACTTTAAAAATCTATTCATGCAAATGTATCGAAAAGAGCACAAGATGTTCTTTTCAAAAACCTGTAACATTAAACAGCCAGGATCATGACTCTCTTCAGTGAGCTCTACATCACAAGGTAAAATGAGTTTTCCTTACTTCCTCTCTGTTCACGTTGTGATACATAATAGCTTCTAAAATCCCTAAAGCTTTGGGAGGCAATCAATAATTTATGTTTTCTTTTCATTACTATTTCTGTTACTACCAAAAAGTTTAAAAGTTAATAAAAATTTGAGAGTGCCTTAGAAAATAGACCGATGAAGAAAGAAATGATCTCACGTTGAGCCAAAGGTAGCCTGCAGTCTTGCTTTTGTCTAACTCCTTGGCACTCCCATCTTTGTGTGAGTCAAAGGGAAGCAGAACAAGCAACTTGGTTCTTTCTGACTCTCTTCATCCAGAAGACAAATGTCTTCAAAGTTTCATCGATTTCTTCCCTCAAATTCCCCTAGCATCAGTGCAAAAGTCCAAATGTTTGTTTATGATGTACATAGTTCAAAGAACATTCTCTTATAAAATCAATTCTAAATGTTAAACTTCCCTGAGACACAAATCTAAATATTCCCATTAAAAAAATTTTAATAGAAAAAAGTCATCCATTACACTTATATTAAGCTTAGGGTATTAATTTGCATTTTATAATTGTTAGTTACCTGTAAGCAATTCACTAAAATTCATGGTTATTTAAGACATCATAGCCAAGATTATATTAAACCAACTTAAAATAAGCAAGGAAAAGAAAGCACTGTCAGACAATGCCACAACTGCACCTGGCATACATACTGTCCCCTCGCCACCCACGGGTGCTGTCCCCTGTCACCTAACACTTTTGTCACCACTTTGCATTTGTTCCAATCTCCATGAGGATTCTCTCTCACTGCCATTAGAGGCTTACTGCAGGTAAAGTGCTGCTCCCTTCTCTGAGGACAAGTAGGAACTTCGGTGTTTACTAATAGACAATGTTCCCAGGCTGTGTTAGCTTCACTGTGTCTGACATGCACAAATCTTTAATAACTATATAGCAGGAACTGTAGCACAGGAGAACAGTACTGGCCTAGCCTGCAAATAGTCCTGGTTGTGATTACCAGCAGCACACACAAGAAGTAAATCTTGTAGATAAAATCACTTACACTCAAATATCTGACTAGAAGGGGTGAGCCACCTCCCTGCCGGCTGGGTCAGCGAGGCCCTGAGGCCCCAAAGCAAGGCAGGCTATTGCCAAGGCTATTAGCTCCTCACTAGACAGTAAAACCCCAGTGCTGAAGAGACTACATGCTGTATCACAGGATACACAGAAACTGGAACTGAACCAGAACCTGTGCCAAAAGATGCTAGGCAGGCTGCTGGAGTACAACCGTCATCAAGAGTCGTAAGCAGCTATGGACCCTGGGTGCTACACTACTGACTAGCTAGACTCTAGTGGAAAGTCTGTGGCAACCAATCACTGTCTGACTGGATCTGAGGCCAGCTCCTCAGGAGGGCGAACATACCTGGCAGTGAATACTGTCATGTCCATGGTTAGAGGATGTCATAAGCCCTAATGGGAAACCTGCTGCTGTCTGCTAACTGAACACGCATGTGTCTATCAAACTGCCTTCTAAATAATTCTGTTTAAACCCATAGATCCATGAAGATTTCAGTTTTTTTTGGTTTTTTTTTCAACTTTTATTAGATATTTTCTTCATTTACATTTCAAGTGTTATCCAGAAAGTTCCCTATACCCTCCCCCCTCCCGGACCTGCTCCCCTACCCATCCGCTCCCACTTCTTGGCCCTGGCATTCCCCTGTATTGGGGCATATAAAGTCTGCATGACCAAGGGGCCTCTCTTCCCACAGATGGCCAACTAGGCCATCCTCTTCTATATATGCAGCTAGAGACATGAGCTCAGGGGGTACTAGTTAGTTCATGGTTATTCTTCCACCTAGAGGGTTGAAGACCCCTTCAGCTCCTTGGGTACTTTCTCTAGCTCCTTCTTCCTTGGGAACCCTGTGTTCCATCTAATAGCTGACTGTGAGCTTCNCAGTAACTGTTGAAAATGGGACACAACTCCCTCCCTCCAGGGCTTGGGAACATCAAGGAAGAGAAGATGGAAACCAAATAAGGGTCAGAGGACGGAGGCAGTGTGGAGAAGGCTTTCCTCCCAGGATGGCACGGTCACAGTGCTACTCAACTCTCAAAGCCTAAGCAATTGGGGGCACTCGACACTCTGCGGCAGAGGGGAGGGGATCATAAGCAACACCACTCTGAGGATACAAATGCAATTAGTGGTTTCTGAGGGTGAGAGACATTTGCTTTAGTGGTTTAGCCACTGGTAAGACGCCCATGTTCCTGTAAATAACTCCTCACCCATGTTCTTACAAGCAATACTTATTAAATCCTGTAGGTCACAAGAAAGAGAGGAGGAGGGAAGAGGAAAGGAAGGCGAGGAAGGACAGACAGACATGACCATGGAAGAAGAGTTCCTTGGGAAGAGAAAGGGAGCAGCAGAAGTTGGGGGAGAAAACGAGGAAGGGTTATAGGGATATGTCAATATAATAAAAATACATTAAAATGCATGAAAATGTCCTAGTAAAACCCATTACTAAGTATAATTAATATATGCTAATAAAAACTTTAAAATAAAATATTTTGCTGCTTATTATTAAAGTTAAAATTATCAGTTCATAATAATCACCCACATTTCTCCTTTGCAGCACAAGGACTAACACTCAATGCTGGACCTGATTGAAGCTCAAAATGCTAGCACTTCCTGTGATATGTGTCTTCCTTTATATGAGTCTGAGCAGTTCCAATGACTTAGCCTCTAAGTAAAATGTAATCCTTAATCCTCCTATATTCTGCAGAACAAATGGAGGATTTCCTTTTAAGGGAACCTTTAAGGAAAAGGTTATCAGAAGACCAAAGTGTGGATACTTCGCTCCTTCTTAGAATGGGGAACAAAATACCCACGGAAGGAGTTACAGAGACAAAGTTTGGAGCTGAGGGGGAAGGAACGACCATCCAGAGACTACCCCACCTGGGGATCCATCCCATATACAACCATCAAACCCAGACACTATTGCATATGCCAGAAAGATTTTGCCGACAGGACCCTGACATAGCTCTCTCTTGTGAGGCTTTGTCAGTGCCTGGCAAATACAGAAGTGGATGCTCACAGTCATCTATTGGATGGAACACAGGGCCCCTAATGAAGGAACTAGAGAAAGTACCCAAGGAGCTAAAGGGGTCTGCAACCCTATAGGAGGAACAACAATATGAACTAACCAGTACCCCCAGAACTATGTATCTAGTTGCATATTTAGCAGAGGATGGCCTAGTCTGCCATCAATGAGAGGAGAGGCCCTTGGCCTTGGGAAGATCATATGCCCCAGTACAGGGGAATGCTAGGGTCAGGAAGCAGGAGTGGATGGGTTGGGGAGCAGGGCGGGGGAAGGGTATAGGGGGCTTTGGGGATAGCATTTGAAATGTAAATGAAAAAATCTAATAAAAAATTCCTTTAAAAATATCTAATAAAAAAAGAAGTGTTCAAACATACACACACACACACACACACACACACACACACACAAAAGCCGGGCATGGTGGCGCACGCCTTTAATCCCAGCACTCAGGAGGCAGAGGCAGGTGAAATTATGAGTTTGAGGCCAGCCTGGTCTACAAAGTGAGTTCCAGGACAGCCAGGGCTACACAGAGAAACCCTGTCTCAAAAAAAAAAAAACAAAAAAACAACAAAAAAAGGGGGGGATGCGGTTTATCAAGTTGATAACATGGACATGATATTCATAACCACAACGTAGAGCCGGGTAAAACCAATGTGTTGGGTTTAAGTGTCCCGCGCATCATGTTAGAGGCAGATGCAGCACTAGCACCAGGGTCAGGCTGAACCAACTCTGGAGATCCCAGTGACTCGGCCATCTCTGCACAAAACAGGAGCTTTGTAGATAAAATACTGCATTCTCCTTTGTAAGAACAGACATTTTAAAAAGATTTTGTGGTGTTCAGCCAGGTACCAAAAATCCCAGGGAAAGAACAGTGTTCCCAATGAATGGTATTGAACAACTGATGTCCACACGCCAAAGAATGGGTCTGGCCCTTACCTCACTGCACATAAAAATTAACTAAAAGTCAATCATGAAACGAATGCAAGAGCTAGATAAAACTGTAAAATTCTTAAAGGAAACATAGCGTCCTCATCTCAGACTCGGCAAAGAATGTTTAGATACAACACAAAATAGGAACAACTAAAGAGGATCTGTCCTGTGGGTGGCAGGCTGTCCTGTGGGGTGGCAGACTGGAATCACGACACCTGGGAGGAGGCAAAACGGCCATGAGGTCCAAGCTACACGGTAAGATCAATTAAAGGCTGCTGTGCATATGCATGTGTGTGTATGTATAAGTGAGTTACTGCGGCCAAACTAAAACTAAACTCACACAAACTAAATCAAGTAAGCCAACAGATGCAGTCCCACTGCAACCTGTATGATCAAAATTCAAGAAAATAAAGCATCAAGAAGATAAAACTGGGAGAAATGTCTCCAAGACAAATAACTGATAAAGAACTCTCTTAGAGCTAGATCAGTTTTTGAACTTATCACCTCCGGAAGAGCAGTCGGGTGCTCTGACCCGCTGAGCCATCTCACCAGCCCACTAGATCAGTTTTTAAAACAGCTAAATAGCCTAGTCTCAAAACAGGCAAAGGGTATGAGCAAACTTCTCCAAAGATACGCAATATATGCGGAACCATCCTCCACCCGGGAAATACAAATCGACACAAGACTCTAGCTAACCACAGTGCTGCACACCTGGAATCCCCTGCATCCAGAGGCTGAAGCAAGAGGATTAAAAGCTAAGACAGCCAGAATCAAAACTAGGCAGTAAGAAGCATTGCCAGACAGAGAAACCTGCACCCTCCAGCAGCTGGGCAGGACAAGGGTGCTCACATTCTTTGCCTGTTTTAAGTCACCTGGGTAGTACTCAAGTCACATGGCAGTGTTTCACCCACCCCTTCATGCCTTATAGTCCATACCTGGTGCTAGAGCTCTCCTGATAATTTAAAAACATAAACTTTGTATCTGTGCTATTCTGGCATATTAAAAATTTCATATAAATACGGATTTTATTCATCATAGCTTTGGAAATAGTCATATTATATTTATTGTTTATCAATTTTCACTGAGAATAAACAGATGCTGGGGAGGGGTTACTATTTAAAATGCATACAGAAAGCACATCAGCTTCCACAGACACTGGCTCCTTCACTTCCCTATAGCTCAGAAGCAGCTAAAATGCACAAGAGGAAGTCTAGGCAATGGCCCTCAGAAGCCCCAGAGAGAGCAGACAGCTCCTACTCCAATGACCCCTTGGCCAGGTACCCTGATAAACTCAATCATATGGGGCCAACATTACTCAGCAGAGGACATGATTAAATAGTTGTATTATGGCCAACCACTAAGGGCTGCTTTTTTTTCCTGGTTTTTTGAAACAGGGTTTCTCTGTGTAGCCCTGGCTGTCCAGGAGCTCACTCTGTAGACCAGGCTGGCCTCAAATTCAGAAATCCGCCTGCCTCTGCCTCCCGAGTGCTGGGATTAAAGGCATGTGCCACCACTGCCCAGCTTTTTTGTTTTTTAAGATGTATTTACTTATTATATGTAAGTACACTGTAGCTGTCTTCAGACACCCCAGAAGAAGGCATCAGATCCCATTACAGATGGTTATAAGCCACCATGTGGTTGCTGGGATTTGAACTCAGGACCTTTGGAAGAGCAGTCATTGCTCTAAACGGCTGAGCCATCTCTCCAGCCCTTGGGCTGCTCTTTTATAAGGAGCTGAGCCTCAGAGCAAGAACATGAGGCCTCCTCTCTTGCTTACGTGATCAGAGTCAACTCCAGTATCTGCTAGGTAGAGTAGAATATCAGAACATGTGCATTCACAAAATGCTATGGTGATGGAAATGGAGCGAAGCAGTTTCAAAACAAAGAGACTTCACACAAAAATCTCTACCATGGCATCACTAGAGAGCTGAATGCTATAGAGACTTCACACAAAAATCTCCACTGTGGCATCACTAGAGAGCTGAATGCTATAGAATCATTAGGCTTCTGCTTGAATAACTCCATCAAGTGTTGGAGGAATTATATTTACAAAAGCATTGCCAGGCTGTTCTAAATGATTAAATAATCTCTATGTTGGGACAAACTCCACCTTTATGGAGAAAGCCAGTAAGCTTTGGATACTTTATCTAAAGCAATAAGTAATCAGTTTGTTCACTTAACCAAGCAAGGAGACTTCAAGTACCTGATGGCAGCTCTACTTCTTGGTAGCCTTCCATCCACTAAATGCTCAGTGAGTGCTTATAAGGCTATCTGCAACTTACTTCAGGACCTTTCTCTGCTCTCATTGGACACGCTTACTATGGGCAAACCACCCTAATGATGTACTTTGCTGACCATGTACTTAGCTAACGAGAACAGTAACTAAATAACTGCTCTACAGCAAAAGATTGTAGAATTATTCATTTTTTGGAACCTATCATTCATTCATCATATATCTTTAGCAACTACATCAAAGTGGTGAGTAATCATAATAAAAAAGTAAGGGACTAGGACACTATCTCAGTGTACAGCACCTGCCTCAGAGGGAGGACTTGACTTCAAATGCCCAGAATCCAGGTGAAGCCAGGTGCAGTGCCCATATCTGAACCCTAGTGCTTCTAGCAAGAGGGGAGGCAGACACAGAAGAATCCGCAGACAATGATGTCCACAGCAGTGAACAACAAGCCACTCTGTCTCTAACTAGGTGGAAGGAAAGGACTCACACCAAGGTTGTCTGTGATCTCCACAACAACGTCCATCACACATCCTGTCTACCCATATTCCCACAAACACAACATCATTTGCACACACCCACAAACATACAAAGGAAAGAACCAAGTATATCAGATATACATTCAGTACTACAAAAGATTAACCACACTTAAACATTTTTAATAATGTAAACTGAGGAACATTTCAGTGTCCACAATCACTACCTCAAGCATGACTGCTGCTAAAGCTATGAGCCTGTTGTAGCTTGCTTTCCTGCTGCTGTGATGGAGCAGCCTGGCCAAACCCACTCGAGAGGAAAGCACCGATGGGCTTGCAGGTTACAAGCCAGCGTCATGGGAAAGCAGGCAGGAACTCAAGCAGAGAGCACAGGAAAACACTGCTCACTGACTTGCTTCCTCTGGACCCCTCACCTATCTTCCTTACACAACCCAGGACGACCTGCTCAAGATGGGGGACGGGGGTCGGGGGATGCCAACAGGGGTTAGACCCTCCTGCATCAATTAGAAAATGCCTCAAAGACATGCCTCAAAGATAGAGGCAATTTCTCTACTGAGTTCTCTTGGAAGGCATGTCAAATTGACAACTGGAGCTAACTATGACGATCCCTAAATAAAACTGTGCCTGAATGCTAGCTTTAAAAGGCACCTCAGCTTCTCACTGTACCATACTGAGTGTCCACTGGACACAGAAAACACCTAACAGGGCTGAAGCATTTCTAAACAGAGCTGATCCTCAGCACCTGAAACTATTGAGCACCCAAGTATAGGAAGCTTGTAGATATGGTTTTGTAGCATGCTTTGAACTCGCACAATATTAATGAGAACTGTTAAGAGACTTGTACCAGCAAGACTGAAAGGAGGAGGTCCTTCAAAATGAGACCTGACTTCTGACTCCCACTGTTCAGTAGTGGAAAACGACTTCTTGAGAGAGAATATTGAAAAACAGAAGAAGGCAGAGCTGGATCTGAAGCAAGGAACCCAGTAATTCTCCTCTGCACAGGGAGCTACCGTGTACCTGATGGGTGCGGAACCTGCCAGAGGCAGCAACTGCTGGAAGCCTCCCACTCCTCCTCTAGTGTATGGGAGCCTACCGAGCTCCCTCAGTACCTGTCTCACCATTTTATGCCAGCTAGAGCTTCTTACTTTTTAGTCCACAGGTCTCTGGCAGGAGAGGCAGCCGTTCTTCTCAGGAAATGGGGTCTGATTCCACTGTCACATCTGTTTTTTAAAATCTAAGATGACCTGGGGCTTATTTTGACCAATAGCAGGAGTAGCTTATGACCCCATAACCCCTTAAAGCCCTCTTGTCCTCTTCGACACTGTGCCTTTTGTGACTGCAGAGTTCAGGCTGTGCCCAGCAAAGACCCCACACAGGGAAAAGATCACAACTGCTGGCCGCCCCAGCAGCTCCAGGTGACAAGCAAGAGTGAACTGAAGGGACCTTAAACCACGCACTCAAGCTGTCAAAGAACTAAGACACATTTAAAGAAAGCTGTCAACTCTAGCTCAACCTGAGGATCACCAACAAGCAGCTGAATGTTGGGAAAGCTGCTATGTTTGGACACTGCTTATACTACATGGAAAACTGAGGCATGGTAAACAGTGCTGTGTTTTCATGGGCAGCACCTAACGCAAATATAATCCATAGCTCAAAAGTGCTAGCCCGAGGACAACAGAGCCCAGACTCAGACAGTTGACATGGATGAATCACTGTGTCCCTAAGAAATACTGAAAGATAAGGTCTTCAAAATGTAGCTATTGCAGAAAACATACTGAAGTCTTTTTGTAATGCTATCCAATCTCTAGAGTCCAAATTTTAAAAGGGTGGAGGATAGAGATCATTGCAAATGTCACTATAAACATGAGACAAGACAGATGGCACCTTCCATGTTACAAAATGAAAACAAGTGACCCTGGGATCTGAATATGCGCTGCCCCCTCCCCCAATAAATGTGAAAACTAAAGCTCAGGTGATAGTACTCAAGGTAGAGCCCTTAAGAGGTAGTTATGTCACAAGGGCTGTGGCCTCACAGACTGAATTAATGACCTTAAAGAGAGGACCCAGGAAGTGCCATTTCATGGGAGGCCTTTCAGAATGTGACATCTAAATAATTATTGGTTTAGATACAACACTGAATCTGTTAGAGTCTCGATCTCGGACTCCCCAGCTTCTGGAGAGAAGAGCGATAAAGCGCTGCTGTTTATAAACAACCCAGTGTGGAGTATTTCACCATGGCTGCCTGAGTGCTGACTACAACCTTGAATTAGGGGAAACATTTTAATGACAAAAATTCTTGTCCAGAGATCTTTCTAAAAAAACAAAACAAACAAACAAAACAAAACAAAACAAAACTGCCCAAGCTGGCCTCAGATTCATGGTCTCCAACCAAGGGAAGAGACTACAGGTGCTGGCTGCCCCACGAGACTCAACTCAATTCTTAAGATACTATACTCTACGTAAAAAGTAAGATGAGGAAGAAAACTACTTTACAGGCTCTCTTTTAAAGATTGCAGGGTCAGAGGACAGGACTTAGCTCTGTGGGAGAGCACTTGCTCAATGTGTTCAAGACCCCGAGGTCCATCCTCTGGACTACAACGAAAGAAAACAAACAAAAAACAAAGATTATAGTAGCGGCTCAGACATTCTGCAAGGCATTATAAATCACACTGTACCTATGTGTTTTTATACACACACATACCCATAATGACGTTTAATTTATAAATTAGGTACTATTAGAGATCAATGACTAATAAAATAGATCATAACAACATGCTGTTTCTAGGAACTAGAGGGATGGCTCAGTGGATAACATCCTTGGGGAGCATGCATGAGAATCTGAATTCAAAGCCTGAGCACTCCCATAAAAAACCAGGCAATTCCAGCACTGGAGGCAGACACAGGAAGATCTCTGGGCCAGCTGGTCTAGCCAATCATGGAGCTCCAGGTTCATCGACAGACCTAAGGTAGAGGATGGTAAATACAGCTGAGCCTGTAAAGGTACTTACATATAAGCTTGACAGCCTGAGTTTGTTCCTGGAACCCATGCAAACATCAAAGGAAACAGCCAAAGTTGTCCTCTGACCTCCACACATACACAGTGGTATATGCACACGAACACACATACATGGTAATAATGAAAAATTTAAAATAAAAATGATTAGAGAAAGACACAAATGCTGTAGAAAAAAAAAACACTAAAATTTAGTTAAGCTTAGTCTAGACCTAGAGCCTAGCAGATAACCAAGAACAAAGCACCTGATACTGGTAATGAACTGAATACTAGCACCTTATCAAAGCCACCAAGCACTAAGTACTTTCTTTTTTTTTTTTTTTTTTTTTAAAGATTTATTTATTTATATGTAAGTACACTGTAGCTGTCTTCAGACACATCAGAGGAGGGCATCAGATCTCATTACATATGGTTGTGAGCCACCATGTGGTTACTGGGATTTGAACTCAGAACCTTCAGAAGAGCAGTCAGTATTCTTAACCGCTGAGCCATTTCTCCAGCCCCCCACTAAGTACTTTCTACATGCTTCCACACAGTCCTCAGGTCCTGGGAGTACTCCTATGGAGCACATATGTTCTAGCAGTTAGGGTTAGTTACTACTGCTGTGATGAAACACCATGTACTTATTTCAGCTTACACTTCCAGGTACCCGTCCATTACTGAGGGAAGTTAGGGCAGGAATCTGGAAGCAGTGGCTGATAGGGAAACCACTGAGGAGATCTACTTACTGTCTTGCTCCCCATGGCTTGCTGGGCCTGAGCTGGGCCCTCCCACATCAATCACTGAGAAAACAGTGGTTTTCTCCAGCAGTGGTTCTCAGTCTCCTAATGCTGTGACCCTTTAAATGCAGTTCCTCACGTTGTGCTGACCCCAGAAAATAAAATTACTTTGTTACTACTTCATAACTGTAATTTTCTTTTTTTTGTTTTTTGTTTTGTTTTTGGTTTTGTTTTTTGAGACAGGGTTTCTCTGTATAGCCCTGGCTGTCCTGGAACTCAATTTGTAGACCATGCTGGCCTCGAACTCAGAAATCCACCTGCCTCTGCCTCCCAAGTGCTGGGATTAAAGGCGTGCACCACCACCACCACCCGGCTATAACTGTAATTTTCTACTGTTATGAATCCTAATATCTAACATGCAGTATATCTGATATGTGACCCCAACCCCCAAAGGGGGCTCAACCCACAAGCTGAGAACCACTGCTCCATAGCCTTGCCTATAGCTCAAACTTACAGAGACATTTTCTCAATTGAGGTTCCCTCCTCTCAAATGACTCTAACCTGTATCAAGCTGACATAAAATTAAGACACTTTATCCAACTTTAGGAAATATTGTGCTGAGGCTTAAAGACTCTAAGTGACTTTCCTAGGAGTCACAGCTGGTTAGTGATAAAACCAAACCAAGACCCTTTTCAAACCTTTTTAAAGCCCTACTCCACATGTAAAGCCCGGAGCTCACACGTAACCCTCCCTTCTGCTCCCGCTCCATAGAGCCTCAAGTCTCAGCTCCTGATTTAGAGGAAGGAGCAGAGCTAGCTAACAATTCCTGCACAAACCTGGGGACCCAAGTTTGAGCCCCACGATTCCACATAAAGGTGGAAGGGGGAAACTGCACAAATCTGTCCTCTGACCTCCATGTGCACACTGTAGCACTGGCAGCTGGCGCACACACACACACACACACACACACACACACACTCACACTGACACACACAGTAAGACATCTTTAAAAACAAACAACCTTATAAGGCACTACCAACAATGGACTAGGAACCTGGACACCATACAGTCTAACACCGAACACAGAAGCCATCTCCCTATCCACAGACCTAACTAAATATATCTCATGATGTATCCAAGTTCTCAATTCTGATTCTCCTGGTGTCTTAAATGTTACTTCCATTATTTATCTAATTCAATTACATTAAGTGAGAAAAACATATTAGAAAGCCTGGGGGGGGGGGAAGAAAGCCTAAAGATATCTTTGCCCCTTAATAATGTCGCCCTCTGAACAAGATTCCCTCCCTCCACCCTTACTCATTTAGCTTTTGATCAACTACAGAAGTCTCTACATTGGCCTCTGATGGTTATTAAACACTCCTTTCATCCTGCAGACATGCTTGACCTCTGTATTAGACTAGTATCCACCAAATTAGGAATACTGCTCCAATATCTGTTGGTTAAGTGGAAACTGAACCAAGTAAGGCACATATAGCAACTGTTCCCAAGCTACATATTGAGTATGCAAAAAAATACTTTTATTTTATTCTACTTTGGGAGACAAGGTCTCCCCATGTTAGCTGTGGCAGGCCTACAACTCACTACATTAACCATGCTGGTTTCAAACTTGGTAATCCTCCTGCCTCCACATCCTGAGTACTGGGATCAGGCATGCATCACTATGCACAGCTCTTTTCTGGCTTTAAAGTCACATTTTTTTTAAGATTTATTTATTATTATACATAAGTACACTATAGCTGAGTCCAGAGCACCAGAAGAGGGCGTCAGATCTCATTACGGGTTGTTGTGAGCCACCATGTGGTTGCTGGGATTTGAACTCAGGACCTTCGGAAGAGCAGTCAGTGCTCTTACTCACTGAGCCATCTCACCAGCCCTAAAGTCACATTTTAACAATTCAAAAACAATGGATTTTTTATAAATTTCACAAAATTTAAGATTGTTTTGGATTACCATAGATTTTTAGTTCTTTCAACTTCCTTATGCATAATAAAAGACCCCGAAATGTCATAAAGCCATTCACTAGGCCTACCACAGTCACTGGGGTAAAACAGTTGCTCAAAGAAGACATATGAACTGAAGCCAGCAAAGCAATAAAGTCAAGTAAGCCTTAGATCATCCTAGGAGACTCAATTCTGAATGATTTTCAGGACATGACTCAAATAAAGATGTTTACAAAAGTTTCCTAACACAACAGTGCAGGGAGGAAACAGCCTCCTGGAAGCCTGAGGTGTGGGGCAAATGTGCGGGCGAAGGCCTCTAATCCAATGAACAGGAGTTCAAGGCAAGCTTTTGCTACAAGAGTCTCAAAAACCAAACACGCAAACCAACACCAAGTAGGAATGAACTATGGAGCATGGATAACAAAATGTCAACACAAGATTTCAAAAGAAAATCAACCAAACAGTAGCCGTAAGAATACTGGAAACTTTGTAAACAAGGGCATGAAAAAGAAATAGTATTTCAAAAGTCACTTCTACCCAAAATGAAACAGAAGGAAAGCAAACCTCCTGTAGATATAAAGGTTCCTTTGAGAGACAGAAGGGTGACGAGCTACAAATGCAAAGATAAAGCCAGGGACACTGTCTGTGGTGTGACAGTCATTACTAGTGGAGAACCACGGTACAAATACTCAGCCAAACCTCCTTAGACACAAATTACCCAAACTTTAGAACATTCTATGGACTTGGATAATCACTGTCCTGACTGCATCTCCTTACAGAAACAGAAAATGCTAATTAATCATTTTCTTCCATGATTAATACTTAAAACCTACGTGTGTTTAGAATTATCACAGCAACCTTATGCCCAGCAGAAATGGGAGGTGTCATGGTAACATCACATATTACAAAATATCAATTTGTGATAAGAAGCCAGGATCTTGCCCTAACAAGAGACTAATATGAAAGGAACCGTGAACTGGATGACCAGATATAAAACCAACAGCCTTGTGGTTAGAGGCTTAAAACCAGCATCACTGAATTATCTAAGTTAGGAGAGACTAATGGGTTCTTAATGTTTCATCTTTAATTATTTTTAAATGACACTCACTTGAAAAATTATGAAATGTTTCTTTTGGATATCCATAATATCAGAATAATCCAACTTTTCACTACATGGAAATGAGTCCAATAGTAAATGCAACAAAAACTTCCGGTGGTTGAGAGAGCGTGGACCGCCCTTTAAAATGTACCTGAGCACTTTATCTGTGATTACAGCGTTTGGCAGGCTGAGGTGGAAGGATAGAAAGTTCCAAAGCCAGGTACACTCACTACCTAGTGAGACCCTGCCTCAAAACAACAATGAAAAACTAAACAAAAAAAGCAAATGAATAGATCGGGGAGGAGGGGTTATTGAAAGTTACAGCCAACCCAACCATAACAGCTTTCTCTATAGTTTTGCAAAATGAGTCCAGCTGTCAGGTATAAGGGGGATAACTTCATTGAATCCTTCATGAAGACATGAGGTTAAACCATCAGAGCAGGGGTGCTTTTTGCTTCAATATTGCAGGTAAGCCACAAAAGGACTAAAAAGAGGTAAACCCAACAGGCCAGAAGCAGCACTTGGGTGCCCACAAATTAGTTCCTACTTCACCTTTGAGACTACAAATTAAAGTTTGAGCTGCACACAGTCAGAGAAATTAAGAAAGAACCAAGCAAACAGTTGGAAGAAATTGCCTTGCTATGCCTCACAGTCTTTAAGAAAACCAAAGTACTTTTCAAGGCAAAGTTCTCAGACGCGGCATTAAATTTTAGAGCATATGACTAACATTTAAATGGCCTTCCTAGGCATTTATTTCTGTGCCAAGCCCTTCGGAGGCTGGGGATCATGTCCACTCCATGAAGGAAAGCAACTCACTCACGTGAGGAACGGAATCCTCAAACAGCTCGGATCCCCGGTGACGCACTCCCAGCTTGGAAAATGGCCCAGGGTCCACCTCCCTAACAGCAGCTAGGTGGGGAGATGCCCGCGTGCACTATTGTTTCCAGATGTTTATTTATTTTTAACTTCTGTTTGATGCCTGTTCCCCTAAGCTGGGCCCGGTGGGGAGGGGGGCCTCTGGCAGCGCCACTGGTGGCTCTGGGAGCAACCGAGTTTCGATAATGAAAACACCCTTTTATCCTTTTATCGCAGCGTCCGTGTATCCGCGCCTCTCTCCCGCACACCTTGGCCGTCACCCGCACGCAGCGCCAGTGCTAGGTCCCCATGACAACCCCAGCCCCGGGTGCCCCGGCCTCCCGGCCCCCGCCCCGCGGCCCGCCGCGCCGACCGGACTAGTAGCGGCCACACATGCCCCGCTCCGCAAAGGACCCGGCTCCCGGTCCGGCCGGTCCGCGGCCCGGTGCGAGCATTCAGACTGGTGGCGCGGCTGGTGACGCTGCGACCCGAGACCCTTCCGGCAGGGCCTCCGCGGCCACCGCGACGCTCAACGCGGGCTAGGGCCGCGGCCCGGCGCTCACCTTGAACGGGTTGTTGAGATCCGGATCCGCAAACGGGTTGCTGTCAAAATCCGACATTGCCCCGGCACTGCGCGTCACCCACCCGAGCCCGGCGCCGAGACACAGACGAGGCGAGGCCGCCGCCCCCCTGCGCGCTCACGTCGCCGCCGCCGCCGCCGCCGCACAGATCCGGGTGCAGCTCGCGGGCCACCGAGCCGGCCGTGCCACTGAGCATGCCCGGTGCGGCGGAGGCCCGCGGCGCCCAGCCATCCGGCCGTCCCTTCCCGCCTGGATCTACGCTCCGGGCTCTGCCTCCGACCGAAGGGCGAGCGCAGGCGGAGGGCAGGTTCCAAGCCCGGGGCCGTGGACCCACCTAGTGCGGCTTGGGGAAGGGGTGGTGGCCTGTGTAGGGGAGGAGGTGCGCGCAGGTCCCACGTGGCAGGTGAGGGGGAGACAACACTTGGAGAGCGAGTAGCTGAGGTGCGAAAACATCCGCCGCAGACACCAAAGATTCCAGACCCTAGAGCGGGAAGGAACCCTAAAGCAATTTAAAACGCCCTTGCCGCACACACCCCAACCTGGGAAACCCAGCCGGTCCTCCGATCCCAGGTTACTGCGAAGTCACGGAAAGCGGCTTCGCGCTGAGGATCCGGAGTTGCTCCAAGAAAAGGCAACATTCACTGCCTGGCCCAGCCTCTGTCTCCCATCCTCCCTCCCTGCTCATAAATGATGGGGGGCGTGGGACGGCTGAGTAGGTGGCAGAGTCTATCGACCCAGACCCTCACTCAAGTTACTGATAGTGGAAGGGGAATTGTTGACTTTTATTTTCAGGCATTTGGATGCAGAATATACACCTCCTGATAGTTGCCTTTTTTTCTTCCCAGTGCCGGGAATGACTATCGAAAACTACAGTAAATGACATATCAATCATTGCGCCACCCGGAACTTGTTGAGAGGATATGGCTTTCCCAACTCTATCCTTCCTTCCACTTTTAACAGAAGGGCACTTGGATGAACCTATGAAAACCCAGAATTATTTTTATTTGGCAGGGGCCTAAGAACTGGAAAAACCCAGATCCGTGGCTTTTTGAGGGCCTTGCACTAGGCAAAGTCACCTAGGCAATAATAACTTTCCCCAGTGTGAAAGCGCACCCACCCACGCACGCACGACTTGCTGTAGTCTGTAGAATCCAGGTTGGGATGACAAAGCAGCGGTTTCTAAGGCAGCCGAGGACTAACTGCACCGACTAATTAGGAAGTAGGCATCCAGTAGTGATCACCGCAAGGTGGTAAGGCTCTAAGATTGGGGGGGTGGGGGGGGGAGCAATCTGCTCTGCTCCCAGGTCCTCAGCAGCCGCCTGTACCTGGTTCTGACTCAGGGTTCAGCACCTGTTGAAATCCAAGCCCAACTACAAAAGTTACTTTGTGCTCCACTGCTAACCCCTGAGTGTTAGAGGCTAAAGAGTAAGTGTAAAATGCCGCGTAAAACGTGCCCTGCATGCCTTTAAATCCAAGCAAATACTGGCTGAATGTGTGCAAACAGCGAGGGTACCTACCCCGCTCCTTGTTCTGTGATTTGTCTCATCTCTTCTGAACCAGACCTTACCCAACTGATTCCCATTGTTTGGGCTCTCCATCCTTCCATGTATCCCCCAGATGACTCAAGTATTCAGTATCTATTATACTTACCTTCTGTATTCCAAGCCCATAAAGATCAGCTGAGCGTGCAATGTCGGGTGGAAATTTCCAACTGTGCTCTCCTTTTTTTTTTTTTTTGCTAAAGATGCACTCACTGCTCCAGCCCCATGGAGTTCCTGGGCAGACACCCAGGCCTGTGCAGCTCCTATGCCCTGAGAGTTTGCATTAGGGTTCTCAAATAGGGACCCTGCATCTGCATTTTTTAAAAATATCTTTATATAAATGTTATTGTGTATACATTCCTAAGCCAGGTTCAAAACATAACTATGGGCTGTTATGATTTTGTTTCCTAGTACTGGCATTAAAATACCCTGGCAGAAAGCAATCCCAACAGAAAGGAGGTCTATTCGGCTCACATTTCAAGTTGTCTATTATTTCAGTACATCAAGACAGGAACTTGGAGCAGCTAATTACTCAAATGTAAGGAATGATGGTGCCCGAGAGGGGCTGGCTCTTCCTATATCAATTAACATACCCAAGCCAGTCCTGTGCAGCATGCCCCTTGGTCAAGCTACTCTAGGTGGTCCCTCAGGAAGCCCCCTCCTTCAAAATGGTTCTATGTGTGTCAGACTGACAACTGAAACTATCCATAGAGTCAGCTTGACTTTGTTTGGTGATAGTTTTGTCTTCTCTTACCAACCTTGTATTCTCAACATTATTATGTACACTCTAGTGCCACACCTGTCCCTCTGTCCTGCAAACGTTCTTAAGCTCTTGCTGTCCTGACACTGGGGAAACAGGATATGATCCATGTCTCCAGCCTGTTTTCCTCTCTGGGACATGTGCAAAGTTTCTAAGTAAAGCTGTGTACTTGACAATGAGACCGCCTAGGGTTTCTTCAGCATGACACAGAAATACTGTCACTTTTTATTTGAAAGGTGATGGTAGAGTGAGGGAGGGGCCTGGAAGCATGGCCTAATGGAAATCCCTCCACATTAACTGTTTCTCCAGCATTATTTTGAAAACTGCAAGACTTGTGGCGTGGTTGTGAAGGGCCTCGTTCGTTCATTAATTGTTCTGAAACCAGACATACAGGTCCAGGAAAGACCCTGACCCTTTCTCATGGCCACTGAAGAAAACAGTCCAGGTCATTTAGGGATGCACTTTAGTCTGGTCATTTTAGTAGGAAGGAAGTGAATTGGGAAATGGGAAACAGGCTTCATTTTTTAGGATCTGCCTCTGGAATTGTGCAAGCCAAAAAAATGACTCAAAATGGGTTTGAGGTCTCAGCTATTTGTGACCTGCCTGGTAGCACCTTTCCCATCTGAGTTTCTAAGGCTAGCCCATCACCAGTTAACCTTTTTTTCTTTGGGGGAGGGGTGGCTTGGGCTCCTGAGCCCTCTGGTGCTAGGATTACTGGCCTGCACCACCCACCCAGTTCAACAAGTATTTCCTGAACCCTACTGAGAGGCAAGCGGTGTTCTAGATGCTGTGGATAACACAGTTTACCAGATACAAGAGTAGGGTCTGTGGAAGCCATAGAGACGCTTCAGCAGATAAAGGTACTTCTTGCCACACACGCCTAGCAACCTGAGTCCAATCCCCAGAACCCACGTTCCACAAAGCTGCTCTCAGACCTCTTGGCATAAGAGAGAGAATGAGAGAGTATGTCAGAGGATGATTCGGAACTTGCTCCCCTTTTCCCATCATATGAATTCCAAGGATTAAATTCAGGTTATCAGCCTTGGTGGCAGGCAAATTTACCTGCTGAGCCATCTCACTGGCTCCTTATTCCCAACGTTTACTAGGTGTGTAGAACTGGAGTGGTATTATTTGAAACCCATGTATAAACCACTTCTGTTTGGCTTTGGGATTACTGTTTGTTTGTTTGTTTGTTTGTTTTTTATATGTATGAGTACTTGCATGCATGTATGTATATGTACATCATACTAAGAATTCGTGCTTGATGCCCATAAAGGCTCCCCTGGAACTGGAGTTAGAGATGTTTGTGAGCTGCCATGTGGGGGTTGGGGACCAAGCTGGTCCTCTACATGGGCAGCAGGTGCTCTTAACAGCTGAGCCATCTTTCCAGTTCTTTTAGTTGCTTTTTGGGATAAGGTCTCATTACTTAGCATTGGATGCCCTGGAATCACTATATAGATCAGGCTGGGCTTTCAATTCAAAGATCTGTCTGCCTTTTGAGTACTGGGATTAAAGGGGTGGGCACAATACCAGAACTTTTTTGTTGGTTTTTTGTTTGTTTGTTTGTTTGTTTGTTTGTTTTCGAGACAGGGTTTCTCTGTGTAGCCTTGGCTGTCCTGGAACTCACTTTGTAGACCAGGCTGGCCTCGAACTCAGATATCCGCCAGCCTCTGCCTCCCAAGTGCTGGGATTAAAGGCGTGTGCCACCACGCCTGGCTTAATTTTTTTTTTAAGGATCTGCTTTTTCCCTTTTCACACAGAAAAGCCAACCAATAGTCAGTGAGAATAGACTTTATCAAATCGTAGGTCTGGCTCCTTATCTGTGCTATCTCTGTTTCAGGAGGCATCCTCATTTAACTCTTCCTTTCCCCTACAAATTCCATAAAATCCTGTCAGGATATTTATTGTCCTGACCATAGCGATATCTTCATTTTGCACCCCCACCACTGGACCACAGCACCAGGAAAGCAAGAACTGTATGTTCTCTTCATTTTGTCTTCTCTGTCATCCAGTGCAATGCTACCAAGAGTGGGCAGAAAGAAGGGAGGGGAGACAGGAAAGAAGAAAAGGGAGAGGGAGGGAGGGAGGGAAGGAGGGAGGGAAGGAGGGAGGGAAGGAGGGAGGGAGGCACAGTTTCATCTGGGGCTTCTTTTCTTTGCTGACATTATGGAAATTCTTCTGAGTAGCTATCCCATTGCAAATGTTCTGAGATTGAATTGCTCCCTTGACTAAAAACTTTCTCAATCTTAGTGATCATAAGCAAAGCAACAAATTCACTACCATTAAAGGCCTTCCCAATGTAGCCTCAACCCGTGCTTCCAGCCTCACTGTTGTCTTTATTTATGCATCTTCTTCCCCTTATTATGGTTTCCGCCTCCTCTTATTCTTTTCTTCCTTCATATTTTCATATTCAAGTCTTGAAACTTGAGTTGTTTGTTTGTTTGTTTGCTTGTTTGTTTGTTTATTTTCCAAACTCAAGCTGGTCTTGAAGTCCAGCCCAACAGTGGATCATAAAAGCAGTTGAATGAGCTATAACCAGCACATCTCTAAAAGCAAACAGAAAACATATAAGCTTATGGTTTACAATAAACATAACATTCACAAAACTTGTTCTGGTTGCAGGCGAGTGGACGGCTCCCTTAAAGCTTGCCTCCCCCTTGGGGACTGCTCTAACTGAAAGCCTCTCCATGGTAGATCGATGCTTTAGTTCATTATCATTACTGATTCTGTTTTTAATTCCTAGTACTCATTACAGTATCTGGCAAGACAATTATTTTTGCTTGTCAAATGAATCAGACTGAATGAAAGGCATTCTGGAATTAAAGGCTGCAGGGATCCACCAACAGCACATAAACAAGGCGAGCCTGCACCCCCACAGCATCACGGCACTGCACAGGCTTTGGATGGCAAGGACATGCTGTTCCCTCTCAACTGGCACGTGAATCACTGTAGAAAAACTCTGGGTTCAGTTTTTGCCAAAATTAAGAAGAGTCAATGACACACTCTTGAACTTGTGGACTTCATGAGCCTCTTTCTTTACAAATTAGATAGCAGCAGGCACTTTCTTACAGCAATGGAAAGCAGACTGAAATGACTAAGTGCCTTCTGGGTTGTACATTCTCAGTCAACTGGTCATCCTCCCCGTTCTACAGTCTGTACCGCTCACCATTACCACCTAGTGTAGTTCAGGCATGAAGCATCCCCCAACAGCTCAGGAACAGAAGACTTGGTCCTTATAAGTGACATTCACCCACGGGGCTTTGGAGAAATAAATGGACCATGGGGGGCTCTGCTTCAACATTATTTTGTCCATGGATTCAGATTTTGAAAGGACAATTGGGAGCTGATCAACCTGTGGAAAATAGCCCATGGAGAAGTAGATCACTGAAGGCAGCTCCCTTCTTGTCTGGCACTCTCTCTGCTTCTCTTTTTTTTTAGTTTTTCAAGACAGGGTTTCTCTGTATAGCCCTGGCTGTCCTGGACTCACTTTGTAGACCAGGCTGGCCTCGAACTCAGAAATCCGCCTGCCTCTGCCTCCCGAGTGCTGGGATTAAAGGCGTGCGCCACCACGCCCGGCTCTCTCTCTCTCTCTCTCTCTCTCTCTCTGCTTCTTATACACTATAAAGCACATGGCTTCACTCCAGAGCATTCTCTCTGATGCTCAGCCTCCCTGAGACCCACAGCAATGGAACCAGCTGGCCATAGATTGAAGTCAAAATCAGTTTTCCTCCTTTTATTTTTTTTTTCAGGTATTTGTGACCATGGTCACTAACTAGCCATCCCTCTCACTTGGATCAATGCAGTAGCCTTTTAATTAGTGTCTAGATTCTGCCCTTGATCCCCCGACACCTTATTGTCAAGACAGTAACAAATGGTTTCCTATAAAATCTAAATTTTGCCATATCACTCAGCCACTGTGATCCCCTCTGGATCACAGGAAAAGTTGGCTGATTGGAGAGTTAGTTCTGTAGTTAAAATTATTTTTGTACAAGAGTGAAGACCAGAATTTGAATCTCTAGATGGCACCAAAAATAAAATAAAATAAAATAAAATAAAATAAAATAAAATAAAATAAAATATGCCCAGTGAGTTAATTCAACAGTCCCACCTTGAACTGGCAATGAAGAGACAGGGATCCGCAAAGTAAGCTGGCCAGCAAAATTAGTGATGTTGGTAAGCTGTAGATTTGATGGGGAGATCCTGCTTCAGTGAAAGTGGAAGAGAACAACAGGCTGCACAGCTTTGGGCTTGACCTGACCCAGGCTGTGGGAAACAAATAAATGATAGACTCTTAAGGAAAGCTGGGAAGAGTGGGCCGTGGGTACTGATGGAGATGCACCAGCGGCCCAGGATCTCAGCAGGTTTATTATATACGGCTGAAAGAGCGAGCAGGTTGGCCAGTCATGATGCCAGGTCTTTGTAGGGGAGCAGCCTCAGGCTGCTATCATCCAGAAGGAGGAAGCTATGCACACACTTTCTGCACACACTGCCAATATGCTCAAGTCATGACCACATACTCACCCAGGAGTTCATCTGCTTCCCAGAGAGGAGCAAGAAAGGATGGTTTCTAGCATCAAACCCAGGCCTCCACATGCACATATACCTACAGATGTGTGCAACTGAGCACAGGCAAAACATACATATCATACACACGAGCACACACATGCAAAATGGGACTAAGCATCCTTACAGTGGGTCTCGCAAGGATCTGTGGGGTCGAAGCCCTATGCATAGGGCCTTTAAACCCTCTAATTTTATTTCTTTTTGGTATTCTGGACATTATTCTGGCCCAATTACCCTGAACTCTTCATGGTATGGTATCTACTCCTAGCAAGGTATGGGTCAATAAGTACAAAAATAACAGTCTTGGTCCACTTAAGCTGTCATAACAAAATACCACATATTGGTTATTTATAAACTATAGAGCCTCCTGCTCATAATTCCATAGGCCAAGACCTACAAGATCAAGGAATTTGTGAGTTTAGAATCTATTGAGAGCTCATTCTGCTTCATAGATATTGTTCCTTTTTTTGTTTTGTTTTGAGAGTTGATTTGTTTTGGAGATATTTATTCAGGCTCTCAGGTAGCCCAAGCTGGCCTCAAGCTTAAGAGTAGAGGATGACCTTGACCTTCTTATCTCCGCCCCCCCCTTCCTAAAGCTGGGATCACAGGCATCCATCTCTGCACCAGGTTTATGCAGTACTGAGGATTGAATCCAAGGCTTTCTGCATGAGGGACAAGCATTCCATCCCAAGAAGCTATGTCCCCAACCCCCTACTTCACAGATGGCAACTTCTTGCTGCTTTTTTGTTTTTCTTTTCACAGGTTAAAAAGGCATACTCTTCAGATCTTCCCTCATAACTTGTCTCCTAATGGCCCTGCTCTCAAAGGGAGTTCACTGAAAGTGGTTTCAGTACACAAACTCTGAGGGCCACTGAATCTATACCTTAGCACCAACTATAGAGCTCAGTGTATTTTCTTGACTGGTTTGCCTAAAACTTTATAGTGAAGATATCCTCATCTTGCAGAACAGATATTATTGACATGTGTGTACATATATGCATGCATACTATATTAGTTAAGGTCCTCCAGAGAAACAGAACATACATGTGTGTGTGTGTGTTTGTGTTAATTAGAATACTGTTAATTAGAATGGCTTTCAAACTGTAGTCAGTTAGTCCAATAATGGTTGTTTACCAACAGAAGGTCCAAGAAGTTGTTCAGTCCACCAGTGTCTCAAGTCTTGTCTTCAGTATACATCAGAATCCAAAATAAATAGGCTCTTGAAGGAGTGAACTTGCCAGCAAGAGCTAGAGCAAGCAGGCAAAGATCAGAAAGCTTCCTTCTTTCATGTTCTTTATGTAGGCTGTCACCAGAAAGTGTGGCCCTGATTAAAGGTGGATCTTCCTACCTCAGAAGATCCATATTAAAGGTAGCCATTCCATCTCAAATAACCTAATCAAGGAAAAATCCCTCACAAGTGTACCTAGCTGTGCCGGGATGCACCAGCGTGAAGCCAAACAAGTTCTGAGAGGGATTGAGGATGATTACTGGAAAGGTAGAAAGAAGATGCAAATCAGGGGTTAGATTTGGGAGGGCTGCGGGTCAATACCATGTCAACCTCGAGTTTATTTTTCTTAGTGGTTTTTATACTTCACAGTACCATGGGAAGCAAAGCCACAATGTAACAGAAACAAGTGCTGAAAAGTATACACATAAGACATCTCTTCTCCTCCTGAAGCCTCCCTGTTCCTTCTGCTAAGGTCAATAGGATCTTCAGCCCCTCACCGTGAGCCTCAGGTGTACCTCTTTGTATGGTTCCATGCCTTGGCAGGCCCAGAAATCTGCCAACAGAACCTGACCTGCCTTGACTCTGCCTGACAGGCAGACTTTTCTTTTCTCTTTTCTTTTCTCTTTTTTCCTCTCTGCTTCAGAGAAATGGCCCCTGACACCCAGCTACTTGGGTTTTAGTTAATTCCAGATGTGGTCAAGTTGACATCAAGAATGGCCATCACATATGCTTACACATAAATATTAAGGAGGAGTTTGACTAATGATTGAAAGAAAATAATATACGAGGCCTATGGTTTAAACAGCAGAAAACCTGAGGCAGGTACAGGCGAGTAAACAAAGTTGTTGACCGGTTATAGAGATAAAAAGGTATGCAAAGAGAGTAATGGGCCATTTGGCCTGGCCTCCACTGACACAAGAAAACCCCCTGCGGGATAGCTGCTACCTGGGGACTCTTGCTGGTGTT
>LR750429.1:367705-484417 GCA_902729485.2 Mus minutoides
TTTTTTTTTTTTTTTTTTGAAACAGGGTCTCTTTGTGAGCCTGGAGTTCACTTCAGGAATCTGCTAGGCTCTGCTTCCCAGACATGTACCAATATCCAGCTTCTAACATGGGTACTGGGGCTCTGAACTCAGGTCTCTGTGTTCACGCGGCAAGCACTTTAACCCACAGAGCCCTCTCCCCAGCATTAAAATTAAATTTTCTTTTACAGAAGATTACTACTTACCTGACAAGTTTTCTAATTCCTTTTTATGACCTGCCCGATTAATTGTAGTTTTAACTACAATTCTGAATTGTGTGGCATAGTGCTCTGTCTTTATAGAGTATAAGAAAGTTATAGTAGCCGGGCGTGGTGGTGCACGCCTTTAATCCCAGCACTCGGGAGGCAGAGGCAGGCGGATTTCTGAGTTCGAAGCCAGCCTGGTCTACAAAGTGAGTTCCAGGACAGCCAGGGCTATACAGAGAAACCCTGTCTCAAAAAAACAAAACAAAAAAACAAAACAAAAAAAAAAAGTTATAGTAAAAGTTTTTAAAGTTTTTATAATGAAATTTGCACCAAAAATAAAATTAGGAAATAATTTCTCTTCCCTTTATTTGTTCTGCTTCTGACTTGCACCAGAAGATTAGCAACTGTAAATTAAGAACAAAAACTTGGTTCAGCAAGGTTCCAAAAGGAATTAATCACATTTCCACAGGGTATTGGACAAGTTTTCTGATCAAAAAGTAATTTGATACACAAATGGATTTGAAAGATTAAACTAAGAGATTTAGCGACATGAGACTTTAAAATGGATGTTAACACAGAAATAATTCAATTTGATAGTTTCTAACTAACTAGTCTCAGAACATTAGCTGAAGTTGAGAACTCAGACAGTGTTTAAATATGTCAGAGTAGCCCGTACACAGGCTCACCAGAGCAACTCTTTAAGAGAGCCAAACACGGTGGGGAGGGATACAGACAGCTTCTGAGAAAGTTCTAGATTTGAAACCTCCGAGAACAAAGAAACTCTTGGCTTCTCTCAGAGGTCGTGTGGTTGATGGGAAGAGTTCAGTCAAGGGGAGGAACTGAAAGTCCTGGCTTGCCCTGTAAGCTGTACTGAGGTCCTAGAAGGAGGAAGCTCCAAGTGCTTTGTGATTCGTGTCCAGCTGGTTTTCAGTCAGGCCCTCAAAAACTCAAGGCGAATTCCTAGGGAGAGAAAAATCAGCAACCGAGAGGAATTTCTAAAGAAAGGACTGCACTTAGGAGGACCACAGGGAGGAACTGAGAAAGAAGCCCTCTGCCTGGATGGAGAGATTCTTCACTTTCAAACTCTACCACTCTTGGGAGAGTAGAGGAGGGGTACATCTCCACCTGTGGGGGCCATGGTAGGTAAGAGAAGGGGGGACAGTAGACAACCAGCAAAGACGAGCTGTAACATCGGGGAAGAGGAGGCATCCAAGCTCCCAGCCAAGAGGTCAGCCAAACTGAGAAGAAAACCACAACTCCACACTTTGTGGTCACCAGCATCCAGAGGCACTCTGACCTTCTCTACCAGGTGACTGCCCGTCACTCACCAAACTCGCTGCTTTCACCCTATGGAATGAACACACTCACTTTGATTTCTGGAAACTCTATTCCCGTAAACGTGCAAATGAAGCCTAGTGTGGTGGTGCACCTGTAGTAAGAAGCATCAGTTAGAGCTTTGCTGGATGCTGGCAGTCCAAGGTCAGCCTGGGCAATGGACAGAGACCTCATTTACATAAATAGAGAGTAGTTCAATTATTTTTGGAACATACAAATGAGACAGTATGGAATATTTCTTGGTGTTTGTTGACAGAAAAACAATTGTAAAGTTATTTGACTTGAATATTACATTCCATCCCTATGTAATGAACTGCAGATGTTATGTAATAAAATCGACAGGCAGCAATTAGATGAATGGCTCAGCAGCGAGCTATTGGTTTCATTAATTGAGAAATATCAGAGTGACAGTCTGGAGTGACAGACTCCAACAAGCCAGATGTTTTGAGGAAAAATACAGAAAACTNATATGTATATGTAGATGCATACACACATGAAATTAGTATGTGCACTCTTCTAGGCTTCCCATTTCCATTTATATTTTCCCCCCAGTTCCAAAGTCTTTTCTGTTTTAGAAAAGATGATCCATCCAGTCAGTGAGATGAAGAACTCTGTCCATTAGTAGTGCTGAAAAGGACTCTGGATTCTCCTCCCCGTCTACTCCTATACCCAGTCATGGGCACAAGACTTGTAGTCAATCAGCTCTTTGGGCTTAAACCATAGACCGATTTCTTTCTCAGCACTCTCCACTGGATCGCTGACAACGTGAATGCAGAAATCCCCACGAGAGGTGCCTGGTTTAGAATCTGCTGGGTTGGTCTCTCCCAGCATCTCTCGGCCTGTTTTCACCACATTTAGCCCCTCCCAGACCATGGCCACCACCGGCGCTGAGTTCATGTACTTCTCCAGTCCTGGGAAAAAAGGACAGCCTTTCAGGTCAATAGGATGCTGCTTCAGGCATTCTTCAGAAACCCGAAGGAACTTCATGGCCACCAAGCGGAACCCCTTCTGCTCGAATCCCTTGATGATCTCACCCATCAGGCCACGCTGCACGTCATCTGGCTTCATGGCGATGAAGGCTCGAGGTTGGCCATGGTCGGAAAGCCGGTGGGTCGGCTGGTGTCTGCGATGAGCAGAAGCAAAGTGACTAGCTCCATTTATATTTTTAATGCCTTTGAAGAGGTCTAACCCTCTGCCAATCAACTCAAGTTTCCTACAGTGCTGTTGTAGAAACCCAATAACCCCTCAGCGTGTGATTAGGACTATTAAATAGAATCCCAGCATACTAAATAATAAGAATCCCAGCATACTAAAATATATATTAAAAGATTTCAGGAAATGCTGTGGAATTTTCCTAGGAAACAGAAGGAATCTATACCTTTGAAACTATAAGTCAGCCCCAATTAAATGTTTACTTTTATACTAGTTGCCTTGGTCATGGTATCTCTTGACAGTAATAAAACTCAAACTAAGACACACCCCCTTCTCCAGTTTCATCTCAACTATTATGAAGTAATTGTTTTCCTCCAGCAATTGTGCTCAACTTTGTGTCACAGAGTTGAGTGACACCTTATCTGAGTGCAAAGCTACTGGCCTCTGGATAGATGATCTCCATTCAGATAAGGTGTCCACTCAACTTTGTGACGACTTTTCCTAATCTGACCCCAGGGGAAGAGGTGGGATAGGGAACCACACCCACTCTGTTTCAGCAGTGAGCAGAGGCCCAGTCCTCCCTTCCCCCCTCCCCCAACACAGACATTTGCTTTACTACTTGAATTTTTTTGTTTGTTTGTTTGTTTGTTTTTCGAGACAGGGTTTCTCTGTATAGCCCTGGCTGTCCTGGAACTCACTTTGTAGACCAGGCTGGCCTCGAACTCAGAAATCTGCCTGCCTCTGCCTCCCAAGTGCTGGGATTAAAGGTGTGTGCCACCACGTCCGGCTAGATTTATTTATTATATCTTAAGTACACTGTAGCTGACTTCAGGCACACCAAAAGAGGGCATCAGATTTCATTACGGGTGGTTGTGAGCCACCATGTGGTTTCTGGGATTTGAACTTTGGAAGAGCAGTCAGTGCTCTTAACTGCTGAGCCATCTCTCAGCCCCCAAAAATATTTCTTTCTTCTTCCATTTTCATATATGCATGTGAGTGCATGTGGTGCATGTGAGAGCATGTGGTATGCATGTGAGTGTATGTGGTGTGCATGTGAGCGGGTATGGTGTGTGTGTGAGTGTATGTTGGTATGCATGTGAGTGCATATGGTATGCATGTGAGTGTGTGTGGTATGCATGTGTGTATCTGTAAGCCGCCCTTGGCTTACATAACTGGGTCCCCTGAAAGGCGGGCTGGGGCTGAAAGAGACTAGACCGGGAGAGAAATAAAGACACCAATACAAAAACACTCGGTTCAAGGCACCTTAAAAAAAATTTTTTTTTTTTTTTGGTTTTTCGAGACAGGGTTTCTCTGTATAGCCCCGGCTGTCCTGGAACTCACTTTGTAGACCAGGCTGGCCTCAGAAATCCGCCTGCCTCTGCCTCCCGAGTGCTGGGATTAAAGGCGTGCGCCACCACGCCCGGTTGGCACCTTAAAATTTACTTAGAGTCTAAGCTTATATAGAGGGTAGCCCCCCCCCCCCCCCCGTTCATCCAGGCCTGGATCCAGCCGGAAGATGCTGTACAACATGGATTGTCTCAAGGGTGTCTCAGCAGGCAGCAGGACATCTGCAGTTGACACAACAGAAGAAGCCAACCAAGTCGGAAAGCTACACCACAGGTGATCTCACCTCAGTGGCGACAAAGTCTGCATCAGCCTGCTTCAGGCTGGGGGAGGCTGCACATGTGAGTACATGTGGTATGCATGTGAGTGCGTGTGGTGTGCATGTGAGTGCATGTGGTGTGCATGTGAATGCGTGTGGTATGCATGTGAGTACATGTGGTATGCATGTGAATGTGTGTGGTGTGCATGTGAGTGCATGTTTTCACGTGCAGGGGCACATGTGGCGCTCTGAGGTTTGTGCCAGGGATCATCCTCTAGTCTACAGATCTCCTTCCTGACTTCCGAGGCAGTCTTTGTGCTTCTGAAGCAAGCATTTGAGCCATTGAGCCATCTCCTCAGTCTCCTGCACGGAAAATATTAAAGGGTAGTAAAGCCTATAAAAATAAAAACTGTTAAGTGGAAATTTACACATTTGCTCTACAGCCCGTCAGCTCCCGTTGTGCACTGAGAATTTCCTAAGACCCACTTCTCTTTCTAGCCCTTAGTATGTCACGGGTGACCAAGGTAATTTTGTCTTCTACAACCCTGTGCAGAGAGGAAGAGAAACTAAAGGACAGAGTCCTCTGTCTCCCAGCCCAAGCCTTCTTTGTTTCTTTCTCTAGGAATTGACAACGGCTCCACCACTCTTTTCAGAAAAGATTTTGCCACCCTCATCACCAGGAATCCCACTGAGGACTTCAAACATCCAGCTCACAGTAGGCTGCAGCGATCCAGGGGAGGTCACAGCAGCCTATCTCTCAGCGTGCACTGGGAGGAAATTAGATCTACACATTTCCTCTGGCATGGTGCAGTCTCCTGATTTCCTGTGGGGCAATAACTGAATAAAAGGCATCTCTCAGAAACAATTCTTTCTGACTCTGAAGAAAGATTCCCTGCTTCACTCTGTAGCAGCCTCATTTCAGGAAGAGTAATGCAATTCAGACTGCTAAACAAGGTCTGATAACTCAGCCAGACACACAGCGTTCAAGCAGTGGCCATGTATTGTTAATAACATGGCTTTAAAAGTTCACAAAGGGCAGGAGAGATGGTCTGGCAGTTAAGAACACATGTTCCACTTGGAGGAGGACTGGGTTCAGTTCCCGTACAACTATTCAGTTTTAGAGAATCTGGACTCCATGGACACTAAAGTACCTACATGGTGCACAGTCATACATGCAGGCAAAACATTCATACACATAAAATAAGAGTAAACTCATCTTTACAAACATAAGAGTTGTCAAAGATAACCATATCCGTGACTCTAAGCTGAAGAGCTGAAGGACAAATTCCAGTTACCACAAATGCACACACTGCTTTCCTGAGGCACAGGTTACACCACAGTGTGTGCTACAGCTGTTGAGTGTTTTATTGTTACTTGTTTGTTGTTATTATCTGGTTGGTTGGGTTTTTTGGGTTTTTTTTTCCTTGTTCCAGTCAACCCTGCTCATTCTGGTCTTGCCCCGCTCGCTCCTGTCGGTCCTACTTGCTCTCTCCGGTCCAAGGATTCGTTTATTATTATTATTCATAAGTACGCTGTAGCTGACTTCAGACGCACCAGAGGAGGGCACCAGAGGAGGGCGTCAGATCTCATTATGGGTGGTTGTAAGCCATCATGTGGTTGCTGGGATTTGAACTCATCACCTTCGGAAGAGCAGTCGGGTTCTGTTACCCGCTGAGCCATCTCACCAGCCCGTTTCTTTGGTTTTTGGGGGGACAAGGTTTCTCTGTGTATCAGTGGCTGTCCTGGAATTCATTGTGTAGACCAGACTAGCTTTAAACTCACAGAAATCTACCTGGCCACTACGATTAAAAGTGTGTTCTAACACCATCCAGCTCAGCTGTCAAGTCTTGGTTAAGTGGATTGTCTGATGGGTTCGTTGTCCAGAAAGTCAGTTCTTCAGGGTCCAAAATCCAGAAACCCATCATCACCAAAACCAATTTCTGACTGTCTATTCAAATGCTGTATACCTCTCCCTCCCTCTCCTGGGCAACACTTTCTTTTAGTTATTCTGCAGTAGAAATACACTTCCACCTTCAAGTTGTTTGAAAGTACAAGCACATCAATATTGCATGAGTTATTCAAATAATAAACAAACAAAACAGGTGAGTGGAGCCAAAATACCATAAAGGAGAGATTCCCTAGTATTAAGCATTGTTATCTTAGGAGCGCAATTACTGTCAGGTAGACTATGTGAGGCCTGAGATATACTTCTATTTTATCTTTGAAAGAGTTAGCTTAACCACAATATATATATTAATCTTTATAGAAAACCAGGACCAAGTTGGGCGTGGTGGCGCATGCCTTTAATCCCAGCACTTGGAAGGCAGAGGCAGGCAGATTTCTGAGTTTGAGGCCAGCCTGGTCTACAGAGTGAGTTCCAGGACAGCCAGGGCTACACAGAGAAACCCTGTCTCGAAAAAAAACAAAAAACAAAAAACAAAAAAAAAGAAAAGAAAAGAAAACCAGGACCAAGACCAAAAATTTTTTTAAATGTATTTTGGGGTTTATAAATTATCTCTTTTCTAATGCATTAGTATCTGTAGCTTTTACTAATCCTAAGATTATTTTACAGTTATTCTCAGAGATTCTTTCTAAATATACTTTATAAATTCTTTGAGAATTTGATACAATGTATTTTAAACATACTCACTTCCGTTCTCCAAGCCCCTCCCACAACCACTCCCTTCTCCAAGCCCCTCCCACAACCACTCCACCCTCCCTCACCTTCCCAACCAACTGTTGAGTTTCTTCTTCTTCTTTTCCTCCCATCCAGTCCAACCAGTCTTAGTACCTGGCTACCCTGGTGTGTGGTTAGCCTACCAGGGGCCTCATCATTAAAGAATACTAACCTGTCCTCTCCCATCAGCTACCAAATGCCAACAGATCCTTGGCTAAGGGTAGGGTTTCATAGCCACCATCCCCCTGTGGCAGTTTGTATACGAATGACCGCCATAGGTTCATATATTTTAATGCGTGGTCCCCAGCTGATGGGACTCTTAGAGGAGTGGCCTTGTTGAGGGACATGTGTCTCTGGGGTAGGCTTTGAGGTTTCAAAAGCCCATACCATTCCTAGCATGTTCTGGCACTCTTTCTGCCTCATGCTTGTAGATCAAGATGTGAGCTCTCGGCTACTGCTCCAGCACCATTCCTGCCTGCCTGCTGCTGTGCCCCTTACCATGAAGGCCATGGACTCTAACCCTCAGGAACTGTAAGCTCCAAATAAACTCTTCTCTAAGTTGCCTTGGCCACAGTGTCTTACCACAGCAATAGAAAAGTAACAAAGCACTTATGTTAGGACTTGTCAGGATTGAGCTTGTCTAGTTCTGTGCACGCTGACACAGTCCTGTGAATCCATACCAGCAACTGCCTTGTTGTGTCCTGGAAGCCTTTTTTCCTCAATGTTATCCACTGTCTGGCTCACACAGGCCAGATGTGCGTGTCCCACACATCTGGTTGAGGACTCCCCAGTCTCTGAGTCAGAGATTCTTAAGAGGGATGCTTTTTTTTCAAAAGTTGCTTTGATGAGGAGTTGGGAAGATGTGTCAGTGAGTGATTACAGGCTGTGGGAGCAAGGGGATCTGAGTTCAAATCACTAACAGCCATGCAATAACGGAGCATGGCCACACATGTCTGCCACCTTGGAATTGGGGCATGGAAGCAGGTGGAGAAATTAGAAAGGGGTGAAGGGGTGGGAGAGAACCCCTTGATTTCTCATTCAGTCTGACTAGCATGCTGTGTTTTCAGTTTTGTAAAAGATACATTTCTATATATAAAAAATATGGCCAGAATAAAAATAACAAAAGCAATCATTAATCATTAAATGCTCTATAGCTCTTTATCAGGTGGCTCAGGCAATGATATAACTTACGGGAGAATGCACTTTCAGATGTACATTTTCTTTTTTTTTTTCTGGTTTTTCGAGACAGGGTTTCTCTGTATAGCCCTGGCTGAATGGAGCTCACTTTGTAGACCAGGCTGGCCTCGAATACAGAAATCCGCCTGCCTCTGCCTCCCGAGTGCTAGGATTAAAGGTGTGCGCCACCACGCCCGGCTAGACGTTCATTTTCTTAAGATGTTGTGAAGATCAACCACCCAGATCTCCACCAAGGAAAGATTTGACGTTTGGCTCTGGGCAAACAGTCAGTGTCTTGTTTTACTGTTTTGTTTGCTTGCTTGTTTATTCCCTGAGGTGGTTTTGCCCAAAGGCTCCCTCTCCCCAGGGCTCTGGACATTTGATGGCAGTGTTTAGCGGAGGTTTAAGTTTGATCCATTTGGGATATTATTATCCCAGAATTCTGTGCTATGTCAGATAAAACCTTTTGGACCTTCCTCTGCCCGATCAGCTCCCTTCTTGTATCTTCCACAAGTATTCATCCCTAATAAACAAACCGTCTCACCTCAGAGCTCTGCCTGCCTCTTAACTTGACCTGTCATGCAGACATTTTTCTTCTACCTTCATACAGGAGGGTTCAGATTGAGGCCAGACCTTTGACTGTTTACCTAGTTCCAGACATCAAGTTCTTCTGTTCTACAGGAAATTCACAAAGACTTGGATTTTCTGGAAAAACAAGAATGCCAATTTACATATTCATTTCCAGGACAACACATTTGTATTAAAGATGACAACCAGTTTACACCCTGTTGTGGATGAGTGCCTGCTTCCCAAGTCACAGTGGTGATCTCTGTGCATCATCCCTCTGTCAAGAGGTAGAGCCAGCAGAGAGGAAAGCAACTCATGCCCTCAGTCTCCCCGGCTTTAGTTATTTCTAAGTAACAGTTTACCGGAACATGGCTACACTGAACTGTTTACCCATTGTCTATAAGTCCTCCACCTTACCAAAGCAGAGCTGAGTGGTCACAAGAGAAACCACACAGCCTGCAAACCTAAATACTCTTTCTATACTTTCCTGAGAAGAGTTAGGGTGCGGAGTACTGTTCTGTTTTTCTAGTCAACTGTAGGGAGGGGAACAATTACCCTTGCCTTCACTTTTCAAAAGCCAAGCCCTGGGGCTCCTTTCATTGGCTCTGAGGAGAAAAAGGACAAAACCAAAACCAAAAGGAGCAGAAACGGAAAAGCAAGATTGTTAAGAAACAGAGAGGGGGGGGGTGGGGGTGCAGCTGGAGAGTTGGCTCAGTGGTTAAGAGCACTGTCTGCTCTTCCAGAGGTCCTGAGTTCCCTCCCCAGCAACCACATGGTGGCTTGTTCCCATCTATAATGTGATGTGATGCCCTCTTCTGACATGCAGATTGAACATTCACGTACATAAAATAAGTAAATAAATCTTTAAGAAAGAAATGGAGTAAGAGGCAGAGCGTTTGACTCCACACAGTCGCAGACTGAAAATTAAGTCAGCAGTTTAGGAAGGTTGAAGTTGTTGATAGAAAAATGGAATGCGTACCCGGTGACTGATTCTATCATAACCTTTGTAGTAAATGAAAATGGAAGACAAACAGCGTACAGTCAAACCGATACACACCTGTGATTGCCTTCTGATCTTCTTTGGGATGTACTGAGGAGGAGACACAGCAGGGCGAAACTCTCTAGATTCATAAGGCTCCAAGAAAGGAACCTCATGCAGACTTATGCTGGAGCCTTGTCCAGGCCTGAAAGCCTCTTAGCCCACCGTGGCACCGCAACTCAACGAGCTTAGTCATGGGACTCTGTGACTGGGCTCTCTCGCCTCTGAAATTCTGACTCTCTTCGGTTTTCGGTGCCTCCTGGACTAGAGAGTGTGGGCTTCCAGTGTGGACCATAGCAACGAACCACACAGGAAGAGGACCCCATGGCACAGGCAAGAGAAATGGACAGATGGCCTTCCTTCCTTCCTTCCTTCCTTCCTTCCTTCCTTCCTTCCTTCCTTCCTTCCTTCCTTCCTTCCTTCCTTCCTTCCTTTTCTTTACCAGGCCTTACAGACAAGCTACAGCCTGCCATCTATCCAGGGCTTTGGAATTGTCTTATGAAGAGAGATGCTCCTGTCTCTCATCCTGGTCCTGTCGGTAGCAATTGAGCTTCTTGTGTGAGCAAAGCAATTTTCCAAATACCACATCTTACTAGTAGGTTTTCTTTCCACAAACAATTAGAAAATATGAGCGGCCACCAATTTGCCACGTGACCCGTGTCCTTCAGCGCTAGGTGATAGCTCCCTGGCATTGTCCCTTTGGCTCTTTGGAAAGAGTGCTTATCCACCATTTATAATGATTACTTTAAAAAAAAAAAAAAGAAGAAGAAGAAGAAGCCTTATACCTTTCTTTCCCAGAACCTATTTATATACCACTAAATCAAGCTGAGCTACGTCGCCACGATTTCATTCGGTTCCAAACGTACATAATAATTTACCATTTGAAACAGCAATTATTTGATCAAGAAGTAACAGCTGCGAGCGCAGCATTCCCTCTGAACCACCATTAACTGAACGCTCCCTGCTGTCAAGCCAGATGTTTAGCTCGGAATATTAAGCTTTCTGTTTGCTTGTGTAAAAAGCAGGGAGATGAGCAGCCTGGCTGCTGGGCCCCCGAGGTGGGCGGGTCCTGAGGTGGGCGGGCCCTTCTGCTGTGTGCTCCAGTGTTGGAGGCAGAGCGCTTGCCTGTCATTCTTTGCTGCTTTTCCTGGACCTCCTGCTCACCGTGAGTTCTCAAAAGCCAGCTAGTCGCTCAAACGCCACCCGAGTTCGATTGTCTATATCTATCATCCTAGAATATTCTAGACTTAGAAAAAAAATCAGAGAATCAGTATTCTTAGTATGAGTGGTCATAGCTCTTTCCCACACCCCTGCTGTACTGATGACCACAGCAGCAAACAGAGTTGTCACTCTCTAAGTACGTTTCTACTTACCTTTTTCAGAGGGCTTATGAGAGCGATGGAGAATGGGCTGTAAATCAGCCGCTGTTAACACTACGGTAGTAATTTGAGGTTAGGAGTTGATGATCAGAGGGACATTTCGGGAGTAGTTTACTTTCCATTAAAAAAAATTATTAAGGATGGCAGCGGTATAGATAGAGGATTGTTTAATACATCAGCTGTGCTCGATGAAAATTATATGAATTACGAAGATAAAACAAAAGGTACCATTTTAAACCAGCGGGGAGGAGGAAGATGAGACGAGTAGGGGGCGGGGATGCTACTGTTCTCTCTTTCAAAGCAGCCAATTGCTGATGATAAACATGATCAGAATGTGGGGCGCTTTTAACAAACACAAGGACTCCGTAGCTAAGCCTCCTCTGCATGCACAGGAGGCTGAGTTCAGATATCCAGCACCCACAGTGGCACATATCTGTGATCTCAACACCCGGGAAGGAGGAGACAGGCGGATCCATGGGTCTCAATGGTCAGCCAGTCTAGCCAAGTTGGCGACCTCTAGGTTCAGTGAGAGACTGTCTACAAAAAGAAGGTGGAGCGCAAATGGAAGATTACAAACATTATTCTTTGGACCTATGTGCACACAGGTAAACATGCCACCCCTCCTCAACACGTACACATCCCAAGGAATCCACACTTGTTAGCATTTTAGCATATTAAAACCTTTATAAAACAAATATATGATGTGACAGAAAATGTTTCTTGAAGTTCAACAGCCTCTTGAGTTCTTTTGCAATTCACCTTTTTGTATCTAATTCAAGTAAATCTAAACATAGTAGCAGGACCCCACATTGCCAGAAATACCAAATCCCACGGATGTGTAACCCTCTTTGTTCCTATGTGTTTGTTCCATGGTGACTTTATGACAATGGTAACAGTAAAACATTAAAATGAACAGCCCATCAATGGAAGATGCTCTTTACACACATGCCACAAAAACAAGGCAATGGACCAATGTGTTACCTTTTGTCAAAAATGTAGTGTAGATAGCTTTAAAGGAATTTCAGCAATAATCACTGTGTCTAAAGAAAAAAAAAAAACTATGAGGAAGGAAAACAAATGGTCCAAAGAAAAGAGAAATGGAGCACTAGGGAGTCTTATGACTTCTGTGAAAATTAACCTAGTAATTAACAAGGAGAAATAACTAACAAATGAACTATTATCTGGATACAATACACACACAAAGGACTTTTCTTCCACTTCAGAGCTCTGTTCTATAGGAGAAGAGCAGCTATTTCTTTCTGGATTAAATCACATCAGAAGGTTAGAAGATACTGCACAGTGAAGTTCAGGTTCTCAAGAGCAGGGTATAATTATGTAAGAAATGGGGTATAATTAATAACTGTCACTTTGAGATTATCACACACATGGCTCAGAATCTATTGTTCTATCCATTATCATTCTATGTATTCAAAATATTATTTCCAGAAAGTAATGTTGATGTGTGTAAAATTAAACAAAAATAGATAAATACACTCAATTTTCCTTTTTTTTCCTACATTCTTGATATCAACGCAAGGGGCCCGCTTTCATGGTAAGTAAGCACACTGTCACTGATCTACATACATTCCAGCCCTCAGCTAAGTAAGTACTCTGTCACTGAGCTGCATTCCAGCTCTCTCAGATCTCCACTCAGCCTGTATGTTTTTCACTATTACAATGTAATATGCATTTGTTACAGGGCTCTCTGGAGTACTTCTGTGCTGGTGCTGGTGGCCAGATTCAGTAGACCTGGGAGGGTGGGGAAGGACAGTGGTGGTCCAGTGATCTTCTCTGCCAAGCCCTTGTGAAGACTCTTCTGGTCCTTACTCGCTGCCCTGCTGTCCTGCCTTGATACCTCTAACACAGACACTATAACAATTAATGGCACTTTCCCCACCAGAATGAAATCTACTTGAAGATGGAGATCCTATCCTATTTGCTTTACAGACCTGGCCCAAGGTCAGTTTTGGCTAAGAATTAGTGGACATCCAGATGAATGAACATGAGAATTAATTCATAGAAAGGATAGGTTTAGAGTCTCATCAGGAAAGTGTGATCATGAAAATACAAAATAATTCCAACATAAGCATCCCCCACCCTCTCGTTTTTGTTGGAGCACAGGGTTCAGTAACTTAAGGAGCTGTTTGTGAAGAAACATTGCTCTCATTTCCAAAGGAATGACAGTTTATTCTGGAGTCAAATGTGAATGATCCTGGCCTGCGTGCGAACATGGGGTGAGGTCACTCCAGTGTCTGTGTTTCTACATGGAGGCAATTTCATGCAGTTTTATAGAAGCAGAGAAATCAGAAATCAAGGAGAAGTGAAAGTGCACTGGTGAGTACATTAGAAAGGGGGTCCCGGCAAGATGGGGGGAGTCTTCTCCTATGGGCCTCAAGTGCTGTCTGATGACATCCTTAGTGTAGGGGTTGGTGGATGTTACTGGTCTTCTGAATTGAAAGATTCCAAAGGGTTTTATGTATTAGTCAGAGGACTTTACTACTGACACAAAGGCTGGTGAGAAACAGTCATTGGGGGGGGGGCAAAGCTAGCCTGAGACAAGGTAATGAATTAGCCCTAGACGTGCAACATTCCACCTCTTCCCACCACCACACTTCTAAACAGTCAATCTGTCTTCACAGCACAGTGATTCTCCAGGAGTTCTCACTCCCCAAGGAAAAGAATTGTGTTGACTCCAGCTTCAATCTCTGTAAGACTCAGTCCCATCAGCGCAGAAGGACAACACTCCAGTGAATCTCAAGCATGATATCATAATGATGATAATGTCATAATGTCATAAGCTACTGACGAGAGACATATTTTACAGAAAGTGTGCATATGTTGCTTTCCATGTGCTTTTGCACTATTAGATTTATTTATTTATTATATGTACACTGTAGCTGTCCTCAGATACTCCAGAAGAGGGCATCAGATTTCATTACAGATGGTTGTGAGCCACCATGTGGTTGCTGGGATTTGAACTCGGGACCTTCAGAAGAGCAGTTGGCACTCTTAACCACTGAGCCATCTCGCCAGCCCTGCTTTTGCACTATTTAATTGCTGTTTCTGCCACCCTATGATACACACAATTAAACCCCAAACTACACCTTCAAGCTCTCAAACACCTCTAAAATTACAAATGCTTTACTGTTAAGTAGATGAAATCTTGTTTTCTTTGTTCCTGTTTTTCTCTTTCTTTCTGATTTGTTACTGTTTGTTCGTTGGGGTGGTGGTGGTGGTGGAGGTGGTGGTGGGTTTGAGGCAGGGTTTCTCTGTAGTTCTGGCCAGCCTGGAACTCTCTGTAAATCAGGCTGACCTAGAACTTCAAAGATTCTCCTGCCTCTGCTTCTGCCTCCTGAGAACTGGGATTAAAGGTGTGTGCCACCAATGCCTGGATAGAATTTTTTTAAATTTATCTCTTTAAAATTTATGTATATAAGTACACTGTAGCTGTCTTCAGACACACCAGGAAAGGCCATCAGATCCCATTACAGATGGTTGTGAGCCACCATGTGGTTGCTAGAAATTGACCTCAGGACCTCTAGCAGAGCAGTCAGTGCTCTCAACCGCTGAGCCATCTCTCCAGCTCCCTAGAATCTTATTTTCAATGGTAGTTTTGGCTCATGTAATAGTTTAACCCATGGAGCTAATTTTCATCTTGGTAGGCACTTGTCCTCTAAAGCACATGGTTTTTGCTGGTCTATTATTTATTTCCCAATAAATATAAGCCCTGAGATAAATTCACAAAGTATTCACTGCCTGAAATACTTTCTGTACTCTTAGATATATGATAGTGCCTTACCCCTAAACCTCAAGGAAAATAAATCAGGAGGATCTTCAGGCTGTGAGCCTCAACACTACCTCCAAATTCTATAGAAGTGGTTGCCAGTATAATGGCTTACATTTATTCAATGCACTGGCATAGACATCACATGCTAAAACAGGAGATAGGGCTGGGGCTGTAACGGTCCATAGCACATGTGAGGTCCTGAGTTCAACCCACAGAGCAGCCAGATTGAAAAAAAAAAAAAAAGGAAACCTGAACTCAAATTTGCCTTGACAATTCTCTCTCAAACACATACATGTAAACATGTATGTGTATCGCACACACAAACAAAAATAGGAAACAACATAGATCACACAGACTTTTCTTCCAATTGTGAACTTCATATTGTGGGAAGATGAAAGCTTAAGGAATGACACAGCTGTGACACATTAACACACTTGAGATGTTGCTGTGTGGGGGGCAGCTATGAACTGAGGCAGGGGCATGCCTTTCTGCTCCGAACTTTATCTGGAAGCAGTTGTACAAGGGGAGGCTGGTTTCAAACACTGTCTCAGTGTTGTTTGTTGTTGTTTTACTGTGCTTTGTTTCTGCTTTTATTTTAATGAATTTGTTTATTTTATTTATTTTGGTTTTTCAAGACAGGGTTTCTCTGTGTAGCCTCGGCGATCCTTTAATACAGTTCCTCATGTTGTGATAAACCACAGCCATAAAATTATTTTTGTTGCTACTTCATAACTGTAATTTTGCTACTGTTATAAATTGTAAGGTAAAGGTTTGATATGCAGGGTATCTGATATGCGGACCCTACACACACACACACACACACACACACACACACACAGACAAGGGGGTCTCTACCCACAGGTTGAGCCAGCCTCAGGGCAGCACAGTGAGTGATGGGATGGGGCCATAGCTGATGGGCATCCTCTAGGAAGCTCAGAATTGCTTGGGTGAATCTTTTTTCCCCCTTTCCTGGGAGGAGACACTAGACACAATACTATCACTCCACACACTGAGTAGTTAACTCACTTGTCTCAATATGACCTATTACAATGTTTTCTTCACACAATATTGCTCTTATAAAGTTTTCTGTCCTCAAGACGTAGTGCATTAATGTAAGATTCCAATGCAAAATGAAAATACAGGGCCCAACATCCCAAAGTTATTCAGACTTGATTTTGCTTTGTTTCTAATTCACAGTCTCACACATTCTGGCTGGCCTTGAACTTTCCATGAAGCTGAGGGTGATCTTGAACAGCTGATCCTCCTGCTTCCACCCCTAGTACAACAGCACACCCAGTTTCTGGCTGAACCAGAGATTTGTGCATGCCAGACAAGAACACCACCAAAAGAGTTATGCTTCTTATTCCCAAATTATTATGACTTTCAAGACAGCAACAGTAAGGTATTAAACCTAAAATGGACCCCTTATGATGATTAGAATAGGAATGGCCCCATAGATTCATGTGTTTGAATGCTTGTCCATAGGGAGTGGCACAATTAGGAGATGTGGCCTTGTTAGAGTAGGCGTGGCTGTTTTGGAGGAAGTGTGTCACTGTGGAGGCAGGCTTTGGGGTCTCACATATATGCTCAAATTCCCCCCAATATGGCACATGGTCCCCTTCTGGTGCCTGCAAGATATAGAACTCTCAGCTCCTTTGCCAGCCCCGTGTCTGCCTGTGTGCCACCATGCTTTCTGCCATGATGATAATAAACTCTGAAACTGTAAGCCAGCCTAATTAAAATTATTTTTAGTAAGAGTTGCCTTAGTCATGGTGTCTCTTCACAGCAAAACAAAAAACAAAAACAAAAAAACCCTAACTATGACAACTCCTCTAAGCTTAGAGTACAGGCCACACACTCCTGAAGCTGGTCTATCAGCAATGATGGGACTATGTTATATGTGATGCCCAATACAGTAGCCAGCAGTCGCATATAGGTACTGAAGACCTGAAATCTGGCTTATAATTTTTCTCATTTAATTGAACTATCACATTCTGTTAGTGGCTTCCATATCAAACAGTGTAATACCAAATAGATTATACATTGTTCTGAGCATATCATTTAATCTTGCTTGTTTAGGTTTTGCCCTGTGTGAAACAGGTGCACATACCTACAAGGTTATTGTTGTGATAATTGATCCATTAACTGATATAAAATTCTGATAGTAGTACCTGGTATGCAATGGTTGTTTGTCTTTAACACTTATAATAAATATAACCCAACTTTCCATATAACTACTCTTCTGGAATAAATCTACTAAACTATGGTAATCCTAGTATTACATTTGTCAAAGACTGGTATAACTATGATTATATGTTAGATAGGGAAAGGATTCAAGAATGTAGGTAACTGGAAATGATTCAAATGATGCTGAAAAGGACAAAGTAAAAGTAAACACATACAACAGATATTTTCCTTTTAATGGATGTAGTTTCCAGATAAAATACAAAACCCTGCATTGAATTGGAAATTAAGATAAACAATGAATTTTTTTGTGTTCACATGTGTGCAGATACATGTTTGTATACACACAAGTAGAGACCAGACTTCAACCTTGAGTGTCATTCTTTTTTTTAAAAGATTGATTTTATATATATATATGTATATATATATATATATATATATATATATATATATATATATATATATATATGTATATATGTATATATACACACACATATACATATGAATGATGTGTGTGTGTGTGTGTGTGTGTGTGTGTGTATTCTCTATCTGCATCTACACCTCTATGGTAGAAGAAGACATCAGATTACATTATAGATGGTTGTGAACCACCATGAGGTTGCTGGGAACTCAGGACCTCTGGAAGAGCAGCCAGTGCTCTTAACCACTGAGCCTCTCTCCAGCCTCTGGGTGTCACTCTTTAGGGAGTCTGTCATGTTGGTTTTTGAGTCAAGATCTCTCACTGGGGCCAGAGTTTAACAAATAGGCTAGGCTAGTTAGGAAAGGAGTCCCAAGGGTTCACTTCTTTCTACTTCCACAGTACTGGGATGACAAGTGGTAGATTGCTACCATGCATATATTTTGGTTTTTTTCAAACAGGAATCCTAGGAATATAGTTCCTGTCCTTTAGTCACTGACTTAACAAGCTGTTGTCAGCTTGCCAATGAAAAATGTCTCAGTATAAAAAAGTTCTACATATTGCATGGAACATCTACTAAATTATTGGATTGTTTTATTTTGTTTTGTTTGAGACAGGGTTTCTCTGGGTAGCCCTGGCTGTTGTGGAACTAACTCTGTAAACCAGGCTGGCCTTGAACTTGTAGAGCTACCTGCCTCTGCTTCGAGCACTGGGATTAAAGGCATGTGCCACTATTGCCTGGTATACTAAAATACTGTTAATAAAACAACCTTATTGGTATTTATTTTTAACTTAGCCAGATTGGATCATTCCTAATCACTTAAGGATTAGTGCACGCACGGCTGTTGTTTCTTTCTCTCTTAGACAGTATTGTGCCAAGAAGGGGCACATGTTGTTTCTGAAAATGGATGCTGGGGGTTGTGGTGGAACTCAGGGCAAAACACTGATCTGACATGCTTTAAGCCTTTAAAATTTTTTTTTTATTTTTAAAAATTACTTTATGTGTATGGGTGTTTTCCAGGCATGTGTGTCTGTGGATCACTTTTGTGAAATTGTTGGAAGCCAAAGGAAGGCATCAGTCCTCCTGGGACTAGAGTTACAGTAAGTCACCCCATGGGTACTGGGGATCAAGCCTCCATCTTCCTGAAGAGCAACCAGTGCACACAACCACTGAGCTGTCAGAGCTCCAGCCTTTTGAAGCTTTTACAGAGGTAGATTCTGAGGTCATAACATTTTAATCAGTGAATAAATAGTAACATAGGTTTTTGGATCACATTTTCTCAGAAGTTTCACAGGGAGTAAGTCAACCAAACTTGGTGTTAGAATCCTGTCTGCTGTGTTGGAGTGATTGCTCAGCAGTTAAGAGCATTGACTGCTGTTCCAGAGATTCTGAGTTCAATTCCCAACAACCCCTTGGTGGCTCACAACCATCTATAATGGAATCCGATGCCCTCTTCTGACAGACACACCAGACAGTGACAATGTACTCACATACATATATTCAACTGGATGACCTTGGGTAAGGTGTCTGACCTCTGAAGTTTTGTTTTCTTTATCTGTTCAAAGGGAGTAATTGTAAAACATGCTGCACAGGCTGCTGGGAAATTTAATGATGTGATGTCCTTAATGCTCTTAAAACAAAGTCTGGCAAAAGGTCATGCTTCAAAAATATGGCTCTTAGTATTATTCCAGTCCTGGCTTTCATATTTTCTATGGTCTTGAACAATATCCCTGTGGTGGTTTGAATAGGTATGGCTCTCATGGATTTGTGTGTTTGGATGATAGCAACAATATTAGGAGATGTGGCCTTGTTGGAGGAAGTGCACCAGTGTAGGGGCAGGGCTTTGAGGTCTCCTAAGCTCATTGTACACCCAGTGTGCCAGTCTCCTTCCGCTGCCTCTGGAACAAGATGTAGAACTCTTGGCTCCTTCAGAACCATGTCTGTCGGCATTCTGCCATGCTTCCTACCAAGATGAAATGAACTAAACCTCTGAAACTGTAAGCCAGCCCTCATTAAATGTTTTCTTTATAAGAGTTGCCTTGGTCATGGTGTCTCTTCATAGCAATAGAAACCCTAAGACATTCCCTAAGACTCAGAGATGGAAAACTCAGATCTGGACAGAGAAAAAGGCACTAGAAGATCACAGGTGTGAAACAGCTCAACTGTGAAGTCATATATCTGCTCAGGAGTGAACTTTATTGAAGATGCAGCCGAGACTGTATTTCAACTGTTTACTTTTAAAGTATAGAGTTTACTTTTAAAGTATAAAGTATTGCTACTGGAAACTGGGCTAGCGGTCCATCACTGGCAGGCATCCTGACAATTGATATCAGTCTGGGACACTCATGAGAATCTGGTTTTCTACCCAGAAAAATGGGCATGTTTATCATCCAAGTTATTATACAGATGGGGGATTAATCTTCAGTGACGGAAGGAGCTGCCCAAACAAATGTATTTAAGGAATGAATCCAGTTCCTATGATCTATTTTCACGCTAGAAGAAAAGAGCTACAAGCTGTTAGTTAACTCTGGAAAAACATCAGCTGCCAGTACATTGTTGTGTAAATCAGTAATTTGGAGAGGCTCTGGTCTTTTGTTTGGTTTTTCAAAAGCCCAGATTGATTCAAGGGCTAAAAATTCAGCTTCTATTTTCTCTTTATGGCTCTTGGTTCATTTTCTGCAGAGGTTCAATTTGTTGCCAAAGAGATTCATCGCTAATTTGAATAATTATACACTAAACTGGAGGGTAGAAACGAAATTGGGGTTGATTGAGAGGGCTGGAAACAGAGCAAATTCCTCTGTGGCCCTAGGAATGATAGATTCCTACATAGCAAAACAAGCAGCATTTCCAACTGATTAGTTTTAATTTTTAATAGAAAATAAGAAAAGAAAAAAAATGAAGTTTAATTTCACTCACAAGAAGAGCAAATTAAGGATCTTACTTTCTTGTCGGCTTGAGGAAACTGTAAATAACCAAAAGGTCTGTGAAGAGCACACACCCTCTCACATTTGTGAGTGGTTGTGTAAACAATTTGGGAAGAATTGGACAAAATCTAGCACAATTGCAAATGGAAAGTCCATATGACCTTTGACCCAGTAATCTCGATTCTGGACTCTATGCTCACAAGTGAAGAAAAGCCATCACTCTGTAGTATGTAACACAGTGTTCCTAACATGTTCTTAGGCTTCTGTAACCCTCACCACTGACTACTCTGTCTGCACGTACACCTGCCAGTCAGAAGAGGGCATCAGACCCCATTACAGATGGTTGTGAGCCACCAAGTGGTTGTTGGGAACTGAACTCAGGACCTCTGGAAGAGCAGTCATCTCTCCAGCCCCTCCATTATAGCTTTTATATAAAGTGAGCATAAAGACTCTGAACAGAAAAAAAAAAAAAAGCACAAAAAGCTTAGGGAATTTAGGAACAAAAGGGTAAAAGTCATCTGTCATTGCTAGTTTCATGTTTCAATCTGTCAACTATCATCTATCTATATGTGATATATATGTATATATATATATATATATATATATATATATATATATATATATATACACACATCTATCTAGTGTGTGTGTGTGTGTGTGTGTGTGCGCATGTGTGTAACCATACTTTTTGTCCACTTTATCTACCACCCTTCTCCACCCTAATCCAGTCCAACCCCAAACACTAGGTAGAGAAGAAAGAATGTTAAAGGGGAAGGGGAGCACAGATCTCCTTAGACTACTTCCTGCTGACTAGGGGCCTGGAGTCTCTAGGGGCAAAGTCAATGTTCATGGTCAGGTATCTCCAACCAGCAATTTAGCAAAACATCAAACACAACAGCAAGAACCAGCAGCAGCAGCAGGGAGAGCAGCAGTCACCGGCCCCTCTTAAGGGTTGTGGTCTTCTTATACATTCTCAAGAGTCCCCAGAATTCCAAACAGAAACTGTCTTCAGCTGGTAAAATGACACCCCTGCCAGAGCATGAGACAAATCACAGTCAACTGCTATGGACAGTCTGAAGCAGCTCCATAGCCCACACCTGGGATTAAAACAAAAACATACTTCTATAACATAATTGGGTTTTTTGTTGTTGTTGTTGTTGTTGGTTTTTGTTTTGTTTTGTTTTGTTTTGTTTTGTTTTTCGAGACAGGGTTTCTCTGTGCAGTCCTGGCTGTCCTGGAACTCACTTTGTAAACCAGGTTGGCCTCGAACTCAGAAATCTGCCTGCCTCTGCCTCTCAAGTGCTGGGATTACAGGCATGCACCACCACTGCCCGGCTCATAATTGGGTATTTAAAGAAACCAAAATTCTCACAACACATGTGTTTATCTATATGTGTGTATGCCACACCACAATACTTTATGGTAAAAGGGCACTATTTTAATATAGTTCATTGTCTTAGTAACTATTCTATTGTTGTGAAGGGATACCAGGACCAAAGCATCTATATATCTATATCTATATCTACATCTTATATGGAATTTAATTTGGGGCTTGCTTACAGTTTTAGAGGGTTAGTCCATGATCATCGTGGTAGGAAGCAAACAGGCATTGCTCTGTAGCAGTAGCTAAGAACTTTCATCCTGGTACACAGGCAGAAGGCAAAGAAGATACTGAGACTGGTGAGGGCTTTTGAAGCTTCAAAGCTCACCCCCAGTGACACACCTCCTCTACAAGGCTGTACCTGCGAACTTCTCCCAAAGAGTTTCACTAACCTGCGACCAAGCATTCAAATGAGGGCCATTCTCATTCAAACCATCACACACACATATAATAAAATTCTAAATTTGTATCCAAAGATCTAGGTCCCTTGTGGTTCCGAGTCCTCTGATTTCTCCCTTTCAGGCTGTCCAAGCTGCTGCACACTGGGCTGGAAGGTTGAAGCAGTCTGGAATGGGCAGGATCCCAGTCTGGCTGGGAGTGAGTGTGTGGTGAGGGTGGGGCTTTCTTAGGTGATGGCCTTCTCTGACTGTCTTTAATGAACCAGCTCTCTGAGATAATCTTAGTTCGTGCATATACCTTTATTCGGGATGGGCTTATATGTGTATGCTTTATTCGGGATGAACCAAGGGTTATATAGTTTTGGGGAAGGGAGTGAGAATATCCAGCGTGAGCAAAGGCTGGAGGCTGAGGCTGCTGAGATGCCTCATTAGCATGGGGAGGCAGTCCAGGAGTCTCAGGTTCAGGACTATGTGACATTCCTCAGGTAGTGGGGTCCAGGATCCCCCAGAGAAGAGGAAGCCCTGCTGACAAAGGGGCTCAGGACTGTCTGGTGATGTCAGACTCAAAGCTTAGCAGCAGGGTTTCTTGACCATCCATAAGACAAGTCTGTGTCAGGGTGATCCACCAAGTGGGTGATGGGAATTGAACCTGGGTCCTCTGGAAAAACTGCCTGTACTCTTAACTGCTGCACCATTTTTCCAGCCCTCAAAGGAATTTTTTTTTTAAGATTTATTGATTTATTATATGTAAGTACACTGTCGCTGTCTTCAGAAGCTCCAGTAGAGGGCGTCAGATCTCATTACAGATGGTTATGAGCCACTATGTGGTTGCTGGGATTTGAACTCAGGACCTTCAGAAGAGCAGTCAATGCTCTTAACTGCTGAGCCATCTCACCAGCCCTCAAAGGAATTTTTAACCTATTATACTAGAGAAAGAAAAATATAGCACTGATAAACGCTATTGAAATGACAAATTCGTCGTTTTTTTTTTCTATTTCATTAATATAAAACTAACATAAATGTCTGCAATGAATGTTATCTTGAAATCCAAAATAAAGTAGTGGTTTATTTTTTTTTTTTTTTTTTTTTGGTTTTTCGAGACAGGGTTTCTCTGTATAGCCCTGGCTGTCCTGGAACTCACTTGGTAGACCAGGCTGGCCTCGAACTCAGAAATCCGCCTGCCTCTGCCTCCCGAGTGCTGGGATTAAAGGCGTGCGCCACCACGCCCGGCTAGTAGTGGTTTATTATAGTATTTATTTTTGGGCAATATTTTGAGTACAAAATCTCATGAACAGACATGAACAGGTGTTGAATCAAATTCCATTCCTTCTCAATGTACAAGTTCAAGTAAAGGCATGCCTGCTACCTGTGGTTTTCAAGAATGAGATTTCCAAGATGTAATCTTCTGAGAAACCATACAATAAATCCCAAAGGATCACCACATTTTAGATTAAAGTAAATGTGGGTTGGGGTGGGGAAAAATCTCTCTAATTTATCTATTTGGTGGAAGCATGGGGGTGCTTTTCATTCAAAAGCGCATTCATCTTTTTCCATTAGGAAGTTTAAAAGAGAGGAGAGAGAGAGCTGTGTGAGCTGTGTGACTGTCCCTGTTGTAATGAGTTTTCACACCCGGCTCCCCTTGGTGAGCCGACTAGTCAAGCCTTCGCCATTCCGTGGTGTTTGCGCTGCCATGGCGCCTCTTTATAGATTTGCTTCATAGGAATTCATTTCCGGGAATGAAAGAGGACAGGGGAGAGAGGATGTCTTAAAGCAGTGACAAAATCTTTGTATTTTTATTAGATTTAACTTATCATAAGCCAGATTTAATTTTCTCTCCTGGGTTGTGATGCCTATCGTGGTTATTTTTATTAAGGGGAGAATTAATCTTAGATTCTCGACACTAACATAGATTCAAATATTATAAAGTTTAGCTGGCCTTCTGGGGCCAGGAAACCATCTCCAGAGGATTGTTCACCCAGCACCCACCCAGACCTCTTTCTCAGCTCAGGGCCATACAAGCTCCGGGACACCTGCTGTGATGAGCCTTCTTAGGAAATCCATGGCTAATTATAAAGCTCCCAACTGTACAATACACAAAAGGCTAATCCCTCTCCAGGAAGCCTTTTAAAAAAATTAGAGTCACTTGATTGCTTCATCATCTAAGGTCTCCTGAACTCCAAACTAAGGATGGCTAATGCCTGTCTCCCTAACCTTTGCTTTGGAGTCCTTCACTTTCCAGGTTAATTCACTTCTCTCTGAAGAACTCACAGATAACCACGCCCCCAGCTGCTTCTCTTTCACTTAGCACACAGGATCTCACTGAATGTGCCTTGGGTATCAATACCATTTAGCTCTGCCCCACAGTTACCTGGCAACAGCCAGGCGTGCCTGACTCACTATAAAAGGGGCTGCTCGCCCCCTCCTCTCTCTTTTCTCCTCTTCTCATGCTTTCTTCCCCTTTTCCCTTCTGTCCCTTCTCCCCTCCCCTTTTCAATCTCCATATGCTCATGGCCAGCCTCCTCCTCCTCTCCCTTTCCTTCTCCCCTTCTCTCCCTCCTCCCTCAACTCCCCTCCCCATGCCCTAAATAAACCCTGGGGAAGGGATGCCTCAGCATGTGCCCACAGAGGCCCAGTGTAGGTCATTCTGCGGGATATCTTCCACCTGTCTCTAGCATCACTACCCCACTCACTGAAGAGAAGTCTGGGTGTAGACTCTTGTTCCTCTGGCTTTCCATTGGGTTTGTCTTAGAGTTCTTATTGCTGTGATAAGACACCATGCCCGCAAGCAGCTTGGGGAGGAAACGGTTTCTTTCACTTTAGTTTATAAACCATCACTGAGGGAAATTAGGGTAGAAACCTGGAAGCAAGAACAGCAGAAGAACAGGCCATGGAGGCTACTGGCTTGCCCAGTCTGCTTGCTTCTAGCATTTGGGACCAGTAGCCCACGGGCAGCACTACCCACAGCAGGCTAGGCCATCCATCCCACTTCAATGACAAAAGGAAAAGTGTACTACAGACTTGCCTAGGGCCAATTATAGAGGCATGTTTCTTAATTGATAGTCCCTCTTTCCAAATTACTGTAGGCTGTGTCAAGCTGACATAAAACTGCCCAGCACAAGGAGTCACTGAAAGAAGGGAGGACCATGAAAGTGAAAGAGTAGTACGTAACCAAAGACAAAATGGAGTCCCTTGTGTCAGGAAGGAAAGTGAACCTTTAAACTAACCGATGGCCCTAGGTACATGGCCCTAGGTACGGGGCAAGCCTTTCCTGGAACAATCACAGAATAGCCCAACGCCCTCTGAATGTCACAGCGACCTCTGTGGAATGTCTTAACACCCTAGGAGGTTGCCTAAGGTAGTATGTGACTTAACTGTTAGGTAGATTACCACCCCCCTTTTTGTCTCTTAGAGTTAGCTATTACCTCAAGCTGCTCTTGCTGATGTTTGAACTAGCCAATCATGTGAAACCGCGCCAATTTCCCCAACCCCCCACCCCATTGCTATAAAAGCTTCTAATTTTCGAGCCTCGTGGTCGATCCCCCTGTCCCCTGCGTGGGATACGGGGTCATCCCGAAGCTCCGATTAAAATTCCTCTTGCAGTTTGCATCAAGACAGGTCTCTCGTGATTCGTGGGGTGCGCGAACAGCCTGTGTTTGAAATAGGGGTATTTCTGGTTTGGTATTACAAAAGCAGACCATTCATTTCTCTAGCTTCCACTTTTTGAGTTTGCCTCAGGCTGATTCACTGACTGACATTAGGTATGTCACGCACGGTTCCTTCATCTTACTTCTAGGGTCTTAGCCCTGCTCTATCTCTCTCCTTTTTTGGCTAAGAAAAACTAAATGTCAGTTATTTGGTGCCGTACTATAATTCTCTATAGCCCAACATCTTCATCGCAAACAAATTCTGGATGACTTTATTGTGGGGTGCACACCTTTTCTATTGTGACCCTGCTAAGCCACCCCTTTTGGAACTTCTTGGATATTTACGTACAGCTGTCCCTATGGGCTCACTCTTGCTCTCCCTAAAGTGGTTAGTCATGGGCCCTTCACTAAATTTCTCAACACAACCCCGATTGCTTCTCTATCCCCTTCCACAGACTATTTTACTGTATGGTCTTACAAATTCCACCATGCCTTAGGGATGAATAGGGATGGGGAACTGGTGTCAGGTGCAGGAGGAGCTCATGGAGTTCAGAGTCCAAGCCAATCAAAAACCTTGTTAGAGAAGCCATTTTGGAACCAGTTTGGTTTTTTTTTTTTTTTTTTTTTTCGAGACAGGGTTTCTCTGTGTAGCCTTGGCTGTCCTGGAACTCACTCTGTAGACCAGGCTGGCCTCGAACTCATTAACTAAGCTGAGACTGGATAAAGAAAGTTGGTAAGAGCTTTAATCAGAGAGATGCAGAGAGGGATTTCTGGGGGGAGGGGAGTGCAGAACAGCATTTTCAAAACTCCAGAAAACACTGAGTATGAGTGTCTGAAGCTCAGATAAAAGTCTCACAGGATGAAGTTGAGGATATCATGGGACATAGGGATAAGATCATTGTATTCCTGACTTCCCCAGCCCTGTGTTGCCTCTGGACTCTGTGACTAAGAACAGCTCTGGATAGTCTGCATGCTAATTCCTTTGTCTTTACTCAACCTTCCCTCCCCCCACCTTATTCAAGGTCCTACCTTTTACCAATCAATGTCTCCATCTCAGGAGGAAAGGTGGAATCAGAGACAATTGGTAGAGATCAATGAAAAGTCCAGATCATGAGTCTGTACAACATGGCTTTCAGGCCAGCATATCTGGCTGGTGCCTGGGTTTGCAAATAAAATATTTCCTGGCACACAGCCATATTCATTCATTTAAGTACTGTCTGTGCTGCTTCCTATGGATAACATCAGATCCAAGTATTTGCAATAGAGGCTATATCAATTACTTGACCTTTACAGACAAAGTTTGCTGACTCCTGATACAGATCGATAATCCAGATAGAAAGGCATCTGAAGTCTGGAGTGTAGGCTCAATGGGTAAGAGCATGTCTTACTTAGGGTTTACTGTTGTGAAGAGACACAGTGACCAAAGCAACTCTTATAAAGGAAAAGATTTCATTGTAGTTGGCTGATAGTTTCAGAGGTTTAGTCCATTATCGTCATGGTGGGAAATATGGAAGCGTGCAGGCAGACATGGTGCTGGAGAAGGAGCTAATAGTGCAACACTTAACTCCACAGGCAACAGAAGGAGACACTGTCACTGGGCATGGCATGAGCATATCTGAGCCCTCAAAGCTTGTTCCTACAGTGACACATGTCCTCCAACAAGGCCACATAACCTAATAGTACCACTTCTTAAGGGCCAAGCATTCACACACAGGAGTCTATGGAAACCATTCCTAGTCAAACTACCACAGAGCACTTGCTGGTCCTCAGGAGTGAGGACCCAACTGTGGTTCTCAGCACCCACACCAGGCAGCTCCCTGTAATTCTAGCTCCAGGAGAATCTGGTGCCTCTGGCCTCTTCAGACACACTCTCCTGCCTCCCCAAATACACACAAAGTTGTGAAACTTGTTCTTTTTGTTTTGTTTTTTAAGTATTTGAGTAATGGTGGTAGAAAAATGAAAATTAATCAAATTCTAGACATAGTTTATAAGTCTTATAAATATATAAGTTTATATGTTCATGACTGTATATGAGACCAAAAAAAGGGGGGAGGGATAAGAGTGATTCTGAAGGGACTAGGGTATAGCTCAGCTGGCAGGGTGCTTGTCTATCTTGAAATGAAGACCAGATTTGAGCACTAGAAACACACACATCTGACACCATGGCACATAGCTATATTCTGAACATTTAGGAAATAAAAAGAACAGGATCTCCTGATTCAGATTCAGAATCAGCTACACAATGAGTTCAAGGCCAGCCTGGACTACATGAGATTCTCTATCTCAACAAAGAAAAAGGTAATGATCTGCAATTTTCAGTCTTATTGGCTGTATAAGTTTAGTAGTACTTCGCGGAAATGGGGAAAGCTGTATTGGCTGAGGTGGAAATTTTAGTTTTCTGAGAATTTGGACATGAGTTTGAGGTGTCTGTTAGACATCTAAGAGATGCTGGTACCCAACTGTATATGCAAAGCTAAATTTCAAAGAACAGATTGGGGCTAGGTATATAAGTTTTCGAGTTGTAAACTTAAAACTGTGTGATGTAATAAGTTTAAACGTTATTGATGTGGTAGTTGATTTTAGGTTTATAAGACAAAGTCTCACTATAAAGTTCAGTTTCTCTTATCTCAGTCTCCAAGGTCTCCAAGGATTATAGACATGGGCCAGCAGTGCCCCAAAGAGTGAGAGAATTTAATGATGGACTGTAAAGACCAAAGAGGAAAGAAAAATGTAAAGCTTTGGGTATTTCCCTGCTGTCTCACATTTCCTGTGCATTTCTTTCCTGTGTTGAAAAATGTTTTTTCACGTTTTTGTCTTATTTGATTTAGGTCCTCTATTTTATCTTTGAGATGCAGTATTCTGTCTTCTGCTTGATATGTTCTTTAAGTTATGTGTTTCCTAGTTGGACTACTGTATTTTTTGTTTATTCATCTTTATTTCAGCTTGAGTCCTCTTCAGTGTTTCTACCTCCTCGCTGAATTCCATCTTCAAACCTTGGACATCTTTGTTACTTCCAATGTTATGTCCAAATCCCAGAGACCCCAAGGACCACCAAGGAGACCATTCTGATGTAAGGCACATAAGGGTCTTTTATTACAACCTTGAGCAGGGACTCTCACTGTCACCAAAGCAATGGATCCAGAATGAGCCTTGAAACCGGGCTTGGTGGCGCACACCTTTAATTCCAGCACTCAGGAGGCAGAGGCTGGCGGATTTCTGAGTTCGAGGCGAGCCTGGTCTACAGAGTGAGTTCCAGGACAGCCAGGGCTATACAGAGAAACCCTGTTTCGAAAAACAAAACAAAACAGAATGAGCCCAGAGCTCAGGGGAGGCAGAGCTTTTGTAGAGAATACCTCACACTTGGTAATTTTCCACATTAAGTCGGCTTCTGATTGGTTAGTATTTCAAACTTGTTTTTCTGGTTCAAACAGGAAGGAACCTTCACAAAATGGTTACAAAGGTCAGCCCTCAGGACTGTTGAGTCTTTTATCAGCAAGGCCACCTGGGTCAGCCCCTGACCTCCTGCTCAGGTCAAAATGAAGTAGTTGTCTAGGTCTCACACCATCAGCCTTATTTATGTCTGTGCTTTCTAGGGCTTCACTCAGGCATTTTTCTCCTTAAGCTCTTTCCTCGTGCTTTTAATTGAGCTGTTTCTTTGTTCTGTCTTTCAACTCCTTGAATTCTTTGAGGAGGTTTGTGATTCTTCTCTCAGTTTCTGTGCCCTGGAGTTCATCTGGGAAATTCTCATTGACAAGCCCCTCTACAGGCCTGGCAGGTTTTGAAGAGAAGATACTGGCTTGATCTTTCAGATTCGTTGGATTTCTGCAATGAGACCCAGCTATGTGTATTTCCTTTGTTCTGAGTTTGTAATGGGTGGGGCAGGGTGGGGGAGGGGGAGAGAAGATGAGAAGGTAGGTTCGCTGTAGAGCGGTGGTTCTCAGCCTTCCTTTAATATAGTTCATGTCGTGGTAACTCCCAACCGTAAAACGATTTCACTGATATATCATAACTGTAATTTTGCTACTGTTATGAATCCTTTTTTTTTTTTCCTCGAGACAGGGTTTATCTGCGTAGCCCTGGCTGTCCTGAAACTCACTCTGTAGACCAGGCGGGCCTCGAACTCAGAAATCCACCTGCCTCTGCCTCCCAAGTGCTGGGATTAAAGGCGTGTGCCACCACGCCCGGCTTGCTGTTATGAATCCTAATGTAAATATTTTTTAGACATAGCGGTTTGCCATGGGAGTCGTGACCCACAGGTTGAGAACCACTGGTCTTAAGCTTTTGATTTTTAAATGGCTTGGGTGGAATGAAGTCAGATGGACGTAGGGGACTTAGAGTGTGGGGGTAGATCTGAGTGGATAGGTTGGATACGATGTGGGAGAATCCTGTGATTTGGCAGATGGGTACCAAGGATACTAGCTCAAACCTAAAGTCTCTCTGCACTGAAGGCATGGAGGGCCGGGATAAGGAGAGACACTGGCTGTGGGGTCCAGGCTACCTCTGGCTGGTTGTTGAATATGCATGGATGAGGAGGGTGGATCATTCGCCAGGCTAGACCCTGGAGGGTGTGTGTGAGAAGTCTGGGCTTGAAGAGGGATGCTTGAGCAGCATAAAAGTCTTGTGGGTGGGACCACAGGTAGGGAATGTCCTGGCAGAAGCCTAGAGGTTATCTGGGACACAAGAGGAGGGGGGTGGGACTAGCCCCAGGCACCGGAAGTAGGACCCTGCAGAAGCCCAAGGGTAGGTTTCCCAGGTTCCAGTGGGTGGCCCTGTAAACACATGGGCAGCCCTAGTCTCTGTCTGTCTGTCTGTCTGTCTGTCTGTCTCTGTCTCTTGCTCTCTCTAGCTTTTTACTGACTGTATCTTCTGTAACGGCACTTTTAACTTTTTCAGACAGTGTAACCATTTTTAAATTTCAGATGAAATCTTAAACTTGAATTTTCTTTTATGAACATGTAACAGGTAAGAGAAAAAATAATATATTTCTATTGATTTAAAATATTTTGCCTTCTTCCATGTGTTCCTCTAGTGAACACAGTACATTTTCACAGTAGTAGCAATAGCAAAACCTTTCTGAGTCCCTCGACTGCAAACACTAGGCTAGACTCTTGTCTGCATCCACTATTCAGTCCTTATCACAGTTCCCTCTTCTCTGCCTTCTCCTGCCTTCCCTCCCTCCCTCCCCCTCCCCTTTCTCTCTCCCTCCCTCTCTCCCCTCTCTCTGCTCATCTCTCTCCCTCGTTATGACCGACATTTCATTTCACTGATAGCTCATCCAAGGACTCATAGAATTTTTGATAGCCATTGATCTCCCTCACACAGTTACTGGAGCCTCACCAAATTGACCAGCCCATGAACCCAGAGCTTAGAACCACTGCTAATAAAGGGCCATCTAAGCAAGCAAGAAGCACTGCAAAGCCATCTCAGTTAGCAAAGAGACGCAAGCCTGCCTCCATACCCCACAGGCAGCCTTGCCAAGGGAGCATTCTGAACTCAATCTCTGTAAAATACTGCATGTCAGTTAAATTATCGTATGTCTTGACAACAATGAAAGGAAGCCAAAAAGAGCTAGGCACTGCAATTTGGTTCATGATTTGATTGGTATCATGATTTACTAAATTACTTTTTCTGAAGGTTCTTTTTTTTTTTTTTTTTTGGTTTGTTTAAAGCCAAGGACTAAATGTAGCAATAAAAATTTAAATTAACTTGGCTCTTGCCTGAAGTGCTCAATATTCCAATATCTGTGCCTCGCTGTGGTGCCAGGGAAAACAGCAAAAGCAGGGGAGAATAGTCTGCGTTTCTGACTCACTCCTCATTAGAGGAGAGTGAAATCTTACAGCTCCCTGGGCCAGGAGACTTGCAGCCACTTTAGATGAATCTTTTCACTACCACATATCAAAATACAAAATTATTTGGGGTAAGATTTTCTCATTAAGAATGATAATTAAGAATGATAATTTCTTAGGAAAATAAAGCCCTGTACTAAAAATAATCAAATTGCTATTAGAATTATATTTTCATGAATAAGTAATCAATATGGCTTTCAGTTTAGCTATTTTAGCATTGTTGGGCTTGAGTAAGTGTGGGTTCAGCAAAAACAATCAAATCAGGCCATATATCCTCACTGTAAAATACTATCTTGTTATATAAAAGTTTCACTGATTAAAAAAAAAATCCCATGAAACTCTACTTTTCCAAAATAGTATAATTATAATGATACTTGCTATTTAATTTTGGTCTTAGTATTCTTTCATTTCAGTAAAGGTAAAAAGGATGTTTTCTTTACTATATCTCCTATAGAAAACTTGTGTTGATGTGCCAAGGATTCTTCTGTGATTAATTAGCTTATTGTCCACTTATTGTTTGGTCTTTCAAAGCAATCTTACTATGGTTCTGAGACTGGCCTAGAATTCACTCCAGTGCAGGCTGGCCTCCAATTGGGAGCCATCCTCCTGTCTCGGGCTCCCAAGTGCTGGAGTGACAGGTATGGCCTGCCACCCCCAGCTGTTATATGCATTTTAACTGACTGCACAAATAGTATAACTGGAAGATTTGGTTTTGGTTCAGTCATGTTCTGGTTCTTTCTGATTTCAGGGACAGAGCGATGGAGTAGTCCTACCACTTGCCCTCAGATATATAACACATGCTGTGTATCCTCCACTGGAGGAAACCCACTACAGCTTGTCACGGCTATGATGGAGCAAACCCTTCTCCGTTTAGTAGAGTGTAGTCACCATCTTTCGGCAATGTCTTAAAATGGTTTGACTGTAATGGCGATAGTAAGGTGATTAAAGAGAAAACACACTCCTTCTTGGAAACCTTCCATAGAGCAGAAAATGAAAGGTATAAAAATGACATTCTTACTGTTCCTTTTCTTCTCTCAGGGTACTCCCTAACAGTGGGTGTGGGCTTTGCTATGTTCTTTGTCTTGTGTTGCCCCTCCTTGACAGTGTATCTCCTGAGTGTGTTCACACAGGAGAAGCTTTACAAATTTAGGGGCCTTCCGGACAAAGCCTGGGTCAAGCAAGGCCTTCAATTTATTCTCTACAAATGAAACAGCTGGTAAAAAGAAGAACTAAAGGATCCAGGGACTCCTTCCAAACCTGATGATCCATGAGGTTCAAACCCTCAACTGGCCTTGGCAGTAAAAAAGAAAATGGTCACTTTTGGTCACCTATGTGAACCCAAACATCCAACAGGAAAGTATAATCAGAGGTAAACGTGATTGCCATGTTTAACAGTCTGAAGGGTCACATTCTCCAGACATTAGGTTTTAACCCTATGTTATCTGGACAATCATTTCTCACAAATGATGTTTTTTTTGTTTTGTTTTGTTTTTTTGGTTTTCTGAGACAGGGTTTCTCTGAAATAGCCCTGGCTGTCCTGGAACTCACTCTGTAGACCAGGCTGGCCTTGAACTCAGAAATTCACCTGTCTCTGCCTCCCAAGTGCTGAGATTAAAGGCATGTGCCACCATGCCTGGCTGAGCTTCTTTTTAATAAGGACAATGCTTCCCTGATGTAGGACACCATGTGCTTGGCCCAATTCAATGCTGTATTGCCTACTTGCAACCAAGAGAGATGTGCCCTTGATTGTTTTAACCTAAAAGTTGAATGATGAGTTTCTTCTTTCTCCATCTCCAGAGGCCACCTGAGAGGAGGAACCTCACATTGATCCTAGCCACTCCCGGTCATCTCTCTTAAGTTCAGCCTTGGCACCCAGAGGAAAACAAATGAAGAGGAGTATGATGGGCTGATGCTCTTGTTTGTCCATCAAGAAAGTCTAGTGGATTCTTAAACATTATTCTCTGTTCTGGTTTCTTCTATTTCCCTGCCTTGGGATTGTCAAGTTAATACACTTGCTTTAAGTCTCCCTCATATCTCTTTCCCGGTTCCAGGCAAGGCTTTCTCTCCTTCCTACATCTGGCTGTTATACGAATGGGTTGATGAGTTTTCAAGATCTCCTAGCCAGTGCTCCTGGAGAGGTATTCTAATGGTCACATCAGAAAAACTCCACCCAGCAAAAAGAAGCAAGATTCATTCACCCCATTCCCTAAATGACAGTTAAGGCTGTCTCTATGGAGAGGAGAATCTTGAACATAGGAGTTAGAAATGATACAGTCATTTGGGGATGGAGGCCTCAAGTCATGTCCTTGGCCATAAGCCAAAACTGTCCAGGCTGGAGGCCAGAAAGTGTTAGAAGTTTTAGGGGCCTCTGATCCCTGGTCTAGTTCCTAAATGATTTTAGGCTTACCTCTTTAGAAGGAGAATGTTACAGTACAATTGAAAGCCAATCAAAGAGAAGATGCTACCCTCTAGGTAAAAAATAGCATCTATCATGGTGGTTACATACCATTGTGTCTTGCCTTAGAAATCATTTCAAGATCTTGTGCCACAGAGCTCCATACCCAAATACCTCTGGGAGAGATCTGGTCTCCCAAGAGTGCTGAAATGCCCGTGAGCACAGGTAAGATTATGACTTCTACTGTGAGGGACCTGCACTGGAGCCCTCAGGACACAGGAACCAAGGAGCAACCTGGGGACAGGATCCTTGCAGTTTCTGTTTGTGCCCAGAACTTACCCTGCCAGGAGAGAGCTGGTTTCCTAGGAGTGCTGACACACCTGTGGGCACAGGTAAGACCACCACTTCTGCTCAAGTTCCTGGCCCAAGAGGGACCCACCCAGAGCCATCGAGACACAGGAACCAAGGAACATCTAGGACAGGATCCTTCCACTTTCTGTCTGCACCCTGAGCTGACCATGTGTCATAGCTTTCTATACCCAAATTCCTCCGGGAGAGAACTGGTCTCCCAGGAGTACTGACACATAGGCTTGCAGGAGGGACAAGCCACAGTCAGAGACAGCAAGACCAGCTAACACCAGAGATAGTAAGGTGGAGAGAGGCAAGGGCAAGAACATAAGCAACAGAAACCAAGGCTACTTGGCTTCATCAGAACCCAGTCCTTCCACCATAGCAAGCCCTGGATATCCCAACACACCAGAAAAGCCAGACTCTGATTTAAAATTACATCTCATGATGATGATAGAAGACTTTAAGAAGGACATAAATAACTCCCTTAAAGAAATACAGGAAAACACTAGAAAAATACAGGTAAACAGCTAGAAGCCCTTAAAGAGGAAACACAAAAATCTCTTAAAGAATTGAAGGAAAACACAACCAAACAGGTGAAGGAATTGAACAAAAACATCCAGGATCTAAAAACAGAAATAAAAACAATAAAGAAATCACAAAGGGAGACAACCCTGGAGATAGAAAACCTAGGAAAAAGATCAGAAGTCATAGACACAAGCATCACCAACAGAATACAAGAGATAGAAGAGAGAATCTCAGGTGCAGAAGATATCATAGAATACATTGACACAACAGTCAAAGAATGCAAAATGCAAAATCAGGATACAATGAGAAGACCAAACCTAAGGATAATAAGTATAGAAGAAATTAAAGATTCCCAACTTAAAGGGCCAGTAAATATATTCAACAAAATTATAGAAGAAAACTTCCCTAACCTAAAGAAAGAGATGCTCATGAACATGCAAGAAGCCTACAGAACTCCAAATAGATTGGACCAGAAAAGAAATTTCTCCTGTCATACTATAGTCAAAACACCAAATACACAAAATAAAGAATACTAAAAGCAGTAAGGGAAAAAAGGTCAAGTAACATATAAAGGCAGACCTATCAGAATTGCACCAGACTTCTCACCAGAGACTAAGAAAGCTAGAAGATTTAGGCAGATGTCATACAGACCCTAAGAGAACACAAATGCCAGCCAAGGCTACTATACCCAGCAAAACTCTCAATTACCATAGATGGAGAAACCACGATATTCCATGACAAAACCAAATTTACAGAATATCTTTCCACATCCAGCCCTACAAAGGATAATAGATGGAAAATGCCAACACAAGCAGGGAAACTACACCCTAGAAAAAGCAAGAAAGTAATCTTTTTTCAAACAAACCCAAAAGAAGATAGTTACACAAACATAAAAATAACATCAAAAATATTAGGAAGCAACAACCACTATTCCTTAATATCATTTAACATGAATTGACCCAATTCCCCAATAAAAAGACATAGACTAACAGACTGGATATGTAAACAGGACCCAGCATTTTGCTGCATACAGGAAACATACCTCAGTGTTAAAGACACATACTACCTCAGAGTATCTTTACCAATCCTACATCTGATAGAGGACTAATATCCAATATATACAAACAACTCAAGAAGTTAGATTCCAGGGCTGGAGAGATGGCTCAGTGGGTAAAAGCACCGACTGCTCTTCCAAAGGTCCTGAGTTCAAATTCCAGCAACCACATGGTGGCTTACAACCATCTGTAATGAGATCTGACACCCTCTTCTGGAGTATCTGAAGACAGCTACAGTGTACTTATTTATAATAATAAATACATTTTTTAAAAAAGAAGAAGAAGTTATACTCCAGGGAACCAAATAACCCTACTAAAAAATGGGGAACAGAACTAAACAGAGAATTCTCAGTTGAGGAATATTGAATAGCTAAGAAGCATAAAGAAATGTTCAACATCCTTAGTCATCAGGGAAATGCAAATCAAAACAACCTTGAGATTTCACCTCACACCAGTCAGAATGGCTAAGATCAAAAACTTAGGTGACAGTAGATGCTGGTGAGGATGTGGAGAAAGAGGAACACTCCTCCATTGCTGGTGGGATTGCAAGCTGGTACAACCACTCTTGCAATCAGTCTGGTGGTTCCTCAGAAAATTGTGCATAGTACTACCTGAGAACCCAGCTATACCACTCCTGGGCATATACCCAGAAGATTCTCCAACATGTAATAAGGACACATGCTCCACTATGTTCAGAACAGCCATAGTTATGATAGCCAGAAGCTGTAAAGAACCCAGATGTCCCTCAACAGAGGAATGGATGGATACAGAAAATATGGTACATTTACACAATGGACTACTATCAGCTATTAAAAACAATAACTTCATGAGATTTGCAGGCTAATGGATGGAACTTGAAAATATCATCCTGAGTGAGCTAACTCAGTCACAAAAGAACACATATGGTATGCACTCACTGGTGAGTGGATATTAGCCCAAAGTTCAGAATACCCAAGATTCAATTCACAGATCATATGAAGCCCAAGAAGAAGGAAGACCAAAGTGTGGATGCTTCAGTGCTTCTTAGAAGAAAGAATAAAATACTCACAGGAGAAAATATGGAGACAAAGTGTGGAGCAGAGACTGAAGAAAAGGCCATCCAGTGACTGCCCCACCTGGGGATCCATCCCATATACAGTCACCAAACTAGGATGCTATTGTGGATACTGGGAAGTGCTTGCTAACAGGAGCCTGATATGGCTGTCTCCTGAGAGGCTCTGCCAGAGCCTGACAAATACAGAGGCAGATGTTCATTAGACTGAGTGCAGGGTATCTGATGGAGGAATTGGAGAAGGGACTGAAGGAGCTGAGGGGGTGTGCAGCCCCATGGAGGGAGCAACAGTGTCAACTGGCCAGACCCCAGGGAGCTCCCAGGGACTGGACCACCAACCAAAGAGTACACATGGAAGGACCCATGGCTTTGGCCACATATGTGGCAGAGGATGGCCTTGTTAGACATCAGTAGGAAGAGAGGCCCTTGGGCCTGAGGGTGCACAATGCACCAGTGTAGGGGAATGCCAGGGCTGGAGGAGAGGAGTGGGTGGTTGGTGGGGAGCACCCTCATAGAGGTTGGGGGAGAGGGGATGGGATAGGGGGTTTCTGAAGGGGAGACCTGGAAAGGAGAAAACATTTGAAATGTAAATAAAGAAAATATCCAATAAAGAAGAAGAAGAAGAAGAAGAAGAAGAAAAGAAGAAGAAGAAGAAGAAGAAGAAGAAGAAGAAGAAGAAGAGGAAGAAGAGGAAGAAGAGGAAGAAGAAGAAGAAAAGAAGAAGAAGAAGAAGAAGAAGAAGAAGAAGAAGAAGAAGAAGAAGAAGAAGAAGAAGAAGAAGAAGAAATAATACATCAATTCAACTAAACTGGCCAATCACATGGCCAAGGGAACACCTCTCAGTTGGATGGGTTCACCTTAAGCCATGCTAAAGAGATAGGAAGAATAATTAGCCCTTTTCTGTGGTAATGTTTTCTTTCCCAGAATTCCTGACCCTATAATACAGGCCAGAACCACCATGAGGCTCTATTGGGTTTGCCTGTTTCCTGAGTCCTGACTCAAAAAGGCTTCATTTTGCCTTTTCTTCTCCTTTGTCTTTTTCCCTCAGATACTAGCCAGAGCTCGAGCATGCTTTCTCTAGTGCCTCGGGCTTCCTTCTCTTTCTCTGAGGCTCCTCTCTCTACCACTTGTTGGATTTCCTGCAGGCTTAACTTGGACAGCATGGCCTCTGTCTTTCTCTTCCCTATCTCCCTCCTCTGAGCAACTGCCAGGGTTTCAAACTTGCCTGTTGTGTAGCTTTTCTTTTAAATTCCAGTAAAATTGTCCTCGAGCTTAAAAAATAAAAAGGCAGTGTGTGTGAATCTCAGCGTGCTAAGGAATTGAGATGTGAGAAAACAAGGGACACAAATAAAAGAGTTATGTGTATGCATACACATAAATGCATATATAATATATGTATGTATGTACATGCTAAATAACTTTGTACAGTATATAATATTTACTTATATACATATTTCATAAGCTGCGAAGCTAGAGCTTTTCTGGTGGCAGCCAGAATTATCTGGCAGCAGCTTAACGTTATCTTTTTCATATTCTCTTGTGGTTCAGAAAGTCTACATATTCCAAATGAGCGTGCTGCGGGAGACATTAAAAAACAGAAGAAGAGCTAATATTTGTTTAGAACCTATCAGTGCCAGACACCGTGAAGACACCTTTGCATCCTACATTTAATTCTTGCATCACTACGGTCTTCTAGAGTATGTATAGTTAGCTTTATTTTCCTATTGGAGCAACTGAGAGTGAGAGTAGTGAGGTGGCATGCCACACACAGTTCCACTGATGCAGCCAGTCAAGCTAACGGCTTCCAGAGCCACCTTAGTGGGAGGGGAGAGGAGGGACCAAGTAAGTCACCATGGATTTGGTGCTTTCCCTTTGGAATGTTAACATTAGGGTTTCACCTCAGGTCATGGCGGGCCCAAGATGGCCACATTACAGAATCAATTCACCTCCAGAATTGAATGTTCATATTCACTTTCCACAGACTATTGCCTTAAATTCTTAGACACTTGTCCATCTTCAAACTCCCCACAGTCTATGGCAGCATTCAGCATCTGTCAAGTAGAATTTAAAATCTTCTTACAGGAGCAACAAGAAACAGTCCTTTCAGGTAGTAAGGTAATTAGAATAGTGTCCACTCTGGTATATTTTTTGCTTGTCATGGTAAATCAGGAAGCAATTAGTTATAAAGTAAGTAAATGAAGATAACCTACAGGGTTCACTTGTCTTGCTCAAGAGAGGAAAAAAAAAGGAAGAAATGACAATGTAAAAGATGGATAATTTATAAGATTCAACATTTGAAATTAAAACTAAAATATGGGTAGACTTTCCTGTTTCCTGTGAGAACAGCTACCTCTGCCTCCTAGAGCAGGAACTGCCGCACAGAACAGATGAGATGCTTCTTGCTAATGGGGTCAGGTTTTATTTCTAGTACAGTTTAATTCTAATGAACGAAAGCCCTTTCCATTAACCCTCACAGTCAAGAAGCATAAATACCAAGGAACTGTTTCCCATGGGCTTCGTGGTATCTCATATGCTAACGTGACAAGAATGTCGGCTTTAGGACATTTTACATACTGACAACAGCGAGGAAGGGAAAATACAATCTTCTCAATTAATCTTCATTCCTTCTGAGTTAATTAAATGTTATAACCTCTGCTAAACTACTCAAGCAACATAATCTACTTGGGCAATATCAAAAAGCTATACAGAACTTTATTATCTTCCAAAAATTCTGTTCAGTTGGCAGATTTTTGCCATTTCTGATGTTTTTATTCCAATAAATTATCCTCAGCATCATCTTTATTGAAAATATGTTCATGATATCTTTTATTGAATCTGTAGGGCATTCTGCAAGCCACAATGAGGCTTAAGATATTATTGTTCTTGCTCTTGGAGAATTTATAATCTAAATGGAGACATTCAGATTAGTTTCCAGTGTGTGCACACTGGTGGGTTGAATGAGAGTGGCCTTATAGGCTCATATGTTTGAACACTCAGTCTTTAACTAGTGAAACTATTTGGGAAGGATCGGGAGGCATGGCCTTGTTGCAGAAAATGTGTCACTGGGAGCAGTGTTTGAAGTTTCACCATTCCAGTGTATCTCTCTGCCCGTGGTTATGTCTCACATTGTGAGCTTTTAGCCACTGCTCCAACATCATGTCTGCCTGCTGCCATGGTACCAGCCTGATTATAGAGTCTAATTCTCCAAAACTGTGAGCCCCAAATAAACTCTTTCTTTCATTAGTTTCTTCGGGCATTGTGACTTATAGCAACAATAGAAAAGTAACTAAGAGACTGGCCTATGTACTGAATGAAGCCAAGGATAGCTATGAGGAACTCTCAACACAGAATCATAAATTTACTTAAAATAATATTACTTTTCTGTATATTTTGTAAGTTTATTGTTCAATTCTATAATGTAAACTTTGTGAATTTCAACCTTGTTTTGCTATGTCAAAGATTGGCCATGCTCACAAGATAAAAAAAATAACCACTTAGACTAGTTAAAATTAGTCCAAACTTTTTTGATTCAATTCTTTGAACATAGATAGAGTTATATATGCTCAAATGACCCATACTTTCTTTGCTAAGATTTCTACACATATTTTTAAAGATAAAGTAGATGGTATTAGTCACCTTCAAATAGAAGTCAATCCATTACAAGAGAACACCAATTCTCTGAGCTCTTTATTTGGCTAACTTGGGCAAATATTTCAAGTATCATGTCTTCAACTAAATGGTGGTGGGGCTACCACCTGTCTGTCACATATTTCTCTAGCTGCTATATTAAGGTGCAGGTTCTTAGTGCCCTTGAGAGAAATCCTGTCTCACTCAATAAGCTGGTATCACTTTACTGGAACACAAGTCTTCTTTTACAGAACACTTGTTCACTAGAACAGAACATTTCCCTCCTTCATAACTAAACTTGTCAATAAACAGTAAATGTACAGTCATGTATGGTGCCTGTAATCCTAGCACTCAGGAGACTGAGGCAGGAGGTCCTCTGTTAGTTCCAGGCCATACTGGTGTACAGAGTGAGCCCCGAGGAGCTAGGACAACATAGAGGGATCCTGTCTCAGAAAAATAAAATAAAATAGTAATGAATGAGGTTTTATATCACTCTTGTAAGTGAATAATAATAATAGTAATTATTATTATTATTAATTTTATTTGTTTTTTCAAGACAAGGTTTCTATGTAGAGCCATGACTGTCCTGGAATTCACTCTGTAGACCAGGCTGACTTTGAACTCAAAGATCTGCCTGCCTCTACCTTCTGAGTGCAGGAATTAAAGCTGTGCACCATTACTGCCCAACAAAATTTAACATCTCTAGGATATGAGCATGATGTCCAAGAAAGTCATTTCCTGACACTAAAATGATAATCATCATATACAGAAAGCAGTGGGTATCTTAGAATTACTGTTGCTTTGATAAAACACCATGGCCAAAAGCAACTTGGAGAGGAAAGGGTTTAATTTAGCTTATACTTCCATATTACAGTTCATCACTGAAGGAAGTTAGGACAGGAACTCAAATAAGGAAGGGACCTGGAGGCAGGAGCTGAAGCAGAAGCTATGGAGGGGTGCTGCTTACTGGCTTGCTCCTCATGGCTTGCTTAGCCTGTTTTTTTTATAGAACCCAGGACCACCAGCCCAGGGGTAGCACCACCCACAGTAGGCTGGCCCCTTCCACATCAGTCACTAATCAAGACAATGCCTTTCTGCTGGATCTTGTGGAGGCTTTTTCTTAGTTGAGGTTCCTTTCTCTCAGATGACTCTGCTTGTGTAACACTGACAGAAAGGCAGCCAACACATATGGTAACATTTGCACACTGCGTGTAGGAATGGTGAAGGGACAGAATTTCTTTTCCTTATTCACTAAGATATGCAAATAATTTCTGGGGCTATATGTGCAAGTACATTTCCTGAACATACGCTATTCTCTTTCTGGTTTCTTTTGCTTGGTGTGATTATCAGGTTAGCATTGTTATCTCTTTTCATTGGAAGTTTATCCATCAGCTTTATCAGTGCTATTAGTGGATCGCTTTTTATAAACTATGTGTGGTCATACCCATCAGTAGGTTATGGGCTGAACAGAGCCATGTTAGCTTTTACCATCAGCGCTGTGGTCTGCACTTAGTGAAGCATGCTGACGAAGTGAGCTAGAGAGCTGAGCGGTTTTATTGTTATAAAATTGGTGGATGTGTGGCTCTTAAAAAAAAAAAAAACTGTTTTGAGGGCTGGAGAGATGGCTCAGTGATTAAGAGCACCGTGTACTCTTTCAGATCTCCTGAGTTCAATCCCCAGAAACCACATGGTGGCTCACAACCATCTTTAATTGAATTTGATGCCCTCTTCTGGTGTGTCTGAAGACAGCTACAGTGTTCTCATATAAAGAAAATAAATGGATCCATCCCACAATCAGCCACCAAACATAGACACTATAGCATATGCCAGCAAGATAGTGCTGAAAGGGCCCAGATATAGCTGTCTCGGGGGAGACTATACCAGTGCCTGGCAAACATGGAGGTGGATGCTCACAGTCAGCTATTAGATGGAACACAGGGTTCCCAAGGAAGAAGGAGCTAGAGAAAGTACCCAAGGAGCTGAAGGGGTCTTCAACCCTATAATTGGAAGAATAACATGAACTAACTAGTACCCCCGGAGCTCATGTCTCTAGCTGCATATATAGAAGAGGATGGCCTAGTTGGCCATCATTGGGAAGAGAGGCCCCTTGGTCATGCAGACTTTATATGCCTCAGTACAGGGGAACGCCAGGGCCAAGATGTGGGAGCGGGTGGATAGGGGAGCAGGGCCGGGAGGGGGGAGGGTATAGGGAACTTTCTGGATAACACTTGAAATGTAAATGAAGAAAATATCTAATAAAAGTTGGAAAAAAAGAAAAAAGAAAATAAAAAATAAATATATATTCTTAAAACAAAACAAAACAAAACTGTTCATGAGGCTTCACCTGCTGTCTTAGGGTTTTAAAAAACCTGTTTTGAATATAACCTTTTTTTTTTTTTTTTTTTTTGCCGGGCAGTGGTGGTGCACGCCTTTAGTCCTAGTGCTTAGGAGGCAAAGACAGGCAGATTTCTGAGTTCAAGGCCAACCTTGTCTACAGAGTGAGTTCCAGGATAGCCAGGGCTACACAGAGAAACCCTGTCTCAAAAAAACCGAAAAAAGAAAAAAAAAAAAAGAAAGGAAGGAAGAAAGAAAGAAACCTTTTTGTTTTGTCTTGTTTTGTTTTTAAAAAAAGATTTATTTATTTATTATGTATTCAGTGTACTGCCTGCATGTATGCCTGCAGGCCAGAAGAGGGCACCAGATCTCATTAAAGATGGTTGTGAGCTACCTTGTGGTTTCTGGGAATTGAACTCAGAACCTCTGAAGAGCAGACAGTGCTCTTAACCTGTGAGCCATCTCCCAAGCCCCCCAAATAAACTTTTGAGCATATATAAAAGTTGAAAGAAAATGGTTACATGTATACCNTTTAGCTCTATTCAACAAATGTTAACATTCTGCCTTTAATATTTCTTCTGCATATTATATTTCATTTTTCTAAACTTATTATTTTATCTTACTAAGTCCAGACCTTTGGAACTATTTTATTTATTTATTTCTCCACGAGCCCAGGATAGCTATGAACTTGTTGTATAGCTAAGAATGACTGCCTCTGCATATTTTAAAGGTGGCTTTTAATTAAGTACTATGCCTTTATATATAGGCCTTATTTTCCTAATCATCCCAAAGATTGTTCTTAATTTAAATATACTTTCTTATTAGAGATCAATACTTGTGCACAGAAAAAATTTTAAATACAGGCCAGAGCGACGGCTTGATCAGTAAAGTACTTTGGCTGTGTGAGCCCAGGCACCTGAGTTCAGATCTCTCAAGTCCCAAATATCTTAAATAAAGAAAATATAGAACTCTTCACCCAGACACACGATAGTCAAACTCTCTAAAATCAAACCCAGAATTTTGCAAATAGCAAGAGGAACGTAGGCTATCACACATGGGGCCAGTGCTGTGGTTGTCACACACAGGGACGACGCTGTGGCATGCTCACCAGGATGCTCACACAGGGATGGTGCTGTGGCTATCACACACGGGGAAAGTGCTGTGACACACTCACCAGGATGCTCAGCATGGCATTGCAGGTCAGGAATGTGGGGTGGTGGATGTAAAGTGTAGAAGAAAAGCGACCGCCTGCTTGGAACAGCATTCTCAGCAAAGCCCATGCTCCAGAAACCAGAGAGAGACGGAAGGGCCTTTCTAAACCAACCTGGGACTTCTTATCATTATGAGACCAGCCTCATAGGGGATAAGGGAGTTCTTCAAAGTGAAATGGAAGGACACTCCAACATGAAAACAAATGTTCACGCATGATACCATGGGAGGGAGGCCAGAGACATAGGGCTTTAATCCCAGCACTTAGACAGCTGGGACAAGTTGATCTCTGTGTGTTCAAGGCCAGATTGGTCTACATAGCAAGTTCTAGATGGGCCAGGGCTACATAGAGACACTCCGTACTTAAAAAAAAAAAAGTGGTTAAATGATTAAGAGGCCACACTGCTATTGCAGAAGAGCTGAGCTGGGCTCCCAGCATCCATGCCAAGTGTCTCACAACCACCTATATACTCTAGAGCATCCAGCACTCTCTTCTGGATCCCAAGGGCATTGCACTCACAAAGCGCTCTCCCCACCATCAACATATATACATAATTTAAAAAATAAGACCCTAAAAACAAAATAAAACTGAAAAATAGTAAAGATAGAATGTTCTAGTACCATACTGGTAGTGTGTAAATCACTTCAAATTTTGTATAACGTTAGAAAACAAAATAGTTACTGCTATAATTATTAGCACGTATGCCATATAGAAGGGTAATAAATTATAGTAACCAAAATTAAATGTGGGAGAGGAGAAACTCAAGTGGAAAGTTTTCTTTTTACCAGTGAGAAGCTGATAAGGACATGTGATTGCTGGGTTCATAGTCACACTGGCAGCTAACTGCTGGGTCACACAAGAAACAAGGACACTATTACTGATGCTATGATGTGTTTACAGACAGGAGCCTAGCATGGCTGTTCTCTGAGAGGCCCAACCATCATCTAACTGAGACAGACACAGACACTTACATCCAACCATTGGACTGGAGTCAGGGGCTCCTATGGTTGAATTAGAGGAAGGACTGAAGAAGCTGAGGAGGAGAGTGACCCCATAGGAAGATCAGCAGTCACAACTAACCTGGATGCCTGGGAGCTCCCAGACACTGAACCACCAACCATGCAGCATATACAAGCTGGTCCGAGGCCCCTGACACATATACAGCAGAGGACTTCTTGGTCTGCCCTCAGTGGGAGAAGATGTGCCTAATCCTGGAGAGACTTGAGACCCCAGGAAGTAGAGGCTTGGTAGTGGGGGAGCATCCTCTTGGGTACAGGGAGGGAAGATGAATGGGATGAGGAATTGTGGGAGGGAGAAATGGGAGGGGGACATTGGCTGGATTGTAAATAAAAGGAAAAAAAGAGACTGAAATCACTGAGGTGAGATTTCTGGGAAGTATTTTCTTTTCTTTCTTTCTTTCTTTCTTTTTCTTTTCTTTTCTTTTCTTTTCTTTTCTTTTCTTTTCTTTTTTTTTTTTGGTTTTTTGAGACAGGGTTTCTCTGTATAGCCCTGGCTGTCCTGGTACTCACTTTGTAGACCAGGCTGGCCTTGAACTCAGAAATCCACCTGCCTCTGCCTCCCGGGTGCTGGGATTAAAGGCGTGCGCCACCTGGTGTACTTTTTGTTTTGTTTTGAGATAGGGTTTCTCTGTGTGGCCCTGGCTGTCCTGGACCAAGGTTGTTCTTAAACTCAGACATCTGCATGCCTCTGCTTCTGCAGTGTTTGGATTAATAGTTGTTTTTTTTTTTTTTTTTTAATTACATTTCTTATTGAGTGATAATAATGTGTAGAGTTTTCTAGTGAGGTAGTTATGTTAACTGTAAATTTTATTAACTCTGCTTCTCTTTTTTTTTCATGTTTAATTTTCTATAAACAAAGATTTTTCACACACATCTTTCAACTCCTGTAGCCGTTCTTAATCCAAGATAATAACAGTATCATTTATATCGTCACAACAAAATATTTGCAACACTGCAGTATACTCCAAAAATTTAAAGTACATGGATCAAAATAGAAAATTCTTTTTCTATAAACCTCAGTTTTTTTGTTCCTTAAGGCAGGTACTTCTCACTGTAATGTTCTATAATATGCAAAGTAGCATTCTATATTCTATGAACAGAATTAACATTTTCAAACTATAACCTCAGCATCATTACTTTTTCTCTGCCAGCAAAGTCCTCAGGAATGCAGGGCTCGCTACCTGAGCAAAGGACCACATTCAGGGATGTGTTTGACTCCACACTCATCAGGGATGGGCCGCTTCGCCGCCACCTTGTCTTCAAACCCATCTGCGTTGAACTTGGTAAAGCCCCACGTCTTGGAGAGGTGGATCTCCTGGCGGCTGGGGAACTTCAAACTCTTGCTTTTCACTATTTTCATGATGTTTTCTTGTATTACCCAGATTCCACTGCAGTGATAGTGATGTTAAAATATATTTAAAGGCTTGTTCACCCTTCATCATAGTTAGAATGCCTTTAATATTTGACAAAAATGATGTATGTTTTAGTTTGCATATTTATAGAGGCATTTTAATATAAGCTATTCACATGCCCACTTATATATAAAATAATAGTAAAAATACAATTAGTCCTTTATCTATATATTCCTTATTTATAGATTCAACCAACCATCAATAACAAACATTAAAAAATTGTATATATATGGAATTTACTTTTTTCTTGTCTCTAATAACTAAACAATAAGGTATACCTACTGTCTATATAGTATTTGTATTATATTAGGTATTGTATGTAATCTAGACATGATTTTTTTTTTTGTGTGTGTGTGTGGTTTTTCAAGACAGGGTTTCTCTGTATAGCCCTGGCTGTCCTGGAACTCACTCTGTAGACCAGGCTGGCCTCAAACTCAGAAATCCACCTGCCTCTACCTCCCGAATGCTGGGCTAGACATGATTTTAAGTAGGAGCACGTGTATGGGTTACATATATTACTATGCCATTTTATAGAAATTTCTTGAGCACTGGTGGATTTTAGTATTCTTGAGGGTCTGGAACCTGTTCTCTTAAGACTGCTGACAGAGTGATGATATTTATATTTACTTCTAGGTCTTAAGTATATCTTTAAATACAGAGGACAGATGAAATACCAGTAGATGAACTTCTGTTACCTGTTATTGAAAATATCTTGTCTCAGTGTGAATTTCCTTTCCTGTTGTGTAGCTGTAGTTAATTAATCCACTCTAATCTCCCTGACAGAGATGGCACAAGTTCCTCGATACTGACCCAGTGCTATGGATTCTCGAGTGAAAGACACACACTCGCGCGCACACACACACACACACACACACACACACACACACATAAAACCTTCTATTTTAATATGCCTTCAACAGTGCAATGGCTGGGCCACTCCCAAACTTCCGCATTGTTAACACCTCCCCTCCAATACTCCTGAATTATTTCTTACTAAAATCTATATTCCATCTTTGCTACCCAAGACCCCGTGAGGTATGGGGGGATTGGGGGACTGGGGCTGCTCTTCCCTGGCTCTTCCATGATTGTTACTCTATCTTCTGCAGCTCTCAAGCCTGCATCTTAGTCCGTCTTTGGCATGGCGATTCTAAATCCTTCTTCCTCCCTTGGTTCCCTTACCCAGGAAAACTAAAGTTCCACCTCTGTCTCTCTGACCAGCTATTAGCCACAGGCAACTTTATTTACCAATTTGAACCAACTGGAGGCAGGGACCTCCAGCATCTTACATGCTGGATTCTAAGGAATTTTTTGGGGAACCCAATTAACATAATAGAAGCAATAAACCAAATCCCCAACACTGTTGCTCTGATAAAATGCCCCCAACAAAAGCTACTTAAGAGAGGAAGGGTATATTTTGGCTCACAGTGCCAGAAGACAGCCTGTTACAGTGGGGAAGCCAAGGAAGCAGGGGCTTGAAGAAGCCTCCGTCAGGAAGTAGAGTGGTCAGTGGGTGCCACTGCTCAGCATTTCTGTTCAGATGTCTCCCAGTGACATAGTTCAGGATCTCACCCAGGAAATGGAACCACCCACAGTGGGTAGGTCTTCCCGTCTCAATTAAAGCAGTTAAGATAATCCCTCAAAGGCATGCCTGGAAGCTCACTTCCCAGGTGACTCTGGGTTCTGCCAACTTGAAAATCAACATCAATCACCACATTCTCACTATGTAACATAGCTGGCTTCTAACTTACCATTCTCTTACCACTGTCTCTGCTGAGGTTATAGGTGAGGTGTGCACTACCATTCCTGACATTCTATCATAGAGACAAAACTTACTGGGCTATTTAATTCTTTCTTTCTTTCTTTCTTTCTTTCTTTCTTTCTTTCTTTCTTTCTTTCTTTCTTTCTCCCTATCTATCTATCTAGACCAGCAGGACAGTTGAACAGGGACTTGAGCGGCCACCTGGAAGAGAATGGGGAACAAGAAACACAAAGAATGGACAGCAAGACAAGAGGTACTGTTCAAGCTGACAAATTTTTATTTTTCCCACACAGGTTATATACACATAGGAGCAGGAAGGGGGTTCGCTTTGTCTCTGGGTAATGCACCTGTTCCCAGGAACAGGATATTGACTGGGTAACAGTTCAGCAGGAAGATCAGAACAGAATGGGTTATTAGGGACCTATCCTCAAGATTTATAGCTATTTCTTCTCTGCTGACTTCAGGATCTACGTCTATTTGTACTCAGCTGGGCTAGTACTTTCTCACAGAGGCAAAGACTTTATGCCAGCAAGCAATTAAAGCAGTTAATGTTCAAACAAGGTCACTCCCAATATCTATCTATCTATCTATCTATCTATCTATCTATCTATCTATCTATCTAATTTTGAGATGTGGTCTTACATATTCCTGGAACTCATCTAGGCTGGCCTTGAACTCATAGAGATTCTCCTGCCTCTGTCTCCTGAATGCTGAGATTAAAAGCATGTGACAACACTGCTAGCTGTTTGTTGTGTTTGTTTTAAGGCGTGGTGCTTGCTCTGTAGACCAGGCTGGCCCAGAAAAAGAAGGTGGGTACTCTTCTTTATCACTTTCTGCCCAGTTTCTTTTGGTAAGGTCTTTTTCCAACTTGGAGCTTGGTTTTCTCAGCAAGGCTTGAAACCAGCAAGCCCCAGTTCCTTTCTCTGCCTAGCTCAGAGCCAGTGCTATAGCCATGTGCTGGACACTTGGCTTGTGATGTGGGTGCTAGGATACAAATTCTGGCCCCCTTGACTATGCAGCAAGTACTGTCAGCTGATGAGCCCTCTTTGCAACTCTTCCCTGGCCCAGGACATTTGGTGGCAGATTTTTTGATGAATTTTTAAAGTTTTTTTTTAATAGTTTATTCAGATTTCTACTTTTTCAAGTTTATAAATTATGTAAAATAAAGTTTGCATGCTGTATTAGTCAGGGTTTCTATCCCTGCACAAAGATCACGACTAAGAAGCAAGATGGAGAGGAAAGGGTTTATTCAGCTAACACTTCATGTTGCTGTTCATCACCAAAGGAAGTCAGGACCACAACTTAAGCAGGTCAGGAAGCAGGAGCTGATGCAGAGGCCATGGAGGGATGTTTCATACTGGCTTGCTCAGCTTGCTTTCTTATAGAATCCAAGACTACCAGCCTAGATATGGTCCCACCCACAGGGGGACTTCCCCCTTGATCACTAATAGAGTAAATGCCCCACAGCTGGGTCTAATGGAGGCATTTCCTCAGCTGAAGCTCCATTCTCTGTGATAACTCCAGCTTGTGTCAAGTTGACACACAAAACCAGTCAGTACACCCCGACCATCAAATAATTTTGTTACTACTTCATAACTGAAATTTGCTACTGTTATGAATCATATTTGTAAATATCTGATAAGCAACACCTGCAGGACCTGTGACCCACAGGTTGAGAACAGCTGCCGTATGGGGCATTTTCTTAAGTAGTGATTGATGTAGGCCTAACTCATTGTGGGTGGTGCCATGCCTGGCTGGTGGTCTTACATTCCATAAGAAAGCAGGCAGAAGCCGGGCGTGGTGGCACACATGTTTAATCCCAGCACTCGGGAGGCAGAGGCAGGTGGACTTCTGAGTTCGAGGCCAGCCTGGTCTACAAAGTGAGTTCCAGGACAGCCAGGGCTATACAGAGAAACCCTGTCTTGAACCCCCCCCCCCCCCCCCAAAGAAAGAAAGCAGGCAGAGCAACAGGGACCAAGCCAGTAAGCAGCACCCCTCCATGGCCTCTGTATCACCTCCTGCCTCCAGCTTCCTGTGTGAATTCTTGTCCTGACTTCCTTCAATGATGTCCAGTGACATGGAAGCATAAGCCAAATAAATCAGCCCTTTCCTCCCCACCTTGCTTTGGTCATGGTGTTTCATTGAAGCAATAGAAACTAAGACACAGAGAAAGATAATTTTATGTTTTTCCAAGGAACACAGGCTTTATATCTTATATAAATTATTTGAGGAAGGAGAAAAAAATAAGTTACTCAGTCATGTTTCTTGAGAATCATACAGCCTTGATACCCCACACCATCCAAGGACAAGGTAAACAAAATAAATCAAGACTTCCCCCACAACTTTCCAAAGTATAGGTCAACTGTTTACACGAGTCTGTATGAAAACAAAACAACCAATAAAAAGCAGCTTGTTNATAAATTATTTGAGGAAGGAGAAAAAAATAAGTTACTCAGTCATGTTTCTTGAGAATCATACAGCCTTGATACCCCACACCATCCAAGGACAAGGTAAACAAAATAAATCAAGACTTCCCCCACAACTTTCCAAAGTATAGGTCAACTGTTTACACGAGTCTGTATGAAAACAAAACAACCAATAAAAAGCAGCTTGTTCAAAGAATGAAACTTGAGAATGGGCCCTTCTCAAGTGGGGTGTGCTGGTGAGTGGCCATAGTCACAGCATTGGCAGGTTAAGGCAGGAGGATTGCAAGTTCGAAGCCAGACAGGACTACAGAGTGAGACCCTGTCTCTAAAAACAAAACAAACCTTTTCCATAAGAAAATGAGCTATTGTGGGTGGGTAGGGGAGCAAGGGGGGGGGGGCGGAGAGGGTATAGGGAACTTTCGGGATAGCATTTGAAATGTAAATAGAGAAAATATCTAATAAAATAAAATAATAAAAAAAGAAAATGAACTATTCAAGAGAAATTGGATTAACATGTCCATGTGAAAAAAACTCACATGAAAGGTGACTATATTATCAACATGAATATAAAAATTAATTATAACACAAAAATCTATATCACACTTATGATAAAATTATGAGAATGCAAGGAAATCCCTCTCATACATAAATGGTAGGAGAGCAATTTAGAAAATCTAGTAAAAGCGTTTACATTCTAAAATAAAAAAATTATATACTCAGGTATATTTTGTACTGAGGATGTGTACAGCATTTAACAAAGTAAGCAAAGCCTAGTGTCTTCCCGTAGTAAATGAATTAATCCATGCACACCACTTAGAATAGTGTCTGGGGTATAAGCTAAGCGTCATATAACACCTTGTTATGTATCATCACCATCGATCAGTCAGTCGTAGGGGAGATTTTACAAATCTATCAATATCATCAACACCGGGAAGAAACATATTTGAGATGCTCTAACACTGTCTGGATAGGTGTATTGAAAAGTTAATTAATCGCCAACATTTGATCAGTTTGGAGGCTGATTGCTCCTCTCCCTCCTAGCACTAGGGAGGAGCACGTTTTCCGAGAGACAACGCAATCTTTCAGTCAATGGAGAAATCTTGGTGGGACCTTGGTGTTTGCTTGGTGCTAGCTACCCTTGGGTTTTGGTGATTGGCTGCCGGGCTGCAGGTATTCAGTCCTTTCTGGACCGCACGTGTAGGGAAAGAGGAACGAAGGAACGGTAGTCACCAGGGAGGCTGGTGAGGGTCCTCTTGGAAAGCTGCCCAGGACAGGAGGGTTGCAGCTCCGCAGCCAGAAACCATCCCACCTTGCTGCTTAGGGGAGGCTGGAAAGCCACTTGCCCAAGAGTGGAAGCAGACGTCGCTCAGAGGCGAGTTCACTCCAGCTTCTGGCCGAGGCTTAGCTCGGGGCAGCTGACTGTGGGCAGGACGCACGCCTCGAACTTCAAGTAAGAACCTCGGGACCCAGGAAAACTTAGCCAAAGCTTGCAGGCGAATGATCGCCTCCGCGCAGATCCTGAAAGCCTCCTCGGGAGGAGGAGCTTTCAAGTCTAGAACGTCAGGCCACGCTGGCTGTGAGAGGGGCGGAAACCAGCCTCGAGGGCTGAGAGCTTGTGATCGCTGAAGCCAAGTTCTTCAGACGTGTGCACCGCGTTTCTGGAGCAATCGGGGAGGGATCAGTGGACAGCAGAAGTGAAGAAGCAAAGAACCCTGGAGGATCTGAGATCTCCTCCACCAAAACACATCCACGGGCCTCATATCCAGTCTTCTACCTGCCCACGACCCTTCGGCAGACTAGGTGCAAAACCCCAGCTTCCTGTTAAGGGTCCCGGGTGCAGCTTTCCGGCCGCCCCTAACACCCGGAGCGCGACTATCCAGCGCACCGGGAGCAGCAGGCGCGGGCCCGCACGGACACAGTGCGCACGCGCAGGGGGTGGGCCGCCCGGTCAGCCGGGAGCAGTGACGAGCCCGGAAGCGCCGGCGCGCGCCCCCTCCGCCCCAGAACTAGTTTGGTTCGGTGTCCTCCGAACGCCAGCCATCCGGAGAGGACCCCGCACGCTCCCTCCCGCACCCGCCCGCTGGCTAGCACCGCCGCGATGTCTAGCAACAGTTTCGCCTACAACGAGCAGTCGGGAGGAGGGGAGGCGGCGGAGCTCGGGCAGGAGGCCACCTCGACCATCTCTCCCTCGGGTGCCTTCCGCCTCTTCAGCAGCGATTGGAAGAAGTGAGGACCCAGGCTCGGGGTGTGGGAGCGCTGCGGGGACGCGGGGCGGCCGCCCGAGCTGCTCTCGGTTCCTGAGGAACCTCCCTGTCGCCCCCGCTGCCGTGGGTGGGTGGGTGGGTGTGGTGGCCCCGCCGGGTGCGGGGTGGCCCCGCCGGGTGCGGAGCTTGTTGGCGACGTCTGGGGTCACCCGAGGCGGCGCCTGTGGTCTTCAAACTTTGGTGGGGGAGAAAAAGCAAACCATTTGGTGAGCCGAGGTTCCACTTCCCAAACCGTTGACTGAGTTGATCTGGGCTGCGCACAGGAGTTTGAATTTTGAACTTCTAGTGAATTTGAGGTCTACAGGATCAGACCTCGAGAAAGTTATTTATTTAAAGGTGACGAGAATATTTGGGGAAGGGAGTGGGCCTGCTGCTTATTGGAACCCTATAATGTAGGGACTAATTGGTGGTTTGAGGTTCTGTATAAATGACAAACTTATTTTTTTTCTACCACCTTTGGCGTTTTTCACGTGATGATCTTTGCACCAGGATACTCCCCCACCCCCCAAGCACTGAGATAATATTTAAATAGAGTGTTGTTGTGAACCAAACCCAATTATAGTTCTTTACAAATAGTATGAATTTTAAAAATAAGCACCAACCATGTACACTGATTTTTGTAAAAAGTTACTTATGGTTCGCGTCAAATACCGCCAAGAATTGGAAACATCCTTAGCGGGTTCTGTTTTAGTTCGGTTTTTACATTTGGGGTGGTGGTGGGCGGTGTATAAATGTACAGAATTATGACAACTTAGCTTATTTGTAGTTCCCTACCCCTTTCTTTCTGACAGGGTCTCACTGTGTAACCTTGGCTGGCCTGGAACTCACTAGGTAGAGCAGGCTGGGCTGAAAATCAGAGAAATCCTCCTGCCTCTGCTATTCCAGTGCACACACCACCACGCCATTTTTTTTACACATTTTTTNAAAAAAATTTTGATCTCTTATTGTTACGCAGTATAGTAAAACATAATAGACTATCACTAGATTGTACCCACTTAAGGTAAGGAAAGTTGGCTGATAGTATTATGGATGTTAAGAGGTATAACTAAAATAATAATTGGTGGGGAAGGCGGTTAGAGACAATCTTGTTCTGTAGCTCAGGCTGGCCTCAAACTGGAACTTGCCATTCTCCTGCCTCTGCCTCCCAGGTGCTAGTAGCTGAAATTGAGATTAAAATTCAACTCTATTGATTAACATCTTGTATAAAGCATATTAATTATCTTTGTGTTCATTATTTCCAGGATATGAACGTTTAAAGCATAATAGATGCCTTCTGTCTTTGTGTGCGTTTGTGTGACTGACTGACCCAACAAGGGGTTTTTGATGACTCCACATTTTCCTCAGTAGAAGGTCTCAGTTGTTGAATTTGCATGTGGCTTCTGTTCACTTAGTCTACTTTTCTGACGTGTAAGCATCTGAGCATCTGAGGTGTTTTTTTTTTTTTTTTTTCCTTTTCTTTTAGATCATGTAAAGCTTGGGTCTGATTTGGGAAAAAGTGCATGGCTTTCTAGTGCAGTTGAAGTTAGAGTTGAATTGCAGGGAGCTAACATTGAATGCTTGTACATGGGTATTCATAATTATCATCTGCAGTGTGTTTCTGCATTGCTGGGGTTTTGCTTAGGCAAGTGCTCTGCCTCCGAGCTCTGTTCCCAGTCCTCGGTTCTTAGTGGGCTGTTACTGGTGCTTCTCTGATTCCACATTATGGGTGAGGAAATTGGAGTCCAGTTGGTTAATTTGCCCAGGGTCACAGAGCTGTCAGAATTTGAACCTAGACATTATCATCTCCGTTCTTGCTTTTATGTGTTTGTTTGCATACACTATTAACTACTTGAAATCGATGCCATCAAAAGTTTAAAACTTGGGAATATTGGCCGTAGCTACTGTATGGCCTTGAAGCTTTCAGGAGTTGAACACTTTGGCTACTGAGCTGCAGCCTGATGGAGGTAATCTGTAGGAAGCCACAGACGCCTGTCCTGGAAGTGGCCACTTAATCGCTCCTGAGCTCACATAAAAAACTTTTGTCTTTTGAGATAAGACCTTACTATGTAGCCCAGGCTGGCCTCAAACTTGTAATCCTTCTGCCTTAGGCTCTTGCATGCTTGGATTTATAGGTGTGGCCAATCACCACCCAGTTCCTTTGCTCTACTTTTTTTTTTTTTTTTTGGTTTTTCGAGACAGAGTTTCTCTGTGTAGCCCTGGCTGTCCTGGAACTCACTCTGTAGACCAGGCTGGCCTCGAACTCAGAAACCCGCCTGCCTCTGCCTTCCGAGTGCTGGGATTAAAGGCGTGTGCCACCACGCCCGGCTAGTTTTTTACTTTTTACTTACTTGTGTTGGTGTGTGGGTTTGTACCATACCCATGGAGGCCAGAAGAAGGCATTAGATTTCCCTGGAACTGGTGTTAACAGGCAGTTGTAAGCTGTCTAATATGGTGCTGGAAATGAAACTGGAAGTCTCTCCTGGGAGATCAGAATGGGCTCTTGACCACTGGGCTGCCTCTTCAGTCCAGAGTCACCAGTCACCAGAGTCAGCAGTCAAAACAGCGTTGCTGTGTTTACCTGTCCCTCCCCTCCCCTCCCCTCCCCTTCCCTCTTCTCTCTACCTTCCTCGCTACCCCTTTCCTTTCATAGTCACACACACACTGACATATGCACACACATTTCACATGAAAAGTTGTCTTCTGAGCTATGAAGATTATGTTTAACTTGTGTCCTTTACCCTTTAAAACCTTAGTATATGTTTTTGGTAATAAAAACAGTCTCTTAAGTCATTGTGGCTACAGCTGTGATCAAGGAGTTTACTATTGGTGCAGGAGAGTATACAGTCCAGGTTTGCTCTTTGTTCCAGTAGTGACTTGACTTTTTTTTTTTTTTAATTAATTAATTAATTAATTTATTATTTGTAAGTACACTGTAGCTGTCTTCAGACACTCCAGAAGATTTCATTACAGATGGTTGTGAGCCACCATGTGGTTGCTGGGATTTGAACTCGGGACCTTCGGAAGAGCAGTTGGCGCTCTTAACCACTGAGCCATCTTGCCAGCCCATGAAAGAGATTTAGAGTTTTTTGTTTTTTTTTTTTTCTTTTTCGAGACAAGGTTTCTCTGTATAGCCCTGGCTGTCCTGAAACTTACTTTATAGACCAAGCTGGCTTCGAACTCAGAAAATCCACCTGCTTCTGCCTCCAAAGTGCTGGGATTAAAGGCGTGCGCCACCACTGCCTGGCTGACTTGACTTTTCTTATCTTTTCTTTCCTGATGCCTTTCGTTGCTCCGGGATCTAGTTTAGTGTCATACAATAGTCATGCAGTGTTCTTATTTATCTCTTTACTCTCCATTAGTGAGTTCTTAGCCTTTCTTTGTCTCCCGTGACCCCCTGACATATATAAAGAGTATCAGCTGATTATTTTATAGCGAGCTAATCACCGGGCATTTGCTGGAGTCTCATCATCTTCAGGTTTGGGTTATAAGGTCCTGATTAGAGCACTGGTGTAGGTAATGTGTCTTCTGTTGTGGCTAGAGACACAGGATACCCAATCTTCCTAATTTTCCCAGTTAAGGGCTTTTCTGGTATCTTGACTATTTATAATTACTATTTTTACCCCCTCCCCTAGTCTGGGTCTGTGGGAAGATACCTCAAGACTGTTTAGCTAGCTTTTTCATTAAAGACTTCAGCAGCCAGTCATGAAGTTTTTAAAATTTTTATTTGTGTGTCTGTGAGTGTGAATGTATGTCTCTCCGTGCGTGTGTGCAGTTAAGTGTAGGTGATCAAGGAGGCCAGAGGAGGACATCAGATCCCCTGGGCTTAGAGTCACACATGGTTGTGAGCCACCTGATTTGGGAGCTGGGAAACACTCAAGAGCTCCTCATTGCGTGGGCCATCCATCCCTAGTCTAAGATCCAGGTCTGAACTTGCCCTACCGTGAGTGGGGTGCCCTGCCCGTGCTCCCTGTGTCCTCTGCCATGTGCTCTCTTGTCCTGTTTCTTGGGACTCTGGCTGTGAGTGGGGTGCTCTGCCCGTGCTCCCTGTGTCCCCTGCCATGTGTTCTCTCATTGTGTGTGTTTTGGACTCTGTTGTTCAGTACTTCACTGACTGTTCCAAGGATGGCTAATCTCTTCCCAGTCAGTTATGAAATTTTGTTTTCAGAAGTTATTTGTAGTTTTGTAACCCTTCTCATCCTTCAAACAAAAGCAGAATCGGTGAGACTTACATTGTCTATGAAAGCATGCCCTCAGCCTATCTGTTTTGTTAATCATCCCAATGTGTTAGTTTATTGGCCTTAATGTTTTTCGTTTCTTTGCTTTTAAATGTAAAGAACCAATTTATCCCCCTCCCCCAACCCCCTGCTTTATTTTGGAATAATCTATACTTTCATTGTTTTTAGTTATCAATAAAGTTCTTTTTCTTTTTCTTCTTCTTCTTTTTTTTTTTTTTTTTTTTTTTTTTTTTTTTTTTTTTTTTTTTTTTTTTTTATTTTTTTTTTTTTTTTTTTTTTTTTTTTTTTTTTTTTTTTTTTTTTTAACATTTATTTGGATAAGTACACTGTAGCTGTCTTCAGACACACCAGAAGAGGCCATCAGATCTCATTACAGATGGTTGTGAGCCATCATGTGGTTGCGGGAATTTGAACTCAGGACCTTCAGAAGAGCAGTCAGTGCGTTTTTGTTTTTTTGTTTTTGTTTTTGTTTTTTTTTCCCCGAGACAGGGTTTCTCTGTATAGCCCTGGCTGTCCTGGAACTCACTCTGTAGACCAGGCTGGCCTCAAACTCAGAAACTCAGAAATCCGCCTGCCTCTGCCTCCCAAGTGCTGGGATTAAAGGCGTGTGCCACCATGCCCAGCTCAGTCAGTGCTCTTAACCGAAGTTATTTTTTTTTTTTAATTTTTCAAAAAAAAAAAAAAGAAAAGAAAAGAAAAAGAACTTTCCTCATCTTAGTCTATTTGGGTATAGAAATAATTTTTTTTTTTTAAAGATTTATTTTATTCATTATATGTAAGTACACTGTAGCTGTCTTTAGACACTCCAGAAGAGGGCGCCAGATCTCATTACGGATGGTTGTGAGCCACCATGTGGATGCTGGGATTTGAACTTATCACCTTCGGAAGAGCAGTCGGGTGCTCTTACCCGCTGAGCCATCTCACCAGCCTCTAGAAATAATTTCAATTTCTATCTGGTTTACCATTTAATTGCAAAGTAGTTTCTAGATGACGCATAAGACTAGTCAATTTTCTGATTTTTCTTCTGCATTTCTAAGTGTCTTTTTATGTCTCTCTAAAAAAAATGTAAGCCATCATTTAAAGCATTTTATTAGGATGCAATAATTGTATGTATTTATGATGTTCGTTGTGGCATCTCAACATGTGTGTACGTTACGAGTTGAACAAACCAGGGTAAGTTAGCAATTCTGTCTCCATGTTTCTTTGTTTAGAGCCTTTGGGGCCTCACTTCTTTCTCACAGCTCCGAATTAGTTCATTGAGAATTTTAATAGGCTCATGTTCTATGGGATGTGTCTTAGTTACTGTTCTGTTACTGCAAGGAGACGACACCATGACCAAGGCAACTTCTGTAAAAGAAGCATTTAACTGGGAGTTTGCTTATAGTTTCAGAATGTCAGTCCACAATTGTCATGGTATAGACAGGCTTGGCACTGGAGCAGTAGGTGAGACCTTTCCATCCTGATCTGGTCCTGGTGTGGGCTTTTGAAACCTCAAAGCCCAGTTCCAGAAGCGTATCTCCTCCAGCAAGACCACACCTTCTCTAACAAGCACACACCCACCAGTCCTTCCCAGAAAGTTTCACTAAGTGGGAGCAAGCATTGCACATGTGGGCCTGTGGGAGCCTTTCTCATTCAGACCCCTTCCATCTCACTAGTTTGGTAGTCACCCAGCTCCTCTCTTTTCTCCTCTCAGTTCAACAGAAACATAAGAGTGGTTGCAAATGTATGTGCTGGTTATACCAGAGCACAGGGTTCCCCGAGTCTCCTTTCCCTAGAGAGCATTAAGCTATTAGAGAGTACAGGAGGCAGAAGACGACAAGGTTTAAGTTAATGCTTTCCAACGATAGCAGTGTTCTCTTGCTCAGCTTGGTTGATTTCCTCAAATTTCAGTTTCCTTGTTTCTTGAAAGGGGTGGTTAATACTTGCCTGTTCTGGGAGATTTATGTAAGAGCATATTTAAAGGAAAGCTCTCATCTTCCCTTCCTCCTTTTCTCTTTCTCTCCTTCCTCTTTCCTTCTTTTCTTTCCCTGTCTCTTCTTCCTGTTTGTCTGTCAGTCTGTCTGTCTGTCTGCTTAGTGGTATGATCTCCTACTGTTCAGGCTGGCCTGGGACTCACTGTGTGTAGACAGATTAGCAGTCCTTTTTCCTCAACCCTCTTTAGTACTGGGATTACAAACATGAGTCACTGTGCTCAGAAGAGAGTGATTTCTAAACTAGAATCAAAACTAGGAAAACTGGTGAGAGTCACTGAAACGCTGATGTTGTAGCCTAAGGTCTGAGGAGACTTGCCCCATGGGAGAAAGTGGGAGAGTTATTTAGGCCCAGAGTGAAGAAGCCGGGAGAGCTGCAGGAAGGGATCCCTGTCCAGGGAGAACACGGTGAACCCCAGTGTTCTCAGCAGCAGATTGGAAAGCATGGGGAACCACTCAAAGCAGAGTGTTAGAAGACGGGCAGTGCTCATAAAACCCATTTGCTTCTGACTAGAAGAATCTGGAAAGAGTTCTGAGTGAGGGTAAATGGGATGGAGACAGCGGAGGCCCGCCCTTGCATGTAATAATTAAAGGTTAGCAACCAGGAATTCAACAGTCTATCACCTACTGACTGAACTACACTGAAAGGTGAGGTTTGACCTCTCCTGCTGGTGGACTGGATTTGTTCCTTTAGATCCGCAGAGGATTTTCAGAGACTACCTGAGGGCTGCATGATTCCCAGGAGTGGGAGTTACATTAAGTGCATTTTCATTGCGCTATCAGCTTTGGGGTGTCAGCCTTGAGTGTTCCCTCACTCCCTCACTCCCTCTCATCTTTGATCCCAGCGCTTCTCACTGCTGCTGAGTCAGGAGCTCACACATACCTGGCTTCCATTACACTGTCGCAAGCCCAGCTTTATGTCCGCCATTTTTGCTGTCTTTCGAGAAGGCAGAAGACATGCACCTAATGAAGATAGTCTAGAGGGTGGCCTTAAGTATACTTTTCAAAATAAGCCAGTTCTAGGTGTCAGTACTTCACCAATAGTAAACCATTATTTTGACATAGCTTAAAACGTGTCACTTTGTCACAATATGTGGCTGTAATGTGTTTATGCGACTGTTTCAATTTCCACCGATGTTCAGTTTTATTAGAATCTGTGTCATGCTTTTGCTTTTTATTTAATGCTTCTTTATGGTTTCAGTTGTAAGACCTTGGCCTTCTTTATTTTTCTCTATGTTTCTCATTCTGTGGCCTTGGGATTCTAGGAACTCAGTGGATATTTGTTGAACATTTACCAAGAGCAGTGGTTCTCAACTTTCCTAATACTGTGACCCTTTAGTAACAGTCCTCATGTTGTGGTGACCTCAACCATAAAGTTATTTCATTGCTATTCATAACTATATTTTGCCTGCTGTTTGAGTTGCAATGTAAGTATCTGATAATGCAGGATATCTGATACACAACCCATAGGTTGAGAACTTAAAGAAATGTCTCACACATTGTAATATTAAGTGACATAATTTATGTGAAGTGGATCAGGAGAGTATTTTTTGGTTCACAGTTTTGCTTGATGTGTGTTTCTGGGTCCTTTTACTTTGGGAATCAAACTGCGTTAGGACTTACTGTCTCAGAAGGCAGTGCTGTTCAGAAGTAAAGACTTGGAGAGAGAAGGGGGAGAGAGAGAGGAGAGTGAGTGAGAGGGTGTCAGCTCAGCAGTTGAGAGCACTTGCTGTCTTATGGAGGATTAGAGTTGAGTTCCCAGCCCGCATATGGGGCTCAATCCTGTAACTCCAGCTTCACTTACTTGACACCTTCTTTTGATCAGTGTGGACACTTGCATACATGTGCAAACATCACACACACACACACACACACACACACACACACACACACACATACACACTGCACACGCCCACAGGGTATCTGAGGCTATTGCTCAGTGGTAGATTTTGTACACAGCGTTCTGGGCTGAGCCTGTGGTTTGATCCTGTGTACCTTATTCTGTGGCCCCTATACAAAAGGCAACTTAACCACCTGCAATAATTCTAGACAGCCATTTTCTTCATGGCATTGCTTTAGTCTTGGTTTAATTAACTTGGAATTAACATGCCAATCAAAGTTTTAAGTCTCATACTCTTCAAAGGTAGGTTTTATTAAAACTTGGGATTACTCCATATGTACTCCTTTGGGTTCGTGCTTGTCTTGGTGCTGTGATCTGATCCAGGGTCTTGTACATGTTAAGTTTGTGGTCTGCCACGAGCTGGACTCCCCACCCTCAATGTTTCTCCTGTAGACAGTAGTCATTTATCTCCTGACAGTAACACAGGCATATACTTACTGTTAAATTGCGTTGGAATTCTTGTCTTTTCAGTATGATATACCTATCAAATGGCATTTATTAATCTAATTTAATTCTTGAGCTATGTCTTAAACCAAATGGATGTGAGGAAACCTGCCGGTAAGCAGAGCTCTGCCTTCTGTGGTGCTCCCTTTGCTTGGTTTTACTTGGTCCTATTCTTGCAAGAGAGTCAGTGCTGACTTTATGTTTTAATAGGTACTCAGCCAGGGACCTGCTTGTCCCTTGATATAGGTTACTTAAAGATGACCAAAATTGGGCTGGAGAGGTGGCTCAGCAGTTAAGAGCACTAGCTGCATGCTCTTCCAGAGGTCCTGAGTTCAATTCCCAGCAACCACATGGTGGCTCACAACCATCTGTAATGGGATACGATGCCCTCTTCTAGTATCTGAAGACAGTGACAGTGTACTCATATAAATGAAATAAATCTTAAAAAAAAAAAAAAAGAACTGAAATTTCTAAAAATCCGAATCCCTACCTTTCCGGCTTGTCAGATTATAAGCGGTGAAGTAGTGCTATCTTAGGAGACACTTAGATCTTTGAGCATCATTCCTCGGAAGGAGGAATTTAAACATTAGCAACAACAAAAAGCAGACAGATGGCTCACTGAAATGTTCTTTTTTTTTGTTTTTTTTAAACTGCATTAAAGTTACACTCACAGAATGATAAATGTGTCGTAGTAAAATAATGTGACAGCATCGCGCTGGCTTGTATAAATGAACCACTGACAAAAACAAATGGCCCCCAGTCCAAATGGAAAATTTAAAGTGAAGAGCCCAAAGTAGAACAATCAGGGAGGAAATGATTTCCTGTATTTCATATTATGAACAGTGCTGGTTGTATTTAGGGAAGACATTTAGCATATCAGCTGCAACAAGTCCACAGATCCACTCAAGTAGACAGTTGGTAGCTGATGCCTGCTTGTGAGTGGGCAGGTTACTCATATTGCTGATAGGGGCTGATGTCCCAACCAGAAGGCCAGAGTCTCACCCTTCAGCAGGATGAGTTAACATGGAGGCTGTAACTGAGGCTGGTCCTAAACCAGGGCTTGGCAGAGTGCATCATCATTGCTCTTGTAATGGGTGAAGACTAATCTGGTGAGGGATGGGGAAGCTGTTAGTGTGTGACGGCCAAGTGGTGAGGGGGTAGTGAAGGTGGGACCACATTGTGCTGGGCTCCATTGCTAAGGGTTTTGGAGCTTATTCTGCAAGCTAAGCTGCTGGAGAGTTTTAAGTTCAGTGTGTATTTAGAACATGGATAACTGTTAAGTGTCAATTGTGTGACAGATGTATTTCCATAACTAACAAATTTTAGAAGTAATTTTTGATTCAACACATAGGAATGCTGTCTGCATGCTAGGCATTGCTCTTTAAAAATATTCTTTCTAAAAAATATATATGTGTGTGTGTGTGTGTGTGTGTGTGTGTGTGAGTACACATGCATGCACGCGCGTGGATGCTTGTGTGTTGTATGCCTGAACGTATGTTCCGTTCCATCTTGGGACCAGTGGGGACATTGCTTTGCTCATTTCACCAAATGGGCCAGGGATGGAACTCAGATCGGAAGGCATGGTGGTGTGTGTCTTTACCCTCTAAGCCCTCTCACTGTTGGTGGTGCTGAGGAATAAGCTATGAAAAGCCACTGGAGTATCTAGTTCTAGCTCGGAAAGATGCGCACTGGACAAGTCACCGTGTGGCTATCTGGTGATTAAAAATGCAGGAGGAGGGTGGGATGCAGGGGAGTTTAGAGTGAGGTTGGGATGGAGTTTGCAGTGTAGAGGCAGGAGAAAGTCCAGGAGCACATATAGGAGCTGACAGAGGCAAGGAAGCGGCACGAGGGTCTGTCCATTCACAGGCATAGCAGTTGCTTAAGCATCAAGGCTAGAGAATTTCTGAATTCTGAATTTCTGACCTATGAGAGGATCAGGAGAGAGGACAATGTGACTGGGCAAGCAAAGGAGGAACAGTAAATAAATTAGTAGAAGATGAAATGAGAAGTGAGATTTTGGATACAGGATGGGGGCTAACTAGCAGAGGGCCTTGTAAAGACTTAGGGTTTTTATTTCCCAGAGAGAAGGAATATCATTGAGGGGTTTGAGGAAAGGAGTGGGATGACCCTATTTACCTTTTTTTTTTTTTTTTGGTTTTTCGAGACAGGGTTTCTCTGTATAGCCCTGGCTGTCCTGGAACTCACTTTGTAAACCAGGCTGGCCTCGAACTCAGAAATCCGCCTGCCTCTGCCTCCCGAGTGCTGGGATTAAAGGCGTGCGCCACCACGCCGGGCCTCCCTATTTACCTTTAAAAAGATGTAGCAGGCTCCCTGTAAGCTAGTAGTTATTCGTAGGTTTGAGATGGGAGATAGCAGAGAGATAGGCAATAACCCACAGGACGATCCGTCTTGCTGATGCTCTAGCTACGATAGATGGGTAAGAAAAAGACAGTGCTGGTGCACCTGAGCTCTTTTGCACATACAGTGGAAGTTTAGAATTTACTGAATACAATGAAGAAGACCTTGTAAAGATAAGCAGACAAACAAAACCCCCAAATGAAGGGGATATGATAGTATTGGGCATGAAAGTAGAGTTAGTAAATAGACAGCTGGATCTGTAGGTCTGGATTTGGAGTGTAAGGGAGGAATGAGGCTTAGGGTTGGGTGAGAATGGGCAGAGAATGAAGCTGGGGTGCTAAACGCTGGGACTCTTGGGGTAGCAGGGTCAGAGCATCCAGATAGGCCAAGGAAAGCAACCACTGAGACGTGAGTTTGGGCTTGTTTGGGTTTGTTGGTGTAGAGAACTTGGTAATCTTTTTTATTTCCCCTTTCTCTTTCATGGAAACAGGGTTTCTCTGGCTGTCCTGGAACTCTCTTTTGGCTAGTCTCGCCTCAAACTCACAGAGATCCACCTACCTCTGCCTGAGAGAAGGCTGGGATTAAAGGTGTGCGCCACTGCTGCCTGTCAGACTTTGGTAATCTTGACCAGTATTTTTGGTACAGTGCTGTGCCTGAGTGGACTTGAGAGAAAGGTGAAGAATTGTAGGTAAAGTGTGCTCTAGTGCAGGAAACAAAGAAACATGCATGGAGAGACAGACATGTTATAGGAAGGGGCTTTTTGTGAGATGGCAACAACTGCTACGTCCTTGTTCATGGATCCAACTGATGGAGAGGGAAAAACACTACTAGGAAGAGAACACAGGAATAACACCTTCTTTCCTCACAGAACACACCTACACACACAGAGAGAATGAAACCTTAACTATAGCACAATTACCTTAAGAAAGAATGATGTTAAGAATAAGTTAAGAATTACCTGAGAATCAATGTTGTTGGATGGGAAGTCTTATGAAGATGTTCCTTATATACCTATCTCTTGCTTGCAGAGGGAATCAAATCGGTTCAAAGCTGTGCTGTTCATCATGGCTGTTAGCCAAATGGACCTATTTAACTTCAAGTGAAACAGAAGACTTGGTTTGTAATTCCCACTGGAATGAGGCTGTAGGGCTCTGCTCTGTAGCTAGCTGTTAGCACTTCAGGTAGTGGGGTACTGCAGAGCTTCTTCTATGACAGAGCATCCGAGGAGGACTGCTGGTGTATGGGCAGCGATGGGGGAGAACATGAGAGCTCAGTGGGGAACGTGAGAAAGTTCACTTGGAGCAGAGCACAAAGCTGGGAGAAAAGGAAGGACCTGTGAGAGAGAGCCTGTGTATAAATCATGTGGCACTCTGCACTGAGTTTTGGACTTTGTCATGAAAGTTTGCACAGTTAAGGAGCTGGCAAAGAAGTCTAAGTAGAAGAGTAATACATGTATGGAGATTTGTTTTAAAAATATTTGGGGTATTAAATTAGACTGGTGTGAGGATGGTGGCATTGTGTGATGTTGGGAAAACAAATGGAGTGAGGAAGAGAGGTGTTGAGTTCTGTTTTGGGTCTCTTGAGTGTTGATAGATGAACATCCTCTAAACAGTCAGATGGGTAGATGTAGCCTTGTACCTAGGTTGATGATAGACATTTGCTAGTTACCATTTGGTAATGATGTTGGACACCATCAAGTAGGCAGTGTGTGCTATGTGAAAGGCCAATGTGGACTCTTGATAAAGGCAACATTGAGGAGAAGGGGGAATAGGTGCTTACTCGGAAAGCCAGAAACAGAGAATTCAGTTTGGAGAAGCTGTGGAAGTTGGTAGCATACACACAGTTAATGCACTGTGTTTGAGATGTAGCCCAGAGGCCAACCCTTCTGAAAGAAAAATGACAGGTATGTGGCTTTTTGTGAGCATTTGAGGCAGGAAGGCACACTGCTCTGGCTTGACCATCTTTTTGGGCAAGTCTGCTGGTCTGAAAGCCTGTCATAGAGGGGTCATGTGCCCAGCAGCCTGCTTATGGCTCTCTGCCTCTGAGTTCCTTGGGGGATGAAATGAGGATGAGGGTAGCAGAAGAACCTCTACTCTGAGTAGTTTTGAGGACTGAAAGGTCTAATATGGTTAAATATAGACTGTTAACTGCCCTAACACAAACTGTTAGTATTTACTGACAGTCGCATGCAGTTAAGAGTGCTTGTTTGATGTGTAATCTGGTTAAGAATGCTTGTGTGCTGTGTGATACAGTTAAGGGTGTTCATTGATGTGTAATACAGTCATTATTACCACCATTGTGGCACCATTAAGATCCACTGAGTTCTTTAAAAAATTGTTTTGCCCTTTTCCAGCTGTTAAGATTATGGAATTATTGTTAATTTTCACATTAAGCATTGCTTTACTTTTTTAGTTTTAAAATTATTATACGTTTCTGTCTTTCTTTTCCCCGAATCATATTGCACTAGCATTTGGAATAACTAAAGTATATAAGTACAAGGTGATACATTTTTGGTCTTAGACTTTTATTTAACGTTTACTGTTTTGTTTTTGTTTGCTTGTGCGTTTGCTGGGCCTGAGCTGTAGCCCTGAGCTGCATCCCCAGCCGACCATCCCGTTTGCTCACAGGCATTCTGTTGTTGAGGCAGTCCCTTGGAAATGAGCTCCCGGCAGAAATGAAAAGTGTTTCTAGAAGGTCCGTTGGCAGCTGAGCCAGCTTCTGGTGAGCGTGAGGGGCAGTGAGATGTGTTGATTGGACTTGGTGGCCTGGGCATTTGTCAGTGAGCCTGGTGGTGGAGAAACAGTGTAAGAGCATCTGTAGGAGATGGACAGAAGACTGAGCCGTGAGTGGGAGATGACCGGCTCCAGAGACGTTTGTCGCCCAGGTCACAGAGAAAGCATGGTGACTACAGGGGGACTCGGAATCTTGGAATTTGTTGAGAAAGGATAGATGATGCCAGCATGGTGAGCAGGAGGGGACAGTAGAGTAGGGTGGGGAACGTCAGAGAGAAGCCCAGGGAACCGCAGAGGAGGGTAGGATGGATTCAGAGTCTGCGAGTGAGAGGGAAGATGGTTAGGTCATCAAAGGAGGGGAGGGGACAAGGTAGGAGGCAGTGATAGAGCTAAGGGGTCCTGTGGTGACCAAGGGCTTGTCTGACTGCAGTTAGAGCCTTGTTTATGTTGTCCTGGTCTCTGGCAGGAATCTGCAGTCATGCACAACTCCAAGAAACTCAGTACATGGACTGAGTTTTGTTAAATGGAAGCTATGAATGTCAGTTTGGACAAGGAGGTTGGTACAGAAAGGTGCTAGATTAGAAACACATCCAAGCTGGAGTGGGAAAGAATCATAGGGAAAATAACTTGTGTGTAGAACTAGAAGTTTCCAAGAAGACAAAGGAGCAGGAGGAGTAAGGGCTGAGACCACAGCAAGGCTAAGTAAAGGACTGATGTTAAACGTCATAGGGTTTTCATGTGGCAGGGCTTAAGCAGTTTTGGGTGTCTGCAAGGTTTGGGGCTGTGGACGTGGGCAGCTGACAGTTAAAATGATGAGGGCTAGGAAGCTAGAAGTCTGCATGAGATGGGCTCTCCTGCTGAAGGTGGGAACCTAGAGTAGCCAATGGTCAATGTGTCTTGGTTGGGTGGAGGAATGGCTGATGACAAAGCCAAGGACGGGCAGGGCTCTGGGACAGCTAGAAAACTCAGAGCAAAATTGACAGTATGCAGCTAGTCAGTGTGTGGACTCTGTGACATCACTTTAGGACACTGATCTTTTCTTGCCTCTTATTTTCTACTTTTTCTTCACCACTAAAATTTAAAGCCTTTTATTTGTTACAAGCGATGGAATACCTACCTCCTCTTCCTTACATTAAAGTTGAGAACAAAGATTGGCATATACGTGTGTAATTGGCAATAATGCAACGGTTATTTTTGTCTTTTTATCTCTGCCTCTCTATGCCACCATAACCTCTCTGCTACCTTAGCCTTTCTATACCACCACAGCCTCTCTATGCCACCATAGACTCTATGCCAACTGTAAAGGGTTTGCATTGCTGGGAAGAGACAGTATGACCAAGGCAACTCTTATAAAGAAAATATTTAATTGGGGCTGGCTTATAGGTTCTGAAGTTCAATCCAGTATCATGGTGGGAAGCATGGCAGCGTCCAGGCAGGCATGGTGCTGGAGGAGCTGAGAGTTCTAAGTCTGGCTCCAAAGGCAAACAGGAGAAGACTGGTAACTAGGAGGAAGGTCTCAAAAGCCCACCCCCACAGTGACACACTTTCTCCAACAAGGCCACACCTCTTAATAGTGCCTCNTCTCTCTGCCACCATAGTCTCTCTCTGCCACCATAGCTTCTTACCCCATAGCCTTTGTCCTCAGCTTGGAGATGTGAGCCAGCGTTCTAACTGTAGTAACAACAGTAATACTTTATATGGGCTTTGCTTGAGCCAGAACCTCACTATGCAGCTCTGGCCATCCGGAAGTTTCTGTGTAGATCAAGCTGGTTTCAAACTCAGAGATCTACCTGCTTCTGCCTCCCAAGTGTTAAGATAAAAGGTGTGTGTCACCATGCTCAGCCTTATATCATATTTTTATTTTCAGTATTAGGCCCTTCCTTTTATATACCTCCAGAATTTGTAAGTCTGCCCAGCTGTCCTACATGTTACTCCCTATGGGGAGGGAACCAGGGCTCTCTGGCCACTGAGTTACATCCCCAGCCCAACTGGACTCTGTAGCGATCTCTGTGCCCTCTGACCCCAGGCCCGTAGTCTCAGATATTTGACTGAACCTGTGGCCACTAGTGCTATGGACAGGCCCAGTTGTTCAGCCAGAAACCTCTGGATTTGGGTCTATGTGAGATACTTTAGCTTCTGTGTCTTTCTGTGGATGAGAACATACTACCTGTATCCCATTGCTTTTGTGTCCAGAATATAGGGCCTGTTCCTTTTGCTTTGGGAGGCTGTGACATTTACATCTGTCCCTGAAAACTGAGGGATACTTCTCCTCTACAGTTTGCAGAAGACCTTTATGTGTGTGCTTGTCTTTCCCCATGTCAGAGCACGGCCATCGAAAGCGCATTAACTTTAAGTGGGCCAAGGCACCCCAAGACATCACTGTAGCACTCAGTTGTATAATCCCTGCTCTTAGGATGGACTCGGAAGTCACTGTCGTCCTTTACACTGTCATGGCTACCCCTCCAACCTCTGCTTTCACTTGCTCCTTCCTTTCAATCCAAATGAGCCCATCCACTGTTGAAGGCATTGTACCTTCACTCTTCCAGAATGGGCTTTATCCTTTCCTGATCCCCATTTTAAGTCTAAGTCGCAGCCGCCATGGCCAGCAGCCCCTGCCTCTGTTGCTCACTTCTTATCCCATGTAAAAGCGACAGTTACAGGGCCCCAAGATGGCTGAGTGCCTAAAGACATTTACCGCCCATTTTTGCAAAACTGACAACTGAGTTCAATTATCCATAATCCTTACAAAGGAGAGAAGCCTTCAGAGTTGTCCTCTGACTTACACATTTGCACCATGGCATGCCCCACCTCCCAAGAAAATTTAAATTAAAAAAGACAATTAGAGGCATGTATCCATTTTCAGTACACAGAAAAGTTATCACATAAATTTCAGTGATTTAGATTAGATTCTTGTCACCAAGCTGTGGTGGCATACAATGGGGAACAGGCGCAGGCGGATCTTTGTGAGTTCCAGTCTAGTCTAAAGAGTGAATTACAGTACAGCCAAGGCTACACAGAGAAACCTTGCCTCAAAAACAAAAACAAAACAAAACACCCAACAACGACAAGAACAAAAAAAACCCTAAATAAATAAATAAATAAACAAGCAAAATATATTCCTGTCAAGTAGGGCTGGTTTTTCAAGACAGGGTTTCTCTGTGTAGCACTGGCTGTCCTGGAACTCACTTTGTAGACCAGGCTGGCCTCGAACTCAGAAATCCACTTGCCTCTGCCTCCCAAGTGCTGGGATTAAAGGCGTGCACCACCATGCCCAGCTAGGGCTGGGGTCTTTTATTAAGATCTCTATTTGAAGCCTTTATCAGGAACTTGGAGGGACCACATGACTTAAAAAACCTGTAACAAAAAGAAAACCAAAAGCATCAGTTTTGCCATTATGCACTCCTACCTCCTTTCCTTTGGGACAGGCCCAGGCTGCCCTGGGTGCCTGAGTCTCTGATGCTTCTACCTCCAGGAGTGCTGCTGGAATTGCAGGCATGGACCATACCACTCCCAGTTTTGTGTTCTCTGTTCCTGCCCCAGATCTTTGAGTCTACCCTTCCTAAGAGTAGAGTTGAGTAGTGTGAGAACATGCTTGGTGCAGCGCCATAGAACTTGTCTAGCTTCACGGCACCACCAGTGACCTTTTAAAAGCTTTGTTTTAGAAGCAGACCTTCCCAAGTGCTTCAGGGACGAGCTTATCGCAAGTAGCGATTGCATATTGGTCTCCCCAGCTCCCTCCACAGAAGGCTGATCCAGCGCATCAGATGGGAAACTTACCTTCTGTGGCCCTGGAAACAGGTTTGCTTTAAAAAAGGGAGTTTTAAAATTAATCTAGCTTTCAGTTGGCATATCTCACTAACACAGTTGTAGAAACTTAGATTTGCCCTCATGTAGTTTATGAATTTCTTGGAGGAAGAGTGAATACTAATACCCAGCCTTGATGTACCAACTGACTGCTTGGCATGTCTGCGTTCATGTCCATCTGTTACTGTGGCATCATGCCCGCTATCATGGTGGCATGCCAGTAGCAGCGAGGCATAGGAGCCAACAAAGATGAATTGTTTGGATGGAATACACCATTCTGTAATTCTAATTAATTTTGAGCTGATGAATCTGCATGAGCTAATGCTAACGAAAAACAGCCCAAGTACTATCAGTGAAAGTAAAATGCACTTTGACTTACAAAGGAGTATATCACAGACATTCCAGACCGCCACTGAGAATAATTACAGTCAGTGTTTACTATGGTTCTAGCAATCAGTTTTCTTTGTATAAAATTTAGAGCTTAAAAGAAAAAAAAAAAGCAATGGTTTTTTATCATGGTAGAATGTGATTAGCAAGGAAGTCATGTAACATTGTTAATTACAGAGTTTATACTACTTGTGTGGTTCTTTACAGTATTGGATTTGAAAATAAATTTTGTTTAATTCTGTGCTTTACCAATCCCAGTTCTGTGATGGTGTGCTAACGAAAGCCGAGCAAGGTCAGACGCGTCCACAGTTTGTTTTCTGTGCTGACTTCTTTATTGGTTACTTGGGAACAATAGCAGCTAACTGCACTTCATCCAGACATAGTCTCTCTGTATGTGACAGCAGAATAAGGCATTAAGTTATGGAAAACTCTGGGGTTGAGTTAGTTACATGTTTTAAACACATGATGTAAACTTCCATCTGTATACTGTCACAGTCAACCGTAATGAACAAGTTCTTAAGTATCTTTTCATAAACCATTAAAGGATCTTATGCAGACAGACACACCATTCTTTCTGCATCTTCCTTTTTACTTAATATATTTTGGAGATCTGTCCACATTAGTATATGAAACAAGTCCAGTCTCTAGCCACAGTACTGTGTGCCTTGAGGTTGGTTAGTTGCTCTGCTCTGGAAGGACATTTGATCAATTTCACTTTTGTCACCTATAAGCAGTTCTGCAGTATACATTTTTGTACACACCGGGTGTGAGTTTATCTTCTTACAGGAAACATTTTTAGAGGTAGTCTTGTAAAGTCAAAGTTCATTGAACATTAACGCATGTGGATTTTGCTGAGGTACCTTGTAGATGATTACACCAAGTCCCAGTGACTAGCAGTAAAACCTGCTTGCTTTCACATCAGTGTTGAATGCTGCCCACCATCGAATTAAAAATATGATTTTTTTTTTTTTTTCGAGACACGGTTTCTCTGTGTAGCCCTGGCTGTCCTGGAACTCACTCTGTAGACCAGGCTGGCCTCCAACTCAGAAATCCACCTGCCTCTGCCTTCCAAGTGCTGGGATTAAAGGCGTGTGCCACCACCACCTGGCTTAAATATATGATATTTTAATAGTTCTAGAATTTATGTTCCCATTTTTTTTCTAATCTAGCTCTTTTAAAATCTCATTCCATTGTCTTCTGTCTTCTGAAGTCAGCATCAGCGTCATGGACGACCTGCCTGCCCATGTATATAAGTCTTATTGGGACATAGCCGTGGCCCATCATGCATTCTCTGTCTGTTTCATGCTGCAGTAGAGATGAGTAGATAGATCAGGGATGGTGTGGCTATTAAAGCCTAGACTTTTTATTATTTGCCCCCGTATAGGGAGGTTTTCAGGCATGTCTTAAGGCAGTGTTTGGTTGTGGTGCCTTTAAGGATGGTTTCTCATTGTTCTGTCATTTGACTGATGCACTTGGCGTGACCTTGTCTTTCCTCTGTCCTAAGATTTTTAAAATATGTGACTTCAAGTCTTTCTCAGTTTGGGACAAGTTCTTCAGTTATTTTTGTACTTTGATTTCTGACCTTGTTTTTGGCTCTAATTAGAGCTGCATTAGATGTTTGGATAGCATAGAATACATCCATGCTGCTTCCTGTCCTTGTCTCTGTCTGAGCTTTAATTCGAATGTTTCCTCTGGACTGGCCTTCAGTTCTGTCTAGTGTTAAGCCTGCCCAGAGGGCTTTCAATCTGCATTCTGTATTTTCAGTTCTGAATATTATAGCCAGTTTTAGCTACTTTGTGGATTCTTTCTCCCACCCTTTATCTCCCCTCCCCCAGCTTTCAGCCCTTACCACTAGATAGGAGAGAGAAAGAAGGGTAGAGAAGAAAGAGAGCTCGAAATCTCTGAATCTAATTTCTTTCTTCTTGTTCTTGGAGTACCAAACTGCAGTCAACCCCTACCTCCATCAGCCAGCAATCAGCACCTCTGCCTGTTGGGGCCCTAGCAGTTCTGCACCCTCTGAAAGGTTCCCAGGATTTCAAACATCACACAATTGCAGAAACTGTCTGCAGCTGGCAAACCCATGCCTCTGCCAGAGCACAGAATCATAGCTGCTGCAAAGTTGAAGCAGCCCCATCGCCCCACACGTGGGGATTAAAACAAAAACGTACTCTTACAGTACTTGTGTGTATTATCTGTCTTGTCCATCTTTTCTTGTGATTTGTGACCATATTTAGTTATTTAAAGTGTCTCCCTGGTGACTCTGGAACTGGACCCAGCTATAGATTGTCTCCGCAGTTCTCTCCTCAGAGCCCTTCACCATTTAGTTTTTTTCACTGCCCTCCTGTTGTACCTCGCGGTTTAGTCAGATTCTGGGTTCTGAGGATAAAGGCTTGGTGAGTCTCTCAGCCCATCACTGAACTAACCATGTTAGTCTCAGACTCTGTGCTTGTGTTCCGTGCTGTTTTCCCTCTTGGCTCTCCAGGGTATCTTCCTGTCTGTGTGGCTCTTCCGTGGGCAGCCCTGGGTAAGAGAGTTGATTGTTGCTCTTCTCTCCAGGGTGCCCTCTGAAGCCTCACCTCATGCACCTCCCTCCCAGGTGACATTTCCTCTTGCTTTCTTAGACTCTTGGCCTGTGGACATGTGCCAGCTCCTTGAAGGGAGTGTGCAGACAACTTTGTGTACCTAGGGGTGGTTTCTTGCTCTTTGATTTTGCTCAAGTCCCAGTCACTCTTGTGACTGGATTTGTCACTTCGGTCACAATAATTGCCTCTCTGGTTCTGTTCTTCCCAGGGGACAGTGCACTGAGGGAACCAACTGATGGGGAGGGATGGTGGCCTCTAAGTCCTGTCTGTATCTGTCCTGTGTGTGCTTGCCTAGGGCTTTAAAAATGGCTGTTTTCTGTGGCAGTTTACAAGGTGGTTTCATGACAGGAATTGGCGATCCTTATACTACATGAGTCTCCATGTTTTAGCAGTGTCTCTCTCTCCTCCCCTCCCGCTCCCTCCTGTTTCTCTGTTGAGTGGGACCACTCTCAGTCTGCTTCTGTGTTCTCTTCTGCAGTCTGTCCTTTTGTTTTACTTACTTCACGTGCTGCCTTCTGACTTATAATCTGCTCCTCAAGTGCATTTATTTTTGTTTTTGTTTATTTGAATACAATTTTATGAAGAATTCCTCCCCTCCCACCTCGTTTTTCTTTTGTGTGTCACCAGTGCAAATGGGACATAATGGCGGCAGGCCCTTCAAGATGGAAGACAGTGTTCATTTGTCTCAATCTGGAGGCGTGCTCTGAAGGATTCATGAGACTGTACATTGGCTTTTTAAATGAAGATATCGTTGTCCTGTGTGGGAGAAGTTTTAATAAAAAGCAAGGGTTAAGGGAGTGCCTGTAACATGTGTTCTCCTTTAGTCCTGTACACAGTATTGTAGAGAAAATTCTGTCTATGCCTGGGTGATTGTGGCTTGAGAGGCGATGGTGGGTGACTGGCTGGTTAAGGTTCCATCAGTTGTAGCTGGAGTTTGCGTTTTTACATTTTTCTGTGTGGTGAGTGAAGGACACATGCCTGAAGCTGTGCAAGGCTCTGACCCGAGGAACTGTAGACAGACTGCAAGCATCACCAGGCCCTGTGTTGTTCCACAAGCATGTCAGGAAGGCCGGGAGCCTTGGCTGTAGCACTGCACCCTGCTCTAGTTCCCAGCCCCTCTGCAAATCCATTCGCATTTGCCATTTGCCACCAGGAGTTGTGTATTCCTCTTAGGAGTTTCTCAAAGCCCAGGTTTGAGAGTTTTCTGGCAATCTTGGGAAATGTACTGTCTTCCCTGCCCCCATTTTGATATCTCCTATTGTGGTACAACTCTGAAGGAAGTCACTGTCTCTCAGCACTTGTGCTATGTCCTCATTTTTAGATTTAAGTCTCAGGTGTTGCTCTTAGTGGTGCACAGCTCTTAACTGTTTTGAGGGAAGGTAACTGTGTAGAGTGACTAGGTAATGATTACTGGTACATATTTCAAAAGACTTAGGGAAAAAGACTTGGAATATTTTCAACACAGAGCAAGGGAAAAAGACTTGGAATATTTTCAACACAGAGCAAGTGAATGCTTGAGGGGCCAGCGAGTTGGTAAAAATCCTTACAGTGCAAGCCCAGGGATCTGAAGGGGAGAAGCAACTTCTGAAAGGTGTCCTTTGACCTCTACCCGTGCATGTGCATACACATACCATAAAGGAGATGTTCAAAGAGGTAGTTGTCTTTACCCTGTATTCCCAGCTTTAGAGAGGCAGAGTCATGAAGATCTCAAGTTCCAGGCCACCCTGGCCTGTGTGGTGACATTGTTTCACAGATTGGTGATAGCTAAGACCTTGATGAGTATTGCGAAGTTGTTGTAGATCTATTGGATCTGCCATGGAAGGATCACTTAGTCTGTGTGCAGAGGGCACACACTTATTGCTAGCTGCTTTATAGCTGCTTTACAGCTGCTAGAACGACCTCTGCTTGTATGCAGTTTTGGAAAAGACAGGGTCAGAGTGGTAGGAACCCATCAGGATGTAGGGGACTTAGAGTCTGGCTGTGAAGGTTGTGGGCAAGGTTGGAGGGAGTGTCCTGTGCTTGATGTAGCTAGCAATCGCAGGACTTTACCCACGTTTGAAAACTGAACAAAGTATACTCTTAGAATTGGAGAATGTTAATAAGTCACACCACAGGAAGGCTGACAGGTTAATTGTGTGATGCTCTGTTCTCAAACTGCTAAAGAGCTTTTTTTTTTTTTTTTTTTTAAATTTCAGTCTGTCATGGATGAATACTTCTATAAAATTCAATAAAAATAAATTACTAGAAAAATACAGTGGGGAAAGTATGTAAAATACCACCCCCTTTTTATTGGATTCAATAAACATAAAATTATACTGTCAAATTACTCTTTGCGGTGTGTGCACTCCGGGTGCCTGCATGTGTCTAGGTAGTACTTTGAGTGGCACTGATGAGCATGGTGCCTGCTGGATTTCAGTTTCCTCTTTGTTTACACTGCTTTACAAGGAGTGGAGGAAGAGAAGGAGGGGCAGGGGCAGGGCTGTCATGAGTTCTGGGTGTTAGATTTATGAAAAAGAAAGGCCACTGATACTCTACACACTCACCTCCCTCCCAGGTGGTTCTGCGTGACTGGTCCCGTGTTGTTTTGTGCATTATTCTGGTTTATTCTGGTACAAGTGCATTTTCTGGTCAGAGTAAGGTTTGCTTTAGCTTTTCAGCAATGCATTTCCTGTTCCTTGAAACTTTTAGGCATATTTTGAATGGGATAGGAACAGTTATACCATTTAACACCACAAGATGTCACTTATGTAAAAATAAAGTAAGTTCCCTAATATTGAGGGTAAGTGAAGAAGCAGGGAAATAAAAAGAAGCATGCGTTTGAAACAGATACCACATGGTGTTTCAAATGTTGCTAGTTCAACATTATTTCAAACAGGTATCTTGAATTTATAAACATTTCTTAATTTCTAAGTGTCATGTAGTAGTAGCATATGGTCCTGGTCAGTTTTGAATACACACCATGAAGGCAGTGACTTGGGAGTAGGAAGAGCTGAGAGTGACAGGAAGGTGCCAGCTCTTTTAACCCTTCCTGTTTTGGTGACAAGCAAAGGGACGTTGGGGAGGGCACTATCTGGGAAGTCATTGTGACAGATTGGGGTTGGGGGAGTTGAGCACTGCCTCTGGCCGAAGCAGAGCTTATTTCTGTTCCCTTGGACCTGAGAGTTAGTAGCTCTTTCCTGGGGCAGCACCAAGAGCATCCTGTTTTCTCATTTTTAGTTTTAGAGAACAGGACAGGACATAGGGTGGCTGAAAAGAGGTCCTTGTTTGCCCGCGTATAGGAGGGACTAGCCAGGCCTCTGTTAGGACTGAGCGAGGTGATGTCTGGGTGAGTGGTAGGCAGGTCCTAAAATTGACATTTCATTCTTTCTCATTGTCCATTTCTCTCTCCAGGTAACACTGGCAAGGAAGTTCTGGAACATTCTTAGGGAAAAGGAAAGGGAAACATAGGCGAGAGCCTCCCCTTTTCTGGCATTTGGGTGTCTAATCATCTCTTCTTAGTTCCTATCAAATTCTGTTTTGTGTGTGTGTATGTGTGTGTGTGTGTGTGTGTATGTATGTGTGTTTTCTTAACAAGAATACAATTTAAAAGGTTTCTTTTAGGTTTTAGTATTTCCACTTAGTATCATTATGTAAAATGAAGGAACAGGACAAAGGAGGAGGAGGAGTGGCTTGAGGTGTCCTGTTCCCCACATTACTACAGCCTTCTATTTGTCTCTGAGTTTTGAAGAGTCTGAGATGTTAGAAAAGGGGATTCTAAGTTTACTACAGTGAGAGTTATAGTAAATCTTCAGAGACGGTTTTTCTTTTAAAATATCTATTTTAATTTGTGTGTATGAATGTTTCTCCTGAATGCATGCGTGTGTACCATGCATGAGCCTGGTTCCCGCAGAGGTCAGATCCTTTGGAACTGGAGGTACAGATGGTTGTGAGTGGTGGGAATAGAATCCCTGTCCCATGGAAGAACCGTGAGTGATCTTAACCAAAGAAGCATCTCTCCAGCCCCAAACATTTGTTTACTTATTTGTTTGGGATGGGGCACGCATGATCTGTAGTGTGCATATGGCGGTCAGAAGTCAGCCTTCCGGAGTCAGTTCTCACCTTCCACCTCGTGGTGCTGTGCTGAGTGTGCTCCAGGATGCCTGACCACAAGCTTCTGCAGGATCCCCTCTCTGCCTCCTCTCACCATGGAGTGCTAGGATTGTAGATGCACGCCATTGCTGCTAGCTTCTTATGTGGGCTCTAGGGATTGGACCGGCTAGCAGGGCTGCGTGTGTCATGCCTTTACCCTCATTGAGTGCCCAAACCATCTCCTCAGCCTCGAAGTTTTTATACATAGTTATTTTTACTATTTAGTTAACATAAAGTACTGGTTATATTTTAGTTGGATGTTTTCATTACTATAGTTTTTTTTTCCTTTTTCTTTTTTTGGTTTTTGTTTCCTGCAAATGGTCACTACTATATTTAATATACCATTTGAAAAGTAAAAGTAAACTTTTTTGATAATAATTTGCCTTGCCTGCATTCTTTCTGGGGAAAAGTAAAGTGTGTAGTGTTTCTTTTTTAATTGTTTTGGCACAAGGATAGTTTCCTAACATTTAAACCCTGCATTAGTTTGCCTAGGTTGCAAACACTGGGTGAATTAACCAACACAAACTTTTGAAGGTGGCAGATCAGGAGCTTTGTCTTCAAGGCCTCTCTTTTCTGATCTGCGGTGTCCCTGCCTGATCCTTCCTTGCTGTGTGTGTTCTTATTCTCATCCCTTCTTGAAAGAGAGTCATGACTGGCATGCGGCAGGCCCACCCACAGGTCCTCAGGTTAGCTCTGTCACTCAACAAAGGCTTAACTTCAGGGTCAACCTCACGCTTATTTCTTCTTCTTCTTTTTTTTTTTTTGGTTATTTTTAAAAGATATATTTTATATATTAGTCAGGGCTCTTTAGAGGAACAGAGCTTGTAGATTGAGTCTATATGTATATTTAGAAAGGGCATTTATTAGAACAGCTTACAGTGGCTGTCTATCAAGGGAAGATCCAATAATCCAGCAGTTGTTCAGTCTTTAAGGCTGGATGTCTCAGTTGGTCTTCAGTATACATCAGAATTCTGAAAAAGTAGGCTCTAATGCCAGGAATGGATTTGCTAGCTACATGATAGCAAGCAGGCAAAGAGTGAAAACTTCCCTCTTCCATGGTCTCTATATAGGCTGCCAGCAGAAGGTGGGTTTTCTATTTATTTATTTATTTTTAAAAGATTTATTTATTATTATACATAAAGTACACTGTAGCTGTCTCAGATACACCAGAAGAGGGAGTCAGATCTCATAATGGGTGGTTGTGAGCCACCACCATGTGGTTGCTGGGATTTGAACTCATACCTTTGGAAGAGCAGTCAGTGCTCTTGCCCGCTGAGCCATCTTATCAGCCCAGAAGGTGGGTTTTCTTACATCCAAAGGTCTGGATTAAAAGTATGTCTTCCTATTTTAAATAATTTAATTAAGAAAAAGTCCCTAACAACTGCATGGGTTTTAGTAGATTCCATAGGTAGTCAGGTTGACAACCAAGATTAACCATCACAATGTCTAGAGTGCTTTGCCCACAGATAGATAGTAAGTGCGTTGTGTACCTGCCTGGTGCCCTTGGAGACCAGAATTGGAACTGGAGTTAGGAATGTGTTAAACTTCTGGGTAGGAGCTGGGAACCAAACTCAGGTCCTCTGCTAGAGCAGCCAATTGCTAATCCACTCTGCCCCCTCTCCAGCCCTGCATGCATTCCTAATCTCTAATCCACCCTGCCCTCTCTCCAGCCCCGCATGCCTTCTGAGTGTGTTGTATGACTTGTAAAGTGCTTTAAGCCTGAGGTAAGAAGGCCTGCCGGTGTCTGAAGTGCCCAGGCTCCCCTGATCGGTGTTTAAACGCCATCTGAGAAGCATTGGGAGTTGGTTCTTTCCTTTTGCCAATTAGCTCCCAATGAGTGAATGTAGGTTGCCAGATTTGGTGTGGGTGTCCTTAGCAGCTGAGCGTCTCACTGGTCCCTGAGTGTCTGTCTCACTGGCACTTTTCTGGGGCTGTCATTTGGTGGGTGAATGTGTTGCATTCAGGAGCCATGCAAGTGGATTTCTTTTGGCTATATTTCACAGTTGGCTGCAGACTGGCAGACTGTAGCTTATGAGCTGTGATAGTAGTAGTGGTGGCTAGTTTTACTTGTCACCCTCTTGGCCAGTGCTTCTTAACCTTCAGGTTGGGACCCCTTTGTGGCTTGACTGGTCTTTCACAAGACTGCATATCAGATATCCTGCATATCAGATATTTACATTACAATTCATAACAGTAGTAAATTTTTTGTGGTTGAGCCACTACATGAAGAACTGTATTAAAGGCTTACAGCGTTAGAAAGGTGAGAACTGCTGCTCCAGGCTCCGTGCCCTGACAGCTTCTTTCAGAAACTTGAGAGGTTTCTTCTGATGAATTAAAATGGGATTCAGTGATTTTAATTCTTGAATAAACATGAATGTACACCCTCATTTCAAAGTCTTCAAATCAATGTCTGATATCATGTGTCCTTCTTGGGTGTGATTTCCATTGTCTTTAGGACTAAATTTCTTGTTTAAACCAATGGATAAGGCTCTGTAATGCTCTTACCCATCTTACAGAATTAGGATTTGATATAACCAACTGTCCACTTAAGCCTTATAATAGAGATGTTTGATGTATGTTCATGCCCATGAAATCGCCACCACAGGTGCAGAGCCTTTACATCTTCTTAGACATCAAACCTTCCCTATACTCCCCGTGCCCTCTTACGGTGTTCCAGTTGGCGTGGTGCTCCAGTCAACATACAGGTGACTTCAGTAGTATCTTTGAATTACAAGAACTAAGCCCCGTCTATCCTCTTGTATTTGCTTTCTTNTTTTTTCAAGTTGTTTATTATATGAAATGACTACTAATAGATTCACTGCAAATATTTTCGTAAGTCATCGTGTGGATATGTGCTTTTATTTCTCTTTGAGGAGGAATGGCATGCAAGTGCATACTTAAATTTGTAAGAGTTTGCCCTTTTCCTACAACGATCATATCATTCTATGTTTCTCCCAACAATTGTGAGAATTTTGGGTGCTGCATGTCCATGCCAACACAGTATTATCAGTAGCTTCTAGCCCTTGTGGGTGTGTAATGATACCTCACTTGTCAGTTCTCGGAAGAATAATGATAATTTTTCAGGAATTTATGATCTTGTTAGGTCTTCTGTGATAACGTGGATACTTGACTCTTACCTTTGAAAATGTAATTGTCAGCTGAGTTACAGTCAGATCCTATTAGAGATGGTTGCTGGGAATTGAACTCAGGACCTCTGGAAGAACAGTCAGTGCTCTTAACCACTGAGCCATCTCTCCAGCTCAATCCTTGAGTTTTCTAATGAAGAAGGTGTCATTTTGAGGCAAAGTCTCTAGGTAGCCTGGGCTGCTGGGAATTGCTACGACCAAGGCTGACTTGAAACTCATAGTCTGTCCACCTCAGCCTCCCAGGTGAGGATTTCAAGTGCACTGCCAATTTGGCTTGATGGTCATTTCTTAAATGACTTTAGCCACACCCTTGGTATTTCTCTAGAATATCCCTTTTTATTGTTTGTTTTAGAGCTGGGTTGAGGATTTTCTAAAAATTTTAAGTTCTAATTTCTTTATATTTAAATCAAATTCTTTTAAAAAATCAAATTCTATTTTTTTTTTAAGACAGGATATTGTTTACTGCTCTAGAGTCTGTGGGACCTGGGATAATGGAGCCAGTGAATGAGGCTCATGCAATAGCCAACTTTATTCAGACAGTTTATGCTCTGAGGGTTAAGCATACCTGAATAAAGTGTACAGTCACAAGGGTAAGGACGTATGGCTGGCAAGCCACACCTGGCTAAAATGTTTTTCCACGGAGGCTTATACACAAAAACAATAGACAGTTGTGATGAATAATCTGAAGGAAACTCACTCCTATCTGCTACCCTTGGAGGGGCATGGAAGCATAATCCAAGAACAGTTTTGTGGTTTGGAAGATACTGAGGTCATAAGACTCCACCCTTCTCTACCTCCTTTCTCTTCCTATCCCATCTCCCCTCCAGCCCCCTTCTTTCTCTTCCTGTCCCATCATCCCTCCAGCCCCCTTCTTTCTCTTCCTGTCCCATCATCCCTCCAGCCCCCTTCTTTCTCTTCCTGTCCCATCATCCCTCCAGCTCCCTTCTTTCTCTTCCTGTCCCATCACCCCTCCAGCCCCCTTCTTTCTCTTCCTGTCCCATCATCCCTCCAGCTCCCTTCTTTCTCTTCCTGTCCCATCACCCCTCCAGTCCTTTTGCCATGGATTTTCACTATGCTGCTCTTAAACCCAGGCTCAAGTTTTTGGTCTACAAACGTGCACCACAGTCCTTGCCAAAGCTCCTGCCATTCATCTCTCTTTTTCCTTAAGACACCTGAACACAGTTCACCAAAGGGCTGCTGCTCTTAACAGTAACACAACACGAACCACCTTTCCTCTGTCTACTAATAACATGATCCCTCCTTCTGTCTGAGATCTCACAGATCATCTTTAACACATGCATTTCTTTCTGCTCCTTTTTCGAATGTGTATTTTAGAACTCTAAATCCTTTCCCTAGTACTTAGTTACAAAGCAGTTTTTGTAGCATCAGTCTGCTTCTGGGTGCTAAGATCTGTCTTAGCCTGCCAGGCCTGCCATAACATCCCAGACTAGGAGTCTTAAACATAGACTTTATCACATAGCTCTGGTTGCAGCCCAAGGGCAAAGCATTGGTAAACTTCTCCCGAGTGTCAAGAACTCTTTGTCTAGCAATCTTTCTTCAAAAATTATTTTATTTTGTTTAATGAAAAGTGATGAGAGGTTACAAATTATATATTTTCTTTAGTGGGACAAGTGCACATTTGTGAATTTCCCCAGAGAAGATTGGAAGGCTGGTCATGACCGCCAGGAACTGATGGGGCAGTCCTTCCTCTTCTCTGCAGCTCTTCCAAGTAGCTTTTGGTTTAGAATCTTTTAAGGCTGTTTTAAGTAGCAGAGGCCTTGTGAACAAGGCAGACAGCTGTCATTGCTGCAGAGAGGAGCAGTATTACCTGTGTGGGTCTTCAACCTGGAATAATGTCACCTTCTTGACTGTCTCAGGGCCCCATTGCTGCATCCCAGTGACTCAGACTTCTAAGTAGTTCTTTCTCTGCCCTGTGTTAACATCCCTATAGCTAACTACCCATGTTTATCACCACAGGCTATCGTTTAGATGTTAAAGTGGTTTTAGTCTCAGATGAAGGAGGTGTCCCCCTTTAATTGTTCAATAGGGGGATAGGAAGCTGGGTTGGGATGAATGGCACACACTTTAGTCAAAGCTCTTGTGTAATGTAGTCTGAAAACATTTTTAGTTTGGTGTTTTTTTTTTTTTTTTCATGTGGCAGTATTTTAGAACTGACTTGATAATTTTTTCCCGATGATTACGTCAAAGAAACTTTGAAGTAAGCAACTCTGACGCCATGCTCTGGTTGACATTTCATCAACAGAGGTCAAGCTGAAGGGCAGTTCTTACCTCTGTGTCACTTTGGGCTCTCTGACAATGTGCTGCACAGGCAGACTTTGTGGGAGGAAGCAGGAGCCCAGCCCTTGGTTATTTATCTGAGTGCAGCTTCTTGCTGTTGTCCCAATGTGCTGTTTCCTGTACTCAGACGAGTCACAGATTTAATAGAGCTATCTTTTGCAAAAAGTCCAAGTCTAGAATTACGTTTTCCTTTTCTTTTTTTGTAATAGGAATGAAGACCTGAAGCAGATGCTGGAGAGCAACAAGGATTCTGCCAAGCTGGATGCTATGAAGCGGATTGTTGGGGTAGGTCAAATGCTCAGGGTTTTGTCTTTCGGGAGCTATGTAGGCTGTGGTTATCTCCACTATGCATGCTAGGTAATAGGTGAACAACATTACTTTGTTTTTCTAATTAATTTAGATTACCTTTTAAAAATGTCAAGGAGGCAGTAAGAAATCAAGAAACTTGTGTTCTACTTCTGACTTTGGTATCTCTGATATTAAGATATTTCTTCCGTGATCTAGAGTCCATCATTTTGAAGACAGAATGAGGCAGTAGTGTATGTAACCTCGTTTCCATCTAACGGTATTTAAGGATTCTTGTTTGTGATCTTATCGCCTACAGTTGTCTTATTGCACACAGCGCTGTGCATTTGAGCTGAAATCCTTTCTTCTCTTCTCGTAGCAGAGTCTGAAACCCATCCATGAAGCGGAGCTCAGGTGTGGCTAGGCTGTTTCAAGTGGGGCAGTGGGAAGGTGACTGGCCGACTGTAGCAACAGTTGTACTAAGTGTGAGGAATCGGATGGTACCACTTAGGAGAAGATCCCATGTTGCAGCAGTGATCTTTAAGAGATGTGCCTTCATGGAAATCCATAGATTATAAGGGTGGAAATTGTATTTATGCAGGCACCTAAAAAGCTTGAGTGACTCATTTCATATCCCTGAAGTTAAATGTCTTAACATCCACTGAAGGGGTAGAGGGAGATTTTGTAACAAGATGTTCCCTGAAAGACAAAACATCTTCAGGTGTCCATTTAACAAAGCATCAAAATGAAACAACCTAGGAAACAAACCAGAAAACCTGTGATGCTTGAAAGAGACAGAGCCATGGTTACAGTTAAACATGTCACTGTGCTGCTCTGAAAAGACAGCAGAGTGGGAGACAGCGAGCCAGTGAGGCCCTGCACAGCAGCAGTGAGGCCAGGCATGGCTGCCAGTGAGGCCCAGTAAGGCCCGGTGAGGCCCGGCATGGCCCGGCAAGGCAGCAGTGAGGCCCGGCACAGCAGTCAGCTTCTTTTTAATTTTTTTTTTTTTTTTTTTTTTTTGGTTTTTTGAGACAGGGTTTCTCTGCGTAGCTCTGGCTATCCTGGAACTCACTCTGTAGACCAGGCTGGTCTTAAACTCAGAAATCTGCCTGCCTCTGTCTCCCGAGTGCTGGAATTAAAGGCGTGTGCCACCACTGCCAGGCAGTAGCAGCAGCTTCTTTAAATGTGAAGGAAGTAGAAGTGAAATCACCACATATGGGGGAGACAAAACCTAGCTACACATCTCTTGCCTCCAAGTCAAGGCTCCAGTGCAAGGAGTTGGTTACATCTTAGTTGTATTGTTGGCAAAAGATGCTCATGGAAATCCCCAAACAGCCCAGGCTGCTGCTAAGGCTCCCATTGCTCTCTGCAGCCTGCTAGTAAGGCCTTCTTCACCTGAGGTCAGGAAGTCGTCAGCCGTCTTATCGGTTCTTCCTACACTGAGGGCTATACCATGAGTGATGTCATTCCCATGTGAGCACAGACACAGTTGGCTCTGTTCCCCCAAACCATTCATTCTCATATGGTCAGCTGCTGTCTCAGTAGCAGGCTCGATTGCTCATCTCTATCACAGCTGCTCCCCTCATCTTTCTGTCTTGCACTCACTGTTGTGTCGGCCATTTCCTCTCTTACTCACGTCAGTCTGTTTCCGTCTCACATCTCTCTCTTGGAGGACGGTAGTGGTCCCGTAATTGTTAAAGACACTTGTGTATTTCCTGTTCTCTTTCTCACACTAATGTGGAAAGATGTTGAGATGTAAGTCTAGTGAAGCTTGTCCTCTGCTCAGAGCTCTGCAGTGGACTCCATTTCCTTCTTAGCCATGGAAAGCCACCTCCTTTGTCTATGGTCCTCCAGCTGTGACATCGCGTCCTTCTTCCTCTACATACCCCATCCTGGCTGCTCTGGCCTCCTGCTTACAGAGTGTGCTGTGGAAACTGCTATTCCTGCAGATCCCACACCCCCCCCCCCTTCAGAGTCCCCTGAAAGGAGAGCTTGTGTGACCACTTTATGGAGAAACAGCAGCCCTGCCTCTCCGTCTGTATTGCAGGGCTCCCCACTTTTCTCTCGTTTTGTCTGTGCTACCCTCAGGTATGATATTTACTTGTTTATGGAGCAGCATGTGTATTCAAAGGGGCTACATGGCTGAAGACCATTGTATAGAGTTGAGTTAGCTTTGGGATAGCTAAGATAAGGTCCTTACAGAGCATGTACTTGGGAGATAGAGGAAGTGGAAGGTTACAAGTCATAGCCAAATGTTGTAGCTGCAGTATTTTGTGAATTTTTTATGATACTTAGTAAGTTTCACAAAACATACAAATAAAAATATTACAAGTAGAGAAATACAATAATAAAAGATGAGGTTGTAATAGCAATATTTATTTTATTTTTTTTTTTTTTTTTTGAGACATTTTTTGCTATGTAGTCTAGGTTGACTTAGACCTTCCTGCCTCAAATGCTGGGCATATAAACATGCAGTTCTATACCCAGGAGCCTTACCAAACATTTTAAAAATGTCTCAACAGAAAGGTATTATGACTTCTTACTGGAATTATAAAGCATAAAATATCACATAGTATTTATATATCACTCATATATTTCATACAGCTGACATACCACTTTAGCTGGGCTTTTGAGAACGAGAAGAAAATAAAAGTACAAATAGATATAAACTAAGAATAAGTAACTAGAAATCTACTGTAGCTGGTGGGAAATTCCAGAGTATGGACTGCAGATTCTGGGAGGTGATTCTGACAAGGGGGACGGCTTCAGTGAGGGGGTGATATCTCTGGAAGACTGACTGTAGAAAAGTGAAATGAATTGGTGGCACCCGTGATGGTAATGGAACCAGAGAGGACTTGGTTTACAGTGTAGACCAAGGAGCTTAAGAAGAGATCTCAGGGCAGCCGAGAGGACATTGGAGGAGTAACTGAAATAGTTTGAGCTCTAGATTGTCAGGCTCTTTTGAAGTAGGCTGACCTGAGCAAGGGTGGGGGGACAGCTTTTTTCCCCTTTTCATGATGCTAGGGCTGATCCCAGGACCTTGTGCATGATAGATAAGCCTTCTGCCCTTGGCTACACCATAATAAGCTTGCAGTGGTGTGTATTATAGGCAGGAAGGGAAGGAACTGTTGAGGAAGTCCTCAGCGAGATGATGCTGGCCTGAGGTAGGGTCAGAACAGCCAAGACGTCTTCTCAGGAGTGATCTAAGAACGAGCACCAGGTCTTGGTTGCTGTATAGATGTGAGAAGAGGACAAGACCTTTCTGTGGTGTTTGTTGTCTAGGAGAATCGCTGGAATGAGTACATTCCTCCTGTAATGTGTTTTTGCTTTGTCTTTAAATCTTTTATCTTGAAGACCGAGCTTGTTTTTAGACAGCGTGACTGTGAGATGAGAGAGACAGCTGCTGATGAGAAGTTAGGTAGGGAGTTGGATGTGGAGCTCTGGGGGACTGATCCTGGTTTGCACAAATGGGATTCCTAAGAGCGAAAGAAGTCTTTGGCATTTGGGCATCTGACACAGTGGTGGTACACAGACCTTCAGTGGGCGGAGGGAGAGGCGCTAGTGAAGAGACCTCTGAAAATGACAGCTTGGCAAAGGGCTTGGAGACCCTCTGAGAAAGCTTAGAGAGCTTGGAAACTTCCCTGTACTCATTGTTTATGTGCTCACATTTTTATTGTAGAAAGCTGGGAGATCGGGAAGAGCACCTAGTGAAAGAGTGCCTGCAGGATCAGTCTGCACGCCTGCCTTCATTTACTATGTGTATTCTTTCCTTCCTACTCCCTCGTTCCCGTTCCCCTCTTCCTCTTCTTCATCCTTCTTCATCCCTCTTCCTTTCTCCTCTTCCTTTCTCCTTTTCCTCCTCTTCTTCCTCCTGTTTGATACAGTCTCACACAGGCTAGGCTGACCCTGGATTTCCTCTTGCCTCTGCTCCCAGGTGCTGGCGCCACAGCAGTGCACTCCCATGTTCGGCTGTACATTTTCCCTTTCTGTGTCTGCGAATCTCTGGATTCATGTTGAAACACAAGAGCATGTGTATTCATGATGTGTGGAGTTGAGATGTGGTTGACCCTGGGAAAGAGTTAGCTGTTATCATGGAGCTTGCTTTATGACAAAGTCTTTCAAATACTTAGTGTGTGTAAAATTTCCCAGAACATGTTTTGTCTTCAGGTTGGTAACTTAAAGGCTGTGTCCTGATTCTCCTCTTTAACCCTGCAGATGATTGCGAAGGGGAAGAACGCCTCGGAACTTTTCCCTGCTGTTGTGAAGAATGTGGCCAGTAAAAACATCGAGGTATTGTCTGCTTTGACTGTTTTTATGACTCCTGCTATGTAAGCCAACCGCACACTTCTGGCTGCTTCAGATTTTGTTGTTGTTGGGTTTTTTTTGTTTTGTTTTTTTGAGACAGGGTTTCTCTGTGTAGCCCTGGCTGTCCTGGAACTCACTTTGTAGACCAGGCTGGCCTCGAACTCAGAAATCCCCCTGCCTCTGCCTCCCAAGTGCTGGAATTAAAGGCGTGTACCACCACACCCGACTGCTTCAGAATTTAATGTATTTAAATATCACTGGCTTTTTATTATGGTAAAATGTCTGCAACCTCAACTATAGGTAAAGTATGCCAGGGAGTGGGTTTGAACTTAGCTTTGGGTTTTTGGTGGAAACTGAAAAGTGAGATTGAAGTTGTAGTGATGGTCCTTCCCCTGTGTCGGCTTCCGTGATTCCTGAAGGGATAGCCTATCTCTGGGGACACAGACCTAGTAAATTCTACCCAGACTTGGGATTGGTGGCTCTTTTGCCATGTCTAAGGCAAAAACAAAACCAAGACAAAAAACAAAGGAAAACACCCTAGAGATTTCTGAAGCTTTTTTGGCTATGGTGACAGGCATGAAGTTCTCAGTGTGTGGCCTGCGTGGGTTTATTAACGGAGCTCAAACCTTGCAGGGCACTTTCTCAGAAGTTAGACTGATGTACTACTAGCATGATGCCAAAGCCACATGCCACCATTTGTACTGCAGAAGAACTCTGGTTAAAGTGAGGAAATGGTCTCACTGGCTTTGAGGTTCCCCTACCCCTATATAAAATCCAGAACTGGAGAGATGGCTCAGCAGGTAAGAGCACTGACTGTTCTTCCGAAGGTCCAGACTTCAAATCCCAGTAACTACATGGTGGCTCACAACCATCTGTAATGAGATCTGACGCCCTCTTCTGGTGTGTCCGAAGACAGCTACAGTGTGCTCAAATAATAATAATAATATTAATAATAATAATAAATCCAGAACACGGATAATACACTACAGGGACATTCTGGATCAGGAGGCCATGACAGGCATTTATAAGAGGCCCTAGGAGGGGGAGGGAGGTGATTTTAGGGAGTGCTTATTTTGTGGTTTTGATAGTATTTCAGTACATCATATGGCTCTCCCCACTTCTCCATATAGTTATTTCTACATTCTATGATGGTATTTGTCTTAGAGTTTCTATTTTTGAAAGTAGCCTGAGGTGGAAAGGGTTTATTTCAAGTTACAGCTCCACATCACAGTCCCTCACTGAGGGAAGTTAGAGCAGGAACCTGGAGGCAAGAGCTGAGGCAGAGGCCATGGAGGAGCAATGCTTATGGGCTTATTCCTCATGGCTTGCTCAGCCTGCCTTTTCTTACAGCACCCAGGACTACCAGCCAGGGATGGCACCACCCACAGTGAGCTGGACCTTCCCGTGCTCCAGGCTAGCTCACAGCTTGTGTTCCTTCTGCTTAATTTGTTTCTCCAGAGCATGTGGTTGGTGAGGATGTCCGCCAGTGTGAGTAGTTGTCCTCCTTGCAGTGGAGTGTGGTTGGCAGAAGGGCACTTGGAGACATCCATTTAGTAAAACCGGATCTAAGATTAGCTTGGCACTGGTGCAGTGACTTTAAATATAGCTGTGTTCCTCAGGAGGGCACAGACCTCCGCGCTAATGACTGCTCTCCCCAGCATGTGCCGCAGCACTGCTGCTGTGTTTCGTCTCATGCCTAAGCAATATACCACTCTTCTCCACTGAGCCCTACTACAGCTTCAAGCCCCGGCCCTGTCACCGAGTGAACTCCATTGGGTAACAAGGTTCATTCTGCTCCGTTTCATTTTGAATTCAGTGATTTTAGTATATTCATAGAATTTATCACAATTCCACGGTATTTTCCTCGCTCCAAAAGAAAGCCTGTGATGATTGGCAGGCACTCCTCACTCCCCTACCTTCTCATCTCCATGGATTTGCCTATCCTGGGCATTTCCTGTGGACCATTTTAAATGAAATCACAGGAGGTCTTGAGACTGTCCTAAGGCCCCAGCAGACTGACTGAAGATCATCAGCCTGCTGAACAGAGCTGGCTCCACGAAGCATGCTGTCAGGGCTCTTCACACAGGAGCATTCCAGCCGAAAGGGCTTTGCAGTGAGAGTGTCTTGGCGACCAGGGCCAGAGAATGCCACAAAAGACCTCACACAGGAGGTTGATTGGAGAGGGGTGATCCTCCGAGCATGGGTGGAGCAGCACACAGCACAGACTGGTCGTGATGGTGGACATTATAGGTGTAATGGAGCATGCACATTGGGGACACATGCCAGGGTGGGAGCATGTCACGTTAGTGATGACGGGGCCATTGGCACTGAGTCCTTGAAGGTGAGGAGCCTGGTTCTGGAATGGACGCAGTTCTTAGTTGGTTAGTGCTCTGTTTTCATGGCTGGATAGGATTCTACTCTATGGGGATTCGTCCAATGATGGACTTTAGGACTTTAGGGCTGTCAGGAGTAATGGTGCCCTGAGCACTAGGGTCCTGTTACTCGTGTGCACACTGATGTAGACCCTAGTCTGCTGTTGCTGAAGGTATGACAACTCTGTAGGAATATTACCTGCCAACCATTTCTTTCCTACAGCATCACTTTAAGTTCAAATCAGTGATGCTTGTGAGTTGTAGTTTTCCATATCTTTGGTTACACCTGCCTTCCTTCCCTCCTGTCCTCTCTCTGTCCCTCCCTCTTCCTTGGATTCCCCCACCCCAGTTTTCTTCCTTTTATTCTTTTTGATGCTGGGGGTAGAACTGAGGGCTTCGTGCATCATTCAGGAGTATGCTACCATGGAGCACATCTTTCTGTTTAACCTTTTTTTTTTTTTTTAAAGTCTATATTTTAGATTATGGATCTTTTAGAGAGTATGGACTAATACCTCACGGGCAGTTTTAGCTTCACTTAATTTCATTTCTCTGGTAAGAAGGCATTTGGTACCCAGTGTGGTAGAGTAGTGTTTCCTGTGCCATCTTGGATTTGTCCTGCCTACTGCACTCCCAGGTTTCTTCTGGCCTCAGGTACTTTCACGTCAGGTGATTGCATGTCACTTATATACAAGCCTAAGACTCAGTGGTACTTTTGTGCAGAGAGGATTTGACATTTGTACAGTTGCAAAGCGTGGTTAAAGCTGGCCTTAGTGTTCCCAGGAGTGGTCTCAGCAGTAGTGATTGCTAACGTGTAAGAATGCTCTCTGTGCTGAGATTGTTAGTGTCTCACACAGATGAACAACACCATGAAACTAGATCTGTTTCCCTGTGTTCATTTTCCAATTAAGACAGGATGGAGGATACACTGAAGTCCCAGCAGATGTTTACGGTCACCATCCAAAGGCAGGGAGTGTCCCAGCCATTGTCCTCTCAGTGCCACTCTTTGTGCTTGAAGCTTTTCTCCTGGTCTGTCTTGGCCTCTGACCCTTCCCTCATCAGCACCAGGTATGAGCCATGCTGTGGGAGGCGTCTGGTGTGCGGATGATCTTTTTGTTGTGGTAGATATGGAGAGGAACGATCGAGTCCACGAAGCTGGTAGTAAATTCACTTGCTATTCCTGGACCTTTCATTGTGGAAACAGAACACTTTCGTTAATTTTGCTCACTGAGAGCTGCTTATCTGACAGGTGGTTATGCAGGGGACCTTGCTCTCTGCTCCTTTTCCTCTTTTGCTTCCCAGTTCTGGTATGTTGCCCAATACTCTGTAAGAGAAATTTTAGTAGAATCATTGCTGGTCTCTTTCTTTTAAATCTGCTTTTAATTTTATTTTATGTGTATGGTGTTTGCCTGCGTGTGTGGTTTTGTACCGTTTGTGTAGAGTGCTCATGAGAGTCAGAAGAAGGTGCTGGATCCTCTAGAACTGGAGTTACAGATGATTGTGAGCCACCTCGTGGGTGCTAGACACCATGTCCCCTGTGTCCCCTGTGAGAACACCAAGTGCTCTTAGCCACCGGTCCCCCCATTTGCCTCTGGGCTGTTTGTTTTTGATGTCTATGTTCTTTAAAGCTTTGTGATTTTTTTTTTTGAAACATACTTAATCTAATATTATGGAAAAACTGAAATGAGCTTCTTAGAAACCTGTGCTCAGAGAATTGATTGATGTTTCCTTGCTGCCAAGTGAGAAATTTCATTTTTGTAAGTATATGCTGCCTTAGATACACAGGGGAGCTATCTGGTACGTCATCTGACATGAGATGTCAGATGATACAAAAAGTGACCTAGAAAGCAGTCGGCTAGCGTACAAAAATAATCAAAGCGTTAGTCAATAACTCATGAAGTTTGATGCAGTGGTATCGATAAGCTAATTAAACAGATCTGCCTGTGTTCTTGCAGACTGCCGGGGCCCTGCTATGATTAGCTTTACAGCAAGGAGTGTTGTAACATTGAATGAAAGTAACTGATCAGAGAGTGGCGTAGTCACGGACCTTTAACTACTCCCATTTCTGCTCACAGAATGGTCTCAGGGAAAGTAGGCTTTCTGTGCACACCTGCAGCCTGGCAGTGCATAGGCCTCTTGTGGTCAATATTGATTGATTCTTATAACAGAACTGGAACAAATTTAGTGTTTTGCAACCTTCTGTGATTTAATATTGTTATGCTTTTTGCCATAACAGTCACAGAAATCCTTCTCCAATTGTGAGTAATTACAGCGAAGCCTGCTAGCTCAGCTGTGGTTCTGAATGTTTCTGTGTAGTCATTATAAACCCAAAGCTCCATCCTGGAGTTCATAATACAGTTTTAAAGCTCTCTGGCTGTCCTGAGAAACAAAGGTGTTGTTGAGAAATAAATCCCAAGGAAATCAGGGTAGTGTGGACTCTTAATGTTTTTTCTCTAAAACTTTGCTGTGCAGAGTTGGCTCTGAGCATGCTTGGGAAGGACAAAGAACACTTCAAGTGATTGTTCCAGACAGTCAGAACAAGTTACATAATCATCATCATGCTCATGATAGGGTGCACTGTGGCTTTTAGACATTGCTAGTCAATGGCTTACAACTGCTGGGGACATTAGATCCTAGCTACAGTGACATATTTGGAAAGCCTTAGTTTTTCTCAGTCCTGTGATGTTGGAATGGGATGTGGATCATGGGTAGTTACTGAGCTCTGACCAGCAGTCCAGTCCATCTGGCAGTATACACTTTAGCTCAAGCACCTTCATTCCTAGGTGATTTGAGAACTTTCTGATTGGCATGTGCACTATCTGATAACCTGTCAACCAGCAGGTCTTGGTTACTTTCTAGCAGAGCTGCATTCAGGAACTTAAGACTGGATGGAGCTGGGGAGTTGTGGCCATCTGTTTTCAAAGAATCATCTATCACAGGATCAGCATTATGGCACCGGCACTCTAAGACATTGCTTTGAATCAGAAATGTTAGTTGTGGTTTGGATCTTTAGCTTCTTCCACTTTTAAACTAGCATCCCGTACCTGGTTTGGCTTCTGTCTAAACTGGTCTTGCCTGGTTTTGGAAACTATGGTTTGTCCCTTATGTAAAAACTCACTTGAGATAATTAAATGGGACAGTATATTCATCTTTGGACTTTGCAGACTCTGAAGTGTGAGAAGCACCTATTTGAACAAAAGAAATCACACAGAATCTGATTGGGAATTTAGGCAGAAAGTTCACTGATTAAAGAGATGGGGATCCTGGAGTAAGGTACCCTGGCCTCACAGAGCAACAGTTCCTATTGACTTGTTAACATGAACTTCCAGGGCTAGGTTCATCATGGTACAGATCTGCACATGAGTTAGGAGACTGGTTCTTCCATAGCAAAGCTGTATGCTAGACATTGTGTATGATTTATTAAAGGTTAGATGATTTAAAGTCTTTGTCTATAAATACAAAGTTTTTTCCTGCCTTAAAGAACAAGAGATGTGAGTGCAGTCTTCTAGTTCCAGGACTGAGGAGGTTAAGGCAGGGCTCCTGAGGTCCTGACCAAGTTAGTCTATAAGGAGGCCAGGTCTCAAAGGATATTTTATGAAAAATTATTTCGGGGGTTGGGTAATTTTATTGGGTTTTCAGGTATCCCTCGGGGAAAGGTACTAACTCCTTTTCTTAGGTAATAAGTCAATAGGAAACTGGAGGACTGATCTCATTGTTCGGAACATGGAGGCCTTGGGAAAGCGCCCCTGCATCCACAGACATACCCTGTTTGTGTGTTTCTGCCTCTGTGACCATCAGCAAACCTGCCTCCCCTTTGATTTGCGGTAGTAACTGTGCTTAGTGAAGTGAGCATGGAGAGCAGAGGCCGTGTAGGCCGTGGGAAGTCAAAGAGGGAGGTGGAGAATAAGGGAAACTAAAACATAAAGTAAGCCAGAGGGTGCTTTCCTTATAACCAGAAAGAAATAGTAGTGAAGAGCTCCCTCAGATGAAAGGCACCCAACAAGACGAGGTGCTTCCATACAGCTAGGACCCCGAGTCAGAGAAGACATGCTTTATAAGATATTGGAAGCTTAAAATATGGATTACGTGTAGGGTAATAGGCTTGGACTGATGCTACATTTCTTGATTTTGGTAAGTAAACTACTTGAAAAGCGCATGTGATGGTTTTACTTGGCCATCACCCAACTAGAAGTTCAGGGAAGTTTATGTGAAGGGCGATGAGACACACTGTAGCTGTAGTAACTGGGCAGTGACCCTGTTGCTCACCATAACAAGAGACAGCCTTGCTTTCTAGGTAGGCTTTCTTCCACAGAGTTGTTTATCTTAAGTACAGGTTGGGAAGGGTGGACGTTCAGAGTTCTGAGTGGATTGGGTGACACTTGTGAGAGACTGCTTTTGGTCCCCAGAGGCACAAGTAGAGGTAATTTGCTTCTGTCCTGGCAAGTGGGCTGCCACATATTGTTGATGTGACAAAGCTCTTCATTCAGTAGAATTTGGTGGAGGAGGGGTTAACAGGGATAACCTGAGTGTGGTGGAGACCATGGGATAAGTTATATTTAGGGATTTTGGGGATTTTTTTTTTCCTGAAAAGAAAATGTGGGACAGATTGTTACCTCTTCTGAGTACCAGGTAAAAGACTTTAGATTTTATTTTTAGGATTTTGTGGAACTATTTGGCCATGAAGGATATTTAGATTTTTTTTTTTGTAATTAATTTTATCTATAACATCTGTCATATAGTAAAGATGAGTGGGTTAGTATATATTCAGAATGTTCACCATATTCACTAATTATGAGGGTATAGAAAAATGTGCTCACCAAGTTTTCACTTGTGTTTATGATTTTATGAAGGTGGCTAAGGAGATTGGTTCATAGAGTTGTTTGAAATTATCTCAGCAAGACGATAAGAGGATCCAACCCTTAGATCCTGAATTTTCCTGTATTCGGGAGAGTGGATGCACTGGGCCTTCACAGCACTGCACTTGAGAAAGTGGATAGTTTTAATCATGTGTTAGTTATATTAGCAGAGGTAAGAAAATAAAGTTCTTACCTAGTTAGTTCTACTTAAACCTCATTTTAGTTTGAATGCTATACCAAAAGAAACACAGAGAAACTGGAGCATATTTAAGAAGAAGGAATCTAAGACCATGTGGTATCAAGAGGAACCAGGGCAGAGCGCTTGGTGGTAGTGTGTACTTAGCATACTCAGACCTTGGGTTCTTGCTATCACTGCCATCATCATATCCTTCTCCTCGTCCTACCATGTTCCTCTTCTCTACCCCCTCCACTACCTCCAGCATTACCAGCTCAGCACCTGCTCCTACTACCACGCCTTTTCTCCTCCTCCACACCTACACCACTACCACTAGTGGGGGTGTTGTGGGAAGGAGAAGCTATAAAATCTTCATTAAATTCCCTTAAAGACTTCCAGAGCACTGTCCAGCATAGTGTCATTGCAGCTGTTATTCTCATGCACTGTCCTTATTCGGCTGAAAACACCGTGTAATGTACAGCGGAGTAGGAGTAGGAGTAGGACTGCTATCGTTTAAGGAGATGGGGCTGTCTGACAGACGAGGAAACAGGCATCCATACCAGATGGTGATGGCCCACATTATTTACATGGATCTTTGAGTTTTCGCTTTTTTTTAACCAGTTGATATTTTGATATTACATAAACTTTCTCAGAGACTCCTCAAAACCTTACTTCCCAAGCCTTGTCTTTTGCNGTCGTGATAATACACAAAATAGTGTCTGCTTTACAGTCTAAGCTGTGACCAGATTCGCTTACTTACTTGAGGAAAATTGAGAATAGATTTTGGTATATAAAATATTGAGTTTTAAATTTTCATCCTGGTAGGAGTGAATGACTTTTTCTCCCTTCCAAATAGATCAAGAAGTTGGTGTATGTTTACCTTGTCCGATATGCTGAAGAACAGCAGGACCTGGCTCTCCTGTCCATAAGCACTTTCCAGCGAGCTTTGAAGGTAAATCAATGATGAGTGGGTAGGTAAATAGCTACAAGGTTTGTGCACAGTTGAAGGTGTGTCCCTTTAAGAAATGGGATGATAATCTACTAACTTGCCTAGCTGTGGCTTGAAAGAGTTAAAGGGCTTCCCAGAGTGCAGAGTCAGTAGCCTTAGAAAATGATAACCATGTGGAACCCTGCAACAGAAGTGCCAGCTTTGTTTCTTTGTGTATTCAGTCATTGTCATGTATCAGACTGTTTATCATTGTACCAACTGGCTGTTGAAAGTTACAGAGACAAGACAATGGGACTTTTAAAAAGGGCACATTTAAATTGATGATGCATTTTACTATGAACGATTAAAAGCCTAGTCCACTTAGTAATAGTCAGCTACGCTCGTCCTCACCCCTTGCTTTGAACCCTGTAGCACTCGATACATCATGCAGGTGTCTCTGAAAGTGTAAACTTGAAATTTTGATGGGCATTTTCACTGTTTTAGGACCCGAATCAACTAATCCGTGCAAGTGCCTTGAGAGTTTTGTCAAGTATTAGAGTGCCAATTATTGTGCCTGTCATGATGCTGGCTATTAAGGAGGCTTCATCTGACCTGTCGCCATATGTTAGGAAGAATGCAGCCCATGCTATTCAGAAGCTGTACAGGTAGGTGCTTTGGTTGGCCACATAAGGTATCTGCACTTACATGGACCGTTGTAAACTAGAGACACTTTCTTTTTTTTTTTTTTAAGATACTGTGTCTTCTATTTTCTTTTTTTCTTTTATTCTTCTCTCGTGCATTACATCCTGACCACAGTTTTGCCTCCCTCCACTCCTTCCAGCCCCTCCCCCCACCTTCCCTCTCCCTCAAATCCACACTTCCTTCTTTTCCCTTTAAATAAAAGAGCAGATTTCCCAGGGATATCCGACGAACATGATATAGTAAGTTACAATAAGACTAGGCATGTACCTCATTTTAAGGCTAGACGAGGCAATCCAGTAGGAGGAAAAGGGTCCCAAGAGCAGGCAGAAGAGACAGACAGCCTTCACTCCCCCTGTTGGGAGTCCCACAGAAACACCGAGCTACACAGCCATAAGGTTTATGCAGAAGACCTAGTTCAGACCCACACAGAGGCTGTGCTTGTCACTTCAGTCCCTGGGGGCCCCAGTGAGCCTCGCTTGGTTGATTTTTGTGGGTCATGTTCTCATGGTGTCCTCTGCCCCCCTCTGTCCTGCAGGGTTCCTCTGGCTCTGCCTGGTGTTTGGCTGTGGGTCTCTGCATCTGTTCCCATCAGTTGCTGGATGATGTCCTTCTGATGACAGTCGAGCCAGGCACTGATCTCTGAGTGTAGCAGAAGATCACTAGAATTTCATGGACTGTTTTTTTTTTCTTTTTCCAGTTATGTTTGGTTCTGTCTTTTGTCAGAGGCTGTCGGTCCTCCCTCTGGTTCCTGACCATTCAGGCAATGCCAAGCATGGACTCCCTCTTGTGGAGTTGGCTTCCTTGGGTCAGTGATTGGTTGGCCACTGCCATAAATTCTGTGCCACCATTACCCCAGTACACCTTATAGGCAGAACATATTGTAGGTCTTCTAGTATTCTCTCCTTCTGTCTCCTCACCCCCATCTGTTCCCATCTCCACCTGCCCCCCAGTCTACCTGCGAAATCTATTCCCCCTTTTCAGGGAGATCCCTGCTTCCTCCCTTGAGCCTTCCTTGTTACTTAACCTCTCTGGGTCTGTGGATTGAAGCATGATTATCCTTGACTTAATAGTTAATGATCCACTTACAAGTGAGTACATACATGTTTGTCTTTCTGGGTCTGGGTTAGGGGTGATCTTTTCTAGTTCTATCCATTTGCTTGCAAATTTCATGATGTCAGTTTTTTAACAGGCGAATAATACTCCATTGTGTAAATGTTCCATATTTTCTTTAGCCACTCTTCATGTGAGGGACTATAAGACATTCATATAGTCTTAATGTGAAGAAAACACTCTAAGAAAGGCTATTATCATCTTTAAATTACAAAAATCATTGTTATTAACATACTACTGACAATGTAGTTCCAGATAGAAGTGTGAAATTTAACAATTTCCTTGATTAAGAAAAGAACCTTTAAGAGTTTGCACTTTAAAACAAAAGTCAGCTTCCTACAGTTAATATACTGAACATAAAATATTAACTCATGTAATGAAATATGGAGTAAGGATCTAAAATTTTACCTGATCTGGTAGATCACAAGTAAGCCTGTCACGCTTTAATAGAAGACATTAGAAGTTCAAGTCATAAAAAAGGAACATCTTATATACAAAAATTGTTATCACTGTGAATGAGATTTTCTGTAAAGAAGCAGTGTCTTCAAAGACTAACTGCTTACAGTTACTGAAGAGGTTGGAATGTTACAGGTCCAGAGCCTAATTACTTTATTTGGGGTTAGCTGTAGTCTCATAAATAGCCATTCCTTCCTGAATTCTGTATCAGAACCAACATCCTGTTACTAATAGATAAAATCCCTTTGAAATCTATTAACATAGTAGACCACTAGCTTCCAACAACCCCAAAGCTAACAGTGCTATCAAATAGCCTCTGAGGCCTGGAGGACCAAGTCTTCCACCTTTACAGTCTCTGGCTGTTACAAATAAAGCAGCAATGAATGTGGTTGAACAAGTGCCTTGGGGTAGGATGGAGCAGGAGTGATATGGCTGGGTCTTGAGATAGATCGGTTTTCACTTTTCTGAGAAACTGCCATATTGACTTGTAGAGTGTCTGTACAGGTTTGCACTCCCACCAGCAGTGAGCGAGGAGTGTTTTCCTCACCAGCACCAGCTTCTACTTGTGTTTCCATCTTAGCCATTCTGACGGGTGTAAGATAGAGTCTCAGAGTTGTTTTGATTTGCATTTCCTGATGATTAAGAGTGTTGGGCATTTATTTCTTTAAGTGTTTCTCAGCCATTTGAGATTCCTCTATTGAGAATTCTCTGTTTAGATTTGTACTCCAATTTTAAATTGGATTATTTGGTTTGTTGATATCTAGTTTCTTGAGTTCTTTATATATTTTGGGTATTAACTCTTTGTCAGATGTGGAGCTGGTGAAAATCTTTTCCCATTCTGTAGGCTGCCATATTGTCCTATTGATGTTGTCTTTTGCTTTACAGAAGCTTTTCAGTTTCATGAGGTCCTATTTGTTGATTGCTGTTCTCAGTGTCTGTGATATTGGAGTTCTGTTCAGGAAGTTGTCTCCTGTGTCAATGTGTTCAAGGCTATTCCCACTTTTTCTTTTATCTCTCTTCTATGTCTGGTTTTATGTTATAGTCTTTGATCCAACTGGACTTCAGTTTTGTGCAGGGTCTTAGATAGGGATCTATTTGCACTCTTCTGTGTGCTGACATCCAGTGTGAACACTCATTTGTTGAAGATGCTCTCTTTTTCCATTTTGTATTTCTGGCTTCTTTATCATATATTAGGTGTCTATAGGTGTGTGGTTTATAGCTGGGTCTTTGATTAAATTCCATTGATCAACCTGTCTGTTTTTATGCCAATACAATGCAGTTATTACTATAGCTCTGCAGTATACAGCTTGAAGTCAGGAATGGTGATACCTTCCAATGTTCTTTTAAGGATTGTTTTAGCTATCTTGTGTTTTTTTGGTTTTCCATATGAGGTTGAGAATTTCTCTTTTAAGGTCTTTAAATAATTGTGTTGAAATTTTACTGGGGATTACATTGAATCTGTAGATTGATTTGGTAGGATTGCCATTTTTTTTTTTTTTTTTTTTTTTTTTTTTTTTTTTTTTTTTTTTTTTTTTTTTTTTTTTTTTTTTTTTTTTTTTTTTTTTTTTTTTTTTTTTTTTTTTTTTTTTTTTTTTAACTATGTTAACCCTACCAATCCAAAAACATGGGAGACCTTGTCATCTTCTGATATCGTCTTCAATATCTTTCTTCAAAGACTTGAGGTTTTTGTCATACAAGTGTTTTACTTGCTCGGTTAGCGTTATCCATAAGATATTTTATGTTGTTTGTGGCTGTTGTGAATGGTGCTGTTTCCCTAATTCTCAGTCTACTGGTTGTTTTTATGAAAGAGGGCTACTTTTTAAAAATTATTTTAAGTTAATCTTGTATCCAGCCACTTTACTAACAGGGTTTATCAGCTCTAGGAGTTCCTGGTAGACTTTTGGGGGTTGCTTATCATATCATCAGAGGTACTTTTCATTTATTTATTCTTTTTAAGCTCTGATGATTAGCCTGTTTTTCTAGTAAATTAATTTGGCTCTTTTCCCCCTACAAATAATACTTGCACATGTTTACAGACCCTTTGAAGACCTTGAATTCTGAGCTGATTAGGACCTGTGTTAAGTTATAAGTTTCATAACTTTAAAATAATCAGAATTTGAATTCTCAGTTGTATAATGCGTCTTATACAAGCACACATCTGCATGCATTGTCAGAAAATGGAGGGCTTGGGGATGATTCAGTGGCTATGAGGTGTGAGTGCCTAAGTATAAATCCCCAGCACCCAAAGTTTTACAAAGCTAGGGATGTCTTTGTGGGGGAGGGGAGACTAGCGGTGAGCAGCTCCTGGAGGCTTGCCAGCCAGCCAGCCAAAATGGTGAGTGACTGCTTCAGCAAGAGACCTTGTCTCAAGGCATCACGGCATAGAATCATTAAGGAAGGTACCCAACCTCCTCCTCTGGTCTTTATATGTGTATATGCAGATGCATGCAACTATGCACTTGCATAAATGAAACACACTCACCTCCTCCCTCCCTTATTTACTATGTAGTAGAATTTCATGCTTACAACTCATTTCTGTCTTTGTTTCTGCTGCTCACTTGTGAAGTTTGATTCTTGCCCAGAGCTATTTTATTAAATACTTTTAAAATGTAGTGATTTTTTTTGAAGCCAGGGTTTTGTTATTTTATTACTCTATACATTTTATCTATCTATCTATCTATCTATCTATCTATCTATCTATCTATCTATCTATCTATCTATCTATACATCTATACCTTGTGCACACAGTACCTGTGGAAGCCAGAAGAGGGCATTGGGTCCCTTGGGCCTGGAGTTAAGGATTTTTCTTTTTGAGCAGCCATTTGGATGCTGGGAATTGAAGTTGGCTCCTTTGGAAGAGCAGCCAGTGTTGTTAACCATTGAGCCATCTCTCTAGCTGTTGCTATCTTAGCCCGTATCATATAATGACTTGATCTCGGTGAAAACATACCATGTAGATAATGTTGTGTATCACGGCGTTTACTCTTTTCTGTCCCCACCATCTGCTCTGCAAGCCCCTTGGAGAACACGCTTGTTTCTCACGTGCTCTCAGTCTTGTGCTAAACAGCGTAAGTACATAGACTTGTGCCTAGCACATCGTGTGCCTACTAGCGTAGCTGTCAGTTGCCTTTGACTGCCCCACGCATGTTGTGGCACATGTGGAAACTTTCCCCCGAATAGATATATGTAACAAAAGGCCTCCCTTTATTTTCCTTTCAAAGCAGAGACGTAAAGTCACAGCAGTGGTCTGAAAGTGCACCTCGTGGCTGGCAGCAGCTCGCTGTCCACTCTTTTTTGTGCCCACTTTGCCATCCTTAGCACTGATTCATTTTTCTACCAGATGCTTTCATATAGTCCAGCCTCGAATTTCCCCTTTGGTTTGGATGACAGCTTCATAATGCATGTCCCCATTAGCAGGATAACACAGTTCAGGCTTCTTTAGAAATGCTCTTTTTGTTTTGGACAGGCACAGACCCACAGTTTAAAACATTTACTGTCCTTCACTTTATCCCCTGAGATAAAAAAGGATTTCCAATCAGGTGCTTTCATCTATTCCGTAAAGTTCTCTGGCTGGCTTGGAAAGTGACTGACATGTGGTTTAGCTAAGGTAACAGTGTTAGAGAGGATCCCTTCAATTCTCTCAGAACACCTCAGCTCTCTTGAAGTTACATGTGCCACTGAATGATAGAGTTAAGGGCAGTAAATACATGGGACCTATTTGCTATTTATTTATTTATTTATTTATTTATTTATTTACTTTTAGTCTAGATCCAGAGCAGAAGGAAATGTTAATTGAAGTCATCGAGAAGCTTCTGAAAGATAAGAGCACGGTGAGTACTGCCTCTGAAATTGGGTTGGATTTTTACTATGATTTACCTGGGTGGATTTGCTTGGACCATTTTTATTGATTCCATAGTGGTGTAATTATTAGTGAAGCTCATGTCTAAAGTATTAAAACTGGGCATATTGGCTCACTCCTTTAATCCCAACACTTAGGAGAGAGCGGCAGGTGATCTCTGTGAGTTTGAAGCCAGCCTGGTGTACATAGTGAGTTCCAAGTTGGCCAGAGCTACCAAGTGAGACCCTGTCTAGAAACAAAATAACAACAGCAAACCCAAACTAAACCAAAGCAAATATTAAAGATAAACTGTAAAACAGAGATATACAAAAAGAATGTGCTTCCTTTGTTTGTCGTTGCTATATTGTTGGTTCTTTGGGTTTTGGGACAGGGTCTCATGTAGCCCGGGCTGGTCTCTCTACTTTACAGCAGTGTGACCGCAGCATCTCACGGGCTGGAATTACAGGTCTACTCTGTCACGTCCAGCTTCTGGAAAATTTCTAGACATACTAAAACATTGTTTAAAATGTTTCTTCCCTAAAAAATTCTCATACTTGAAGAAGGCTCTTTTTTTTTTCTAAGAGATACAGCTCTAATTAAAATGAGCAATCTTTTGAGAATGTGTGTATCCACCAGCACCCCTTTTCCACTCTCAGTTTGTGTATGCGTCGGCAAGGTAATGAGACGAAGGACTATGGTGGCCCAGGTGTTTGTGAACAGTGGCTGGGAGGCAGTCTGCTGCTGTCTGAGATATGGCTTCTACTTTTACAACTCAAAACTGCTTAGGAAGTCTTCATAGGTCATGCTAGGGATCGTGACGATTGCCACCCAGAAGCTCTCTATTTCACTGGCTCCGTTAGTTTATGGATTGACACATGCTCTGTCCTTGACAATGTGCAGCGTTCAGTTGAGTAGAATGTGTTCTTGTTTTGTTAGGTAGAGTGTTTCTTAGATGTCTAGTAGGTCTGTGTTGTTCAAACTTTATTTCTTTGTTGCTGTTGTGGCTTTTTGAAAGGATTATATTTATTTTGTACGAGTGCGTGCGTATGTATGTATGTATGTATGATGTGGGCATACCTGCCATGCCATGTGTGTGGTCATAGGAATACTTGCAAATTTGGTTCCCTCTTCCCATCATGTGGGTTCTGGGCTTAGAACTGAGGTCATGGTCATTAGGCTTACTGGTAAGCACCTTTACCCACTGAGCTGTTTGCTGGCCCATGCCTGCTGTTTGTACTGGGTGTTGGAGTTTCTCTTCAGTTCTGTCAGTGCTTGTTTTGCCTACTCAGGAGTTCTAATGTTGATAAGTACATTTCTAATAACTTTGCCTTTTGTTCTTAATACAATGTCTTTTTATACTTAGTAATAATGTCTCTTGTTTGGTGTACAGTCGTTCTAATTCAAGATGTTTTTCACACTTTCATTTTCCAAACTTTTATATTCAAATTGTACTTTTAAATCTAGTTGCCTTCTGTAGGCAGGCTATAGCTGCCTTCTGACTTCTAACTGAATCCTACAGTAAGTGCCTCTGATGGGACAGTGGAGTCAATTACGCTTAGTGTGTGCTACTTGCATCAGCTGAGTTCCTAGCTCCTGTTTTCCTTGTTTTCTGTCTGGTGTTTTTTCATTATCCCTTTGTTGTTGTTAGCACTAAATGAGTATTTTACTAAATACTTCATATCCTTTATTTTCTTCACTGCTTATTTTGACAGTATCACTATGCTGTCATGGTCACACATAGCAATTATTGGATTCCAGTCCTAAGCCATCTAAACTTCTTCAGGGTAGAATGTCTTAGGACTCTTCATTGTATTTCTTCTATGCATGGTTGATATATAGGTGGTATCAAATATAGACAGAATTACTAAGTGAATTGAGGGAAATCATGCTCTTTTTTGTGTGTTATATGGCACCACGCATGTTGTCTGCTTCAGGGATCCAAATATAAAGCCTGTATCAGTCCTCAGATAACATAATTGTAGTTTTAAAAGTACTTGTTTTCTTTAGTTCATAGGATATTTGCTAAGTCCTGGAGCATAGTGAGACTTAGAAGAACAGTTCCTTAGTTTACATGTAGTTTACCATTATTTCTGCTCCATCATAAACTTAAAAGAAATTTGGAGGCATCTGGGTGTTGTGATTTGCACCTTTAATCCCAGTACCAGGGAGGCAGAGGCAGGCAGATCTCTGAGTGTGAGGCCAGCCTGGTCTACAGAGGGAGTTCCAGGACATCCAGGGCTACACAGTGAGGTCTTGTTTTGAACCACCACCACCACCACCACCACCACTGATGAAAAGAAAAGGATTACAGTTTGGAGGCTCCACTAAAAGAGAAGCTGGCATGTGCACATTTATTGGTCCAGAGAGGGCATCTGCTCCCTCTCCCTGTTTTTTTTTTTGTTGTTGTTGTTTTGTTTTGTTTTGTTTTGTTTTTGGCTTCTGGGTTGCTCTGGAGACCAGGTTAGCCTTGAATTTGCTGCAACCCTTCTGTCTTGAACTTGTGATCTTCCTCCCTTGATCTCCCAAGTGCTGGGATCACACCATGTTGGCTAGGCTTCGTCTTATTATCATGTGTCTGAACTACAGTCTTATCTATTAGCATTGAGTTTGTTTTATGTTCCACTATGTCTTTTAAGGGTTTGTAATTTCTAATTCATGAAGTTGTTTTGAGTTGAAATGGCTGTTATATATACAAAGTCTTCAGCTGGACTCCACAGCATAAGGTGATAAAAATATTCTAACTGAAAAGTAGATGCGTGAGAAAGAGTGTAGTGGGCACACTTTCTTGTGAATTCGATTGCCAGCTATTGATTCCTGACTGTTTATTTCCAAAATAAGGAAAAACACTGACTAGGTATCTTTAGTAGGTGTTTGATATTTATTTGATGGCCACTTCTTAGTATCTGATACTAATTTTTTTGGTGGGGATGTTTTTCTTTCCAAATCCACTGTTCACAGGGAGATCTTTCTGGGTTTTGGGACATCCATTACAATGCAGCCATTTCTCTTAAAGTGTACTATAAAGTGTGTTTACTTAAAAAAATTAAATACATATATGTCTATTTTCTTTCTATATAAAACTCCGAATATCTCTTGTTACAGTAAACAAGCTCGTTCTTTCTAGCTCTTCCCTTCCAATAGTAGCAGCCATATTCCCTTAGCTCTAGTAGGTTTACTTTAGTGCTCAGCCCAGAATGTAAAGAATGAGAGTTTCCATATCTCTTTGTGGGCTACTAGAAGAGGGGCTTACCTCTGGATTAGGTATTGGATTGATGCTGTTTTATATTTAGTCCTATTTCTTCAGTGGTGACAGTAAACACAAATTGCTTTTTATAAAATATATAATATTTTATATATTTCATAATATATATTTTATGATTTTATAGATTATTTATATTGTTTTCCCTATTTTTATTGTTTTCTAATAAAATATAAAATACCTGAAGATAGAGTTTTCTGTCATTTCTATACTGTTAGTGTTGAATCTGTCTTGTGTGACGATTGACCAGTGTGTCACTGTAGTCCTGAACTGTAGTGCAGGTGATGAGCGTCTCTGTGCTCATCTATGTCAGCGGTTCTCACCTTGTGGGTAACGGGAGCGTGCATAGCAGATACTTATATTATGATTACAGCAGTAGCAAAATTAACAGTTATGAAGTAACAATGAAGACTTAATGGTTGGGGGCCAGCACAGCATGAGAAACTATTAAAGTTGCAGCATTAGGAAGGGTGAGAAGCACTGCTCTAAATGAAGTGACTCTACTATGTCCACATTAAATACCAGGCTGGGCCTGAAGATTTTCTCTTTAGTGTTGAACTATGACAACTTTATAAGATTCTTCAGGGTTATGTGATGTGAATGTAGGTTCCCAGGGTGCTAGTGAACATGTATAGACACAGCTTATTTCTAGCAGGATGTTTTCCTTCGAGATTATAATTTTAATTGTATTAGTTGTCATTTTCTCCTTCAGGAATCTATTTGTAGAAGGTGCCTTCCTGCCTGCCTTATGTTAAACTATGTCTTTGTTAACATTGTTGTTTCTTTCTCTATCTCTCATTTGTACTCCTGCTCTTCTTAAGTGATGTTTGTCAAAATTCTGTTGGGTGGTTTTGTCCTGCAGATCTCTTGCCTTCATGGCTGACTAGCCCTGTTCAGTCTTCCCAAGTTTACTTATCTATGACTTGGTTCCTTTTGGTAATTTGTATTCTGTTCTTGAATGTTGATTCATGCTACTCTTTGATATTTTCTCATGCTTCTTTGAGGGCATTTAATTTATCTTAGAGTGCTGTGTCTTGATTTCCTTTTACTTCCTCTTCAGTTTTACTGAGGATGACTTTTAGCAGTTCGGTTGCTTTGGTTTTTGCCGTTTTTTTCAGTACTTAAGGGTTAATTGCGTCCACGTGCCTTTGGGTAGGCTAGTAGTTTGTTGTGGTAGCTTGTAGGCTTCTGATGCAGCAGCACCTTCTCTGCAGAGTAGAAGGCTTTGCATTTTGATGTTTTTTTCCATTTGATGGCTTTTGGTGGAGAGGAGCCTATGTCTGCATAATGTTCTGAGATACATCTTGTAGCAGTCTGTCCCCCTGCCCCCTTTCCCCTATTATAGTATAGTTTCTAGGAGGGTTATTTCTACTCACTCTTAAAAAACAAACAAACAAACAAAAACCAAACATAATGTGTGTGCATGTGCCTGCGTACCATGTGTCAGAGCACAGGTCAGTTCCCTATGTCTACTCCTCCGTGCATGGCTCTTGTCCCCATCCCTGTGATCATAGCCCTGTGCTATTGTGCGTGGCTATTTTTATGGCAGTTTTGGAGATTGAACCCAGGTCCTCATTCTTTTTTTTTTGTTGTTTTGGTTTTTCGAGACAGGGTTTCTCTTTATAGCCCTGGCTGTCCTGGAACTCACTTTGTAGACCAGGCTGGCCTCGAACTCAGAAATCCGCCTGCCTCTGCCTCCCGAGTGCTGGGATTAACCAGGTCCTCATTCTTACAAGGCAAGCATCTTACCTGAGTGAGCTAAATCCTCAGCCTGATGGTTAGTATTTTTTTGCCTGTGTACCATTAATTTGTCTAACTTGTATTTAAGTAGACTTTTAAGAATGTTCTTTGGTTATTCTTCTTTTGTGTGATTATAATCAACTATGGAAAGATTACAAATATATTTTAATATCGACACAGATATTTATTAACTTTTTTTTTTGGTTGTGTGTGATACTCTATTGAGAGAAGATAGGCATGTTCTTCCCCGTATTTTAATGTTAACATTGACATCTATAATTAAGAAAGAATAAAAAAATCCTCATGAAATATGAGGGTAGATTTCTGGGAAGAAGGGCTTCAGTGGAGGAGTGTAAGAGAGGACAGTGAACTTGCAGTGACAGAGCATGTGTGTGAAATTCTGAAAAAATAATTTTTAATAAATTAACAAAGAATTGCAAATTACATGAATTAAAAAATTCCCCAATTAAATGAACCAATCCAATCATTTCTGCATTTTGAGTTTATTCACTAGTACAGTATGGTGATAATTATAATGGTTGTTTTTATGTTACAATTGAGCTTAAATAAATAAGATATCACTTGATATCTCAATTGATTTGGGGGCATATGTTCTTTTGCTTTTCTTAGCCTATGGAAGGTTTTTAAAAAACGGGCTCTCCAAGGCCTTTTGTGTGTGAGAGGACTATGGCTGTAAAGAGACAAGTGTGTGGCTTTTAAAAAAAGAAACCACTTTGGATCCAGACACACAGTTTTGATAACAGCTGGACAAACACAGTAGTTAGGTTGCAATCATTTGAAGGCATCTTTGTGTTTACAAAGACATTTAGAAAGCTTACATCTGCAGTCAGGAATTAGAAAGGAACATTTTGCCTATATATTAGTCAATGTCCAGTCGGTGGTTACAGAGTCTCTTATTGTAATTTTTGTTAGATCTTTCTGGATTCATACTACTTTGATTATGTTAGCATAGTCTACTTTACTATAAACCTTCCCAGGTGTTTTGCTATAGATGCATTCTTAAATCTATAACACTTGTTTATTTTTCTTTGAAATAAAGAAATTCATATTTGCCGAGCACTGAAAACACAGAACCGGATTTTAGAATGCCTTGAAGGCAAGGAGTTACTTATTTTTTTCAAGTGAATTTTAAAGAAACCTTATCAAAAACATTTACATTTTTCAGGAAGATAAATGACATTAATGCTTTTCCAAAAAAGCAGAGTTGTTTATTGATTTTTGATGACTCAAAGTTTCCCTGACTTTAGGTACAGAACTCTGTTTAATGAATAGGCTGATAGCTCATAACTAAGCTGTAGGGGCAAGATACCATTTTCCAAGTTATTGATTTAATGCTGGTAAAAGCTTCACTGTTCTGGGGAAAAGAAGAAAACCCACCCCCGAGTTTGTGCAGATGTTTTATTGTGATGGATCTATTATCCAGCTATTAGAAGATAAATGACTGATCTTTCCTATTTTCCATGCCTCAAGAAAATTGAAATAAGAAGGGGAATATCATTTGGGCTGTATGATTAGGCCAGGTTGGATAGCCATTAATTTAAGGGAAGAAAATCTTGGCAGGATTGGCTAACTTATACCATCTTATCAATCAAACTGTGATAGACTTCTTGTGATGACCCAGCACTCAGATTTTTGTAATGTTCATTAGAATTCATGACAAACTAGATGCAAGGAAACGTTTTGTACCCTTCATAATTTTATAGAAAATTTATTGTTATTAGAGGAACCATTTGCTTAGTGTGATTTTTTTCATTACCAGCTTGTCAGCGAGCATAGATAATCTAGAGAAAATATGAACTCCATAGATGGGGTGTCACTTTTGTTGATGGCTCGTGTAGTTTACCTTGGAACACAGCTAATGGCTGAAGTTCATAGCAACAGGACAAAAAAAACGTGGCAACCAAGGGGAGATAAATGAACCACGTTTATTGCTTTAATATAAAAAATACATAAATGGAAAGCCGCATTTGAATCTGACGAGCTCATTGCAGCTTTGTTGGAGTGATTTATTCCCTCTCCGTGACGAGCTGCTGGTGACACGGTGAGATGGGAATTAACTGTTTTTTGGAAGCCAATATTTTTGGTTTTGAAATCTAAGTAATCATTTTATTTTAATTCTGAATGTTTTATGGATATTGAACATTTAATAGGCCCAAGTGATCAATACTTCTGCTTGTGTTTATCAAAAGCTCTCAGATTGTTTAAAACAAACAAAGAAACAAACAAACAATTCAGTGAAGTATGTTTATGTAATGGGCAGTGCTACTTGGTGACAGTGCTGGTTTTTTAGTGTTTTCTGAACCCTTATTTGTGCTAGTGCCCTACAGTTGCGTGCTTATTGCTGTGACTTGATAAACTTAATATTCTGCAGCATTCCATTATTTGGTATATAACCATTTGAAAGAAAATACATTCTGGGTTTAAAAAAAAACATTGATTTTTAGATAGCATTTAAAAAATGAAAACTATTTAATACTTAAAATGAGCTCAGCTCTACAGATTATTCTAAGATGTACTTCCTTTTTTAAATTTAACATTCTTTACCAGTCATTATTTGTGATAGTAATTGATTTGTATATAAAATATATTGATGTTTATGACTCATTAAATAGGAGTTAGTTCTACAGTTTTATGCTCTAAACTTGGTTATCTTAAGAGACTTTTAAATTGTTAATTTTAATCTCATATGACCACAGTTTTAAGTTTCTGTGACTGCATTTGAAGAGTAATTCATGCAGACAACATCAACATGTGGAGTTGCAAACATGCATTTAACATGCTTTCCATATCAGCAGCAAATAGGAAGTTAGACATATAATGCATTTTTATTTAGCTCACACAAATAATCAATTCTTTGCTTTTTCGATTGAGGTGCATACATGCTGGGACCAGCAGGCACCAGGACATGGGTAGGGCTGGAGTCAATAAATGCGGCTTCACGTTTATACTGATTGGTAATTCATAAAATCCCCACAGGACTTGAAACTTGTTTAGCATAATAGCAAGTCTATATTCTGAGCTGTTTTCTTTCAATTGTCTTGTTGGTTGCATATTAATAAACTAAATGGCAACCAAGTAGAGAGACAAATACTCAAAATATGAATATCATTGTAGCTAATATTTCTCAAAAAGTACCATTTCTATTTAATTGCTTATTTTTAGTCATTGGGGAAATTTTAGATACTAAAAGGAAAATCCCCAGTGTTTAGAAAGAATATGATAATAATTTTTTTCAAAACCATATTATACTGTTGGATAAGTGTATATATACCTATGGTATACATATAGAAGAATTTGTATATTAAATATTCTGCTTGCTTTGTATCTTTATACTAAAGAAATCTTAGTTTCAACCAAGAGTTGTAAGAGCATGACAATTCAAAAGTCAACATTTGTGATTTCATTAATTGGTCTAGGGGAAAGCTGCCACCTTTTGGCAATATATTATTTTAATTTTTATGCATGATATACTAACATTTCAGTCAATGTATTTTCTTTGAAAATAAATTATATTGCTAAATACAAATGGGTTAAAATGTGTATGATTTTTAAAGTGTGCTTGCATACCCTGAGTTCTTTGTAATGTAAGCCCGTTGTTGCGTCTACCCTGAGTTCTTTGTACTGTAAGGCCGTTGTTGCGTCATGACCAGTTCAGTTTAAGTTGGCAGTGCATATCTGGGGTTGCCTTGAATCTTTTCTCAATGTCGTTACTACTAAGAAAGCATCTTTACATTAAAGCTTACGTTTGTTCTAAAAAGAAAACTGAAGAACTAATATTTTAATTCACTGTACACTATATTAGAATTTAAGGGATAAAATAAGATAACCCTGATTTATCTCCCTTTAGAAAAAGGTTAGTTTTCTCTACTAATTACAACACTTAACAGTATTCCTCAAGGAAATGATACTTTGTATTACTCATTTTAACTGAATGACTGAAACTTTGGATCTTAGTGTTAACATTGTCTGTGCTGGCTGACTAGGAGATTAGGTGGATACAGAGTGTATTTTGTTTGTTTTTTGTTTTTTGTTTGTTTTTTGTTTTTTTGAGACAGGGTTTCTCTGTCTAGCCCTGGCTGTCCTGGAACTCACTTTGTAGACCAGGCTGGCCTCGAACTCAGAAATCTGCCTGCCTCTGCCTCCCCAGTGCTAGAATTAAAGGCGTGTGCCACCATGCCCGGCACAGAGTATATTTTAATGAGTTACTATTTCTTTCTTCTTAGTTGGTGGCTGGCAGTGTGGTGATGGCTTTTGAAGAAGTGTGCCCCGATAGAATCGATCTGATTCACAGGAACTATCGCAAGCTTTGTAACCTGCTGGTTGATGTTGAAGAGTGGGGGCAGGTGGTCATAATCCATATGCTAACAAGATATGCTCGGACCCAGTTTGTCAGTCCTTGGAGAGAGGTGAGTGTTCATTGCTTTCCTGTTTGTGAAGTGGACTCAGGGCGTGGGTTAACTTTTACAGATGCACAGCAAATAGTGATGAATCAGAAATCGGCATTTTACTGGGAACTCGTTTTGCTGATTGACAAGTGTTTTGACAGTGACTGATTCTTGTTTAAATATGTACTCTGTAATCTTTCATATGATACCTGGCAAGAGACTCCTGTTAGGACACACAGGTTCACGTGACGTTATCAAGCCCTGGGCTTTTATTGTTATTGTTGTTATGTGTAGTTGAGTTTACAGTTTTGAGCACTATTTATCTTATGGACTAATTTGCAAAAGTAGGTAAGTGAATCTCTGCCATGAATTTATACTTAGGGTGACAAATTTCTAGACTTTTAATAAATAAACTACTGTTGAACTTTTAAACTTCTTTCCCCCAGCTTTATACTTTTAAAATACTTTTTTTTATTTGAAATTTTTATTTTTATTTTATTTGAAGTGTGTGAAATCAATAGTTAAAATGTCATATAAAGTGAATTTATTTTTGTTGGCAGGTTGTTATTAGCAATTTATCATATTCTTTACAATAAAACTTAGAAACTTTAATTGTATTGTATAGTTTGAAATAGAACTCACGTACTTGTTTCTAGGCAAAAATCAAATGTAAATTTTAACTTGTATAAGGAATCTTAAGTAGTACTATAGTAGTACAATCATCTTTTGACTTTTTAATGCAATATTTATTATTTCTGTGTATGTGTACATGTTTGCATGTACGTGTGTGTACAGCATGCACACATGTGTAAGTGTGCATATATGTGTACATGTGTGTATGTGTACAGACATGTTTGTGTTCATGTACATGTATGTGTTTCCACAGATGTGTGCACATGTACATGTGCATATATGTGCCTATATATGTATGTTTCCATGTTATTGCTTGTGTGCATGTATGTGCATAAATGTATTTTTGTGTGCGTGCATGTGTTTTCACAGTGTGTGTGTGTGTGTGTGTTTGTGTGAGTGGTCAGGCATGTATGCACNTTATAAAGTATTGTGTGTACATTTTTCTACATTGACTTGTGTTTTAGTATAAAGAGATTAAACCATTTTCTTACATATTTGTCTCCTGAACACTATGTCTCAGCTCGTTTGCTTTTCTGATTACTTTCGGGAGTGTTGTGTATCAATGCTAGGGCTTATGTGTGCTGAAGACGAGTCTGCCACTGAACTGAGTCCTCTCAGCCCTTCTGTGCTTTAAGTTTTAAGGTTTTTTGTTTTTTTTTAAGAGAAGATCTCTTTGTGGGGCTCCTGAACTTCATTGTGAGTAAAGTGGTTGCATTTTTCTCCAATATGTAAAAATTTATTATGCTACATATGATTTAAATCTAAAAAGTGTTACTATTAGTGAAAATTAATTTGATTTATTATTGACTAGAGTTCAATTTGAAGACTGCTTTACTAAATGACCTTCCTGTGTGTATAAACATAGTTCATGTTTTTTAAAAGAATTATTTATTTATTTTATGTATATGAGTACACTGTTGCTGTCTTCTGACACACCAGAAGAGGGTAACAGATCTCACTACAGATGTTTGTGAGCTACCATGTGGTTACTGTGAATTAACTCAGGACTTCTGGAAGAACAGTCAGTGCTCTTAACTGCTGAGCCATCTCTCCAGCCCTAGTATGTGTATATGTATGTATGTATGTATATGTATATGTATATGTATATGTATATATATATATATATATATATATATATATATATATATATATATATATATATACCACTGTCAGTTAACACTTGAAATTTTTATTTTGTTTTCATTTTATTCTCAAAACAGTCTAGCACCTGTATGCAAATGATTTGTTGCCTTGTTAGTGGATAGAAACTGGCGCTAAGCATACGGTATCTTCTAAAAATATGCATCATTTATTAAAACTAAAGTTTTGTAGCTCATTTTTCTTGAGTTTTATTTCATCTTATTTTAGATGAAATAAGCAAAACCATATACAAAAATCAAAGGTAAGGTAAATTGTACTCTTACATGTATATTTGTTCTTTTTATAGTTATTTGGGGAGGAGAGGCTGCATTCTTGCTTTGCTTTTGCATGTTAAGTCCATGAACTTTAGTTACTGTGAAGAGGAAACATGGTCACTAGCATATTAGAGTTGGACTGTTGCTTATTTCTTTGTCACTCATGCGTCTGACTGTGACATCATTGTAGACCCTATGGTTTCCAGACTTGTGCAGTACTTTTCAGATGTGCTGCTCTGTCTTGGGATGCTGTAGTATCTACCACTAGGGGTTTGTGGGGCTAAAATGTGGGGCCTGAGCATGTGTGAGTGGAGTGTGAGTGGGCACGGTGTGTGTGTGAGAGAGAGAGAGAGAGAGAGAGAGTGTGTGTGTGTGTGTGTGTGTGTGTGTGTGTCTATAGTGTGGGTGGGGGGGCAGAGTGTCGATGGCTGAGGAGCCAGAGACCTGAGCTGAGGGCTTGACTACATGTGTTTGGACTTTCCAGTGCAGCTTGCATATGATTTCCTTTGAGACAAAATGCATTGCTTGAAGGAAAGAAGAACCATTTAGATCGGATTTGTAAATTATCATTAGTTTAAATCATATTCTTTTTTTAAAATTACAGAAGTACTTATAATATGTAAAATAAAAAGTAATCTTTTCTTTATAATCTAGTTGACCCTTGAGAATGGTTGTTGGTAACCATTTAATTTCAGTTATGCTAGGAGTTAAAATTTTACTATAGATAAACATTTCACTTTATTTCTTAATGTAAGATGCTGTAAATTGACCTCAATCTATGGAAAAAATGACTTTTTGATTAGGTTCTATTTGAGCATCTTGTTTAGCCCAACATATCCTGAGTATTAGGATTGTATTTGTGTTTTCTTAATATTCTATAAAGAACCCTTGAGAGAGAAAGATATAATCAGTACTTGTTGTATTTTCAGAGCTAGCAACCACAACAAGCTCTTTGTATACACGTACCAGGTAAAACTGTGCTTTGACTGTGCCAACATTTGGGTCATGCCCACAGCACACTCCGTTCTTAAACTTACCCGAGTCTTTCTTGGTTCTGATTGCTGCAGATACTTAGAGCAAGAAGCTGAGATATCCATACTCCCCGGGACTCTCTGACTGTCTTCATGTTACTTTCATCTCTGTAGGACTGGACTGCCTTTGACTGGGATCTGGAGAAATGGCTCAGTGGTTAAGTGTAGTGTTTTGAGAAGGACCCCAAAATGGGGAGTTTGATTCCTAGCATTCTTGGTGGTTCACAGCTGCCTGTAACTCCAGCTCCCGGTGGATCCAGTGCAGGAGCCTGTACTCATGTACACATATCCACTCAGACATATGCTTACACACATTAGTAAAAATAAGGAAAGATAATATTTTGTAAGACTGAACACAATTTAACTGCAGTTGAAAGAAACAGAGACATGTTCAGCTCTATATCTGCTTTCTGTTTCAGAAATTGTTTTAAATGTTTTTATAGTAAAGTTTTTACTATAGTTAAGGTTATCACAATAGACACAGTGGCTATGACACAGTGGAACGGTAGTTTGAATGAGGACTGAGGACCGAGGACTGTCTAGCCTTCCTGGGATCAGTGGGGAAAAGAATGTTGGAGTACTTCATTAACTGCAGTCATAGGCAGAAATCCCTCCTATAAGTGCTATGCAAATACCATCCTACCATACATAAATCAAGGGCGTTTTACCTAAAGAAGAATGTGCCATTGGGAAAACAGTATCACCAAATTAACATCTCAACTTAGAAGTTATTTAAAATAGAAATTTTCATTATCATATCAAATTTAGGTATTTTGATTCCCCTTTCTTGTATTAAATGGAAAAATGATATTCTAATTTATCGTTTTGATGTACTTATATTGTAGATAGTTTTTGTTGGTCATGGTATCTTATCACAGTAAGATAAAGGTGACTAAGGCAGAAGTTGGTACTAGAGAGTGGTCTATTGCTGTCACAGACCTGACCGAAGCCACTTATAGAAGGAGGTTTATTGTGGGCTTATAGTTTCAGAGGGCTAGGGTCCATGTCCATCATGATCAGGCACGGCAGCAGGTAGACTTGGCTCTGGAGCAGTAGCTGAGAGCTCACATCTTGAGGCACAACCATGTGACAGAGAGAGCTGACAGGAATGGCCTAAGCTTTTTTTTCTTTTCATTTTGGTTTTTTCAAGACGGGGTTTCTCTGTATAGCCCTGGCTGTCCTGGAACTCACTCTGTAGACCAAGCTGGCCTCGAACTCAGAAATCTGCCTGCCTCTGCCTCCCTAGTGCTGGGATTAAAGGCGTGCATCACCCACGCCCTGCGCCCTAGACTTTTATTGGAACTCAGAGCTCACCCACAGTGCCTTAAATCCTTCAGTAAAGTTACGCCTCCTAATCCTTACCAAACAGTTCCACCAACTGGGGATCAAGTATTCAATCATATGAGTTTATGGAGCTATTCTCATTCAAGCCACCATGTTGAGCAGTCAGAATTTTCATATCTATTTACAGATAAAGATACTGAGGCATAAAGATTTTAGCAGTTCATCTAAGCCAGTACTGTGCAGAAAAGGTAGCCCAAGAAACAGTTACCAGATTCTAAAGGTTATCATCCTTTCCTTTTATTACACCATCTAGTGTTTGTATTTGCTTATTGGTATCCTATCAGAGGTAAGCTCAGTGCCCCTAATCTATAGCACTCAATTATATAGCTGTAATTAAATATGCCTTCCAGAGAGAAAAATCCCCTTTCTCTTTGAATTTGCGTGTATAAGTATGTAAGCCAGAGAAATACTTGAGGTTCCTGTTCTGTGTGTGGCCACCTCATTTCACTGAGATAGGATCTCTCACTGAACTGGAGCTCTGCTGGTAGCCGGCTAGCACCAAGGGTCCTCCACAGGCTTTTTCATGCCTGGGGGTGATTCAGACTCAGGGTTTGTGTTGGTATAGTAAGTGCTGTTACTGCTGAGTTATGGTCTTTTTTTGAATTCCTAAGAATATTTCCATTAATATTCTTGAAGGGTAGTAAATGTTAGCTTTTAGGAATTCAGAATTATTAGAAATAGTTTTTGAGGTGAGCTGATGTGCATATTTTCGTCAGTCAGTTCTCAGATGAACA